>PVIW01000210.1:0-404912 GCA_004026585.1 Noctilio leporinus
TCCCCACCCACCCATTCCCCCCAAGGTCAATCCCACCTGTTGTCCATGTCCATGGTTCTTCCATGCTAGTTACTTGACTGAATTGCTCCCCTTCTTTGCCTCTGCCTCCCCCCCTCCCCACAACCCCATTCCCCCTGACCACTGAAGGCCTATTCCTTGTATTCATATACCTGGTTCTGTTTTGCTTGTTGTTAGTTTTGCTCATTATTGTCCTGTAATGGGTGAGATCATATGATATTTGTCCTTCACTGACTGGCTTATTTCACTAAGCATAATACCCTCCAGTTCCATCCATGTTGTTGCAAAGGGTACAAGTTCCTTCTTTCTTTCTACTATGAATTCTATATATTCTTAATACACATATATCCTATGTAATCTGATTACTTTATATATAGAATATGCCTACTTAATATTATTTCCCTGTTATCATAAATACAAATTGTAAAGATTGAATTCATTACAACTTGCTTTATTTTTGTAAAAAGTTAGGTTTATAATTATTTCATTTGTCCTTAAATTTTTAGCTTATTTTTTATATTGCTATGTGATATTTAACCATTACAATTAATTATTCTCAAGTGAACTTTGTATTAACAAATTCTTGCTATTACAAACAAAGGTAAATTAAATGAGCTTATATATGCCTTCTATACATATAAGAAAGTTTCTCTGGAATATATGTCTAGAAATAGAATTTCTGAGTCCAAAGCTAGAGGCATCTTCACTTGCCTATACAAGCCCATAATTCTTCAAACGAATGGAATATGTCTACACATAGCAACATGATTCTGTAGCTCCACAACTTTGCCATACTTGTTATAATAAGAATTAAAAATTTTTGCTAATGTGATAAATGTATTAAAGTACTTGTTTGTAACCTACATTTCTCTGTTTATTATTAATCAGTTCTTAAAATATGTATTTCTCCATTTAGTTTTCCTATTCTGTAAATTTGTTGTTCATGTCTTCTGTCCAGTGATTTTGGGTAAAAATATTGATTAGTTGTTTGATGACATATTCTATTAGAAAGTTTGTGGGGAAATAGTCAGTGTCATACATTGCTGGTGGGAATATAAAATGGCACAGCCTCTATGGGGAAAAGTTTGGCAATGTCTAGCAAAAGTTCATGTATTTTTACCCTTAACTGGACAATCTCATTTCTGAGAGTCTATCCTAAAGATAAACTGGTAAAACTATTAAAAAAAAATGAATCACAATCTGTTTATTACAGACTATTTGTGTAACAGATTTTGAAAATAATTCAAACATCCATCTGCCTGAATAACACCATCGACAGAATGCAGTACTGTGAAACTATAAAAATAATGAGAAATAACTTTATATACTATTATGGAATTATTAAGTTAAAAAAAAAGTAAAGGAGAAAAGTATATAGAGTGCTATTGTATCAATCATACAACATTTACCTTATGTATATATGAGGTCTGTCCTGAAAATATAGGTTGCACGAAGTTTTAATTGTATTGACATTGGCTCATACATATATGTGTATATACATATATACACCTTTTCTGAATATTTGTATATAAATATTCTAGGCCCTTTTTAATATACCTTGTTTTTAAATTTGAATTTATAATCATATTTCAAATTAAAAAAAATGAAAGCTATAAAATATTAATGTTACTATTTTTGAGTCCTTGGTATAATCAAAGATACACTATTTCAAATACTTATAAATATAATAATTTGATTATATCTATTCCTAGTCATATAAAAAGATAAAAGGGAAACCAGAAAATAATTAAATTTTAATTAATTAGTATTATTGTCTTTATATGCATATTGTCAGTTTAAAATGTAAGTGTAAATGCAATTCACTTATATTCTGAATCACCGAAATTACACAATTTGTATTTTATTGCTTGTACACACATGTGTATTTTGTTATTAGTGAAATAATTGAAATGCTACACAAAATGAACTCAGTGGTTCTTATTTTACTGTTTGATAGGTACATAATACATAGTCTATCAAAATGCTCTACCAATAGCTTACTATTAACTAAAGGACTAAAAGGAAAATGAACTATTATTGTTTTTTATTTTCTGTTATCAATATCAGCGTATACATTTTGACTAATGCAGAAAAGTAATAAGTAAAAAAGAATATGGTAGAGTTCATTGTTATGCATAATTCTTAGAATGTCATTGCTGTGTTCAAAAAGAAAGTATAATCTTTTTGGGACATGGGAACCACTATGTGCAAATTGGGCAACAAAGACGGAGTGGGACATGCATTGTGTGTGCATCTCCTCTGCTGCAGATGCTCTTTCCTTTGTTTCATTAGACTTCACTTATGAAACACAAGTTCAAAGATAAAGTTCTTAAGAATTTCAAGGCAGTAACAACAAAGCATTAAACTAAGCACACAACTCTTCTGCCAAGGTCGGTATCCATGAAGCCAACCCTGAGCCCCAGAAAATCTGTTGTAAAATGTGGTCAATGACTATATCTACTTATAAGAATTAAGTAAAAATTAAAAGGCAAATAAGTTTCTGACTAAATGCTTATAAATGTATCTTATTATTACTAGATTAATTTTATAATCAGAGAAAGCAATGCAGTATAAAATGGGGATTCACAATAATGAAGGATACAGTTTAAAAGTAGATTTCAGTCAAAACAAGAAATTATACATAGGAGGAAAGAGATAATGATTGATGGGGAAAGATTCTAAAAGATCAGAAGGGGTTGGTTGCATAAAAATTAGTATGGTATTGGCCTTTGGAATAAGAAGTGCCACTTTCTCCTTCAATACAGGTCACAAAAAAAGTACCACTCATTATTTCAACATTTCAAGGCATCCGCACTTTTCTCAACTGCTAAGAAAACTCTTACCAAGGATAACAAAAAAGACCAAGAACTGAAGCCATGAAGATATTTAAAAGGCAGCTGAAACTGACTTGGACTTTGTCAGGTTAGACTTCTACATGACTTAAGATTTATTTTTTGAATTAAAATCTTATTTATTTTCTTACTATATCACATGCATATATATTCCTGTATAAAAATCTTTCCAATTTTCTGAAATGTGCTAACTAGAAACATTTTTCTACTGCATTAAGTATTTAATTACGGTATTTTAATATAAAATGGACAACTGCAGAATTTGGCATGATTTGATTACCAGATTGAGTAGGTCTTAATATAACATATTGTAGGAGGACTTGCATGCCCTTAGAAAACTAGTAACAAGGAGAAAATAATTTATGAGAAAAACTAACAATTCTAGCTCATTTGACATTTTTGTTTCTGAAATTTGGATCCTTTATTTTTTTTATAGTTCTTTCATGTCACTATGGGATAGTTAAGAAATGGTTGCCCCTCCGCCCCCTCAACCTCTCTCATTTGGATGTCAGGTATAGAGTTGCCCATATCTCATGTATATTTTGTATAATATCTAAAATGAGATTGTGTTATTTGAAAGCCGAGGTATAGATAACCTTGGCAGAATACTGTGTAGAAGGTAGTACAAGGGTACAAAGCAATAAGGAAGAAAGGCCTGGGGCACAGTTGGGAAAAAACACAGCAGAATTAAATCATGTCCCAAACCTAGAAAAGTGCTGGGATGAAGCAATCGAAAATGACATAAACATTGTGGCACTAACAGGAAAGGGAAAACCATAGAAATTCAGAAATTAAAAACCAGAGGAGTTTTAGATGTGACTTTGCAGAAAGTTCCAGAGTCCCTGAAGATTTTAACAGGTCTTCTACAACAGAAGTTGCTCCTTTGTGAAACAGTTCTTGGTAATGTTTTATGAAAGTAAGTTAGTAAGTTTTCTTTACAGAAAGACTTGTAGGAGAGACTAAATTTTAAACATCAGGATTTTTCAAACATGGGGAACAGAAAATATTTTCTGTACTTGTTAGGCCTCCATGTCCCTTATTTTTTTCTACTAGAAAAATATGTTAAAATTTTGAAGAAATCCTTTCCTATAATGTAGTAAGCAAACATTGGTCATTTCACATGATCCTTAAGCAATTAAGTGACTTTTCTAAACTCACACAAATAATAATGGCAGTGTGAGAGGGGCAAAGGATATTAACATTGTAGGACACAACTTACACATGTCAAGCATTTTATATGTGCCTTATTTAATCTTCATGAAAACTCTTAAAATAGTCATTATTATCTTAACTATAAATGAAGGTGGTTCCAAGAAGGGAAATAATTAAGTCATGAGGCTACTAAAAGAATAACTCTGATTTTGTTTCTAAAGCTGAAAAGGTGCTCTTTCCGCTACAAAACATGAAACAAGATTTAAATTTATTTATTTATTTATTTTATTTTATTTATATAAAGATTTTATTTCATTATTTTTTAGAAAGAGGGGGAGGGAGAGAGGCAGAGAGGGAGAGAGACATCAATGTATGGCTTTTCACCTGCCTCCAGCCACAGACCTGACCGGAGACCTGGTCTGCAACCTGGTTATGTGCCCTGGCTGGGGAATTGAACCTGCGACCTTTGGGTTTGCAGGCCGGCACCTTAACCACTGTGCTACCAGCCAGGGCTAAATTTAATTTTTAATAAAAAAGGTATATGTGGATATGACTCAATGTTTATTTTGAAGTAATAGCTAATAATTAATAGTTCTATGGTACTTAGTGTCAGACACTATGCTAATAATTCTAATAATATATATTCTATATAAGTTAATACAACAGAGTGAAATAAGTACTACAAATGGCAGGTCAAGTAACTTGTCCAAGAATCACAGTTCATAAATAGTGGTGCTGTCATTTGAACCCAGATGTTGTGTTCTAAAATTCCAAATACGTACCATGTCTAGGGAAACAATATAAAAAATGAAAAATGAATTGTCATACCTTAAGTAATCAGAACAACTATTCCATAATTTTTAGAGCACCTGCTATGTGCCAGGCATTGTTCAAAAGGCTAGGGATATAGTGCTGAACCAGGTAAGTTCCCCTTTCTCATGAAGTCTATATTTTCACATGTGAGAGACAAAATTTTAAACAAAATAAATATATATATTGAGTTATACAAACTAAGAAAAAATAACAGATGGGAGCAAAAAGGGGATGGATGTAATACAACAACAATAAAATTAAAAAGAAAAAAGAAAAAAGAAGTAGGCAAATAAAAATGGAGGTTGTGCTAGTGTGGAATTAATTGGTGGCTACTTCAGTTCATGTGAGTGGGTAAGAGATGCTTTACTGATAAAGTGTTTCTGGAATCAAGTTCCAAATGATGAGGTGAATTCCAGGTAAAGTTCTGCAGTGGATGAAAATGAACGAATAAGCTGGCCATTAAACTATGGTGAAGAGCTGTTTTGTTTCACTTTGTTTTTCTTCCCTAAAAGAAATAAGAAGTCTTTGCAGTTTTAAAATGGAAAAATTTGGCTTTTGTGCCCTGCCCATATCCACCAGGCCAGACAACTTAAGTACTGTTTGGCTGACTTCCAACAGACATTATCTACATCTTTTAGCCTGGGGCTTTCTCTGAAGCTTTGAAAGGCAGGACAACTCTCATAAAAGTAGGCCACAGTGCTGGAAATTCACCCTGTTGAGGTAGCCCTTGGGCCCATTGTTCTATGTAAGTAACCAGGCTTCCTCATTTTTCTGCTGGTTAACTCCAAGGAGCCATTTTTCAAAGTTTCTTTGAGAGATTAAGTTTAAAAAAAAAAAAAAAAGGCACAGAGGTACCTGTCCGGATAACATAGCCTTTTATATATATGTTTTTTTTTTTTTCTGTCTTTTTTTCTTTTATTTCAGTCTTGTTGTATTATATCCATCTCCTTTTTACTCCCCTTTGTTCGCTACCCACCCACTTCCCCCCAAAGCCAATCCCACTTATTGTCCATGTCCATGGTTCTTCCATGCTAGTTACTTGACTGAATTGCTCCCCTTCTTTGCTTCATCTTCCCCCTCCCACCTCTCTCCTGCCCACTGAAGGTCTATTCATTGTATTCATGTATCTGGTTCTGTTTTGCTTGTTTGGTTTTTTTTTTTTCATTATTGTCCTGTAATGGGTGAGATCATATGGTATTTGTCTTTCACTGACTGGCTTATTTCACTAAGCATAATACTTTCCAGTTCCATCCATGTTCATCCTACCCATGAAGGGTAGGAGTTCCTTCTTTCTTTCTGCTGTGTAGTATTCCATTGTGTAATGTATCAAAGTTTTTTGATCCAATCATCTAGTGATGGGCACTTAGGCTGTTTCCAGCACTTGACTATTATAAATAGCACTGCTATTTATATCCCTATTTACATAGGGATGATGCATAGGTTCTTAAGAATTGGTGTTTCAGGGTTCTTTGGGTATAGTCCTAGTAGTGGAATTGCTGGATCAAAAGGCAGTTCCATTTTTAGTTTTCTAAGGAAACTCCATATTGTTTTCCATAGTGGCTGCACCAGCCTACGAATGTACCACCGACAGTACAACAGGATTCCCTTTTCCCCACATCCTCACCAGCACTTGTTTGTTGATTTGTTGATGATCGCCATTCTGACAGGTGTGAGGTGGTATCTTACTGTGGTTTTAATTTGCATCTTTCTGATGGCTAGTGATGTTGAGCATTCTTTCATATGCCTTTGGGCACTTTGTATGACTTCCTCAGTGAATTGTCTGTTCAGGTCCTTTGCCCATGTTTCAATTGGGCTGTCTGTCTCCCTGTGTTGAGTTGCATAAGTTTTTTATATATTTTGGATAGCAAACCCTTATTTGAGGTATAATTGGCAAATATGTTTTCCTATACAGTTGGTTTTTCCTGGTGTTTTCTTTAGGTGAATAGAAACTTTTCAGTTTGATATAGTCTCATTTGTTGATTTGTTCTTTTATTTCTTTTTCCCTTGGTGAAGTATCAGTAAACATATTTCTGTGTCGGATATCTAAAATTTTACTGCCTACATTTCTCTCCAGGACATTTATGGTGGCACTGGTTATGTTTAAGTCCTTTATCTATCTTGAGTTTATTCTGCTGTATGGTGTAAATTGGTGGTCTAGTTTTATTTTTTTTACATGTTGCTGTCCGGTTCTCGCAATACCACTTGCTGAAGAGACTGTTTTTATGTCATTTTATGTTCCTTTCCCCTTTGTCAAATAATAATTGCCCAGAGAGTCCTGGGTTTATTTCTGAGCTCTCTATTGTGTTCCATTGATCTCTATGTCTATTCTTATGCCTGTACCAGAGTTTTGATGACAGTAGCCTCGTAGTATAGTTTGATGTCCAGTATTGTGATTCCTCCTACCTTGTTCTTCTTTCTCAAGATTGCTGTGGCTATTCGTGGGCATTTTTTGGCTCCATATAAATTTTTGAAGTATTTTTTTCTATCTTTGTGAAGTATATCATTGGTATTTTAATTGAGATTGCATTGAATCTATAGATTGCTATGGCTAGTATGGACATTTTAATGATGTTAATTCTTCCCATCCATGAACATGGTATATGCTTCCATTTATTTGTATCTTCCTTCATTTCTTTCTTCAGTGTTCTATAGTTTTCTGAGTACAGATCTTATACCTCCTTGGTTAAGTTTATTCCTAAGTACTTTATTTTTCTTGTTGCTATGGTAAATGGGATTTGTTTTCTGGTTTCTATCTCCAATATTTCATTATTGGTATACAAAAAATGCTTTTGATTTCTGGTTATTGACTTGATATCCAGCTAATTTGCTAAATTTGCTTATTAGGTCAAGTAAGTTTTTGGTGTAGTGTGTCAGATTTTGTATATACACTATCATATCATCTGGAAATAATGACAGTTTGATTTCTTCCTTTCCAATTTGGATACCTTTGATTCCTTTGCTTTTCCAATAACTATAACTAGCACTTCTAAAACAATGTTGAACAGAAGTAGAGAAAGTGGACAGCCAAGTTGTCTTGTTCCTGATCTTAGTTTTTGCTCTTTGAGTATGATGTTGGCTTAAGGTTTCTCATATATGGCCTTTATGACGTTGAGGTATGCTCCCTCTATTCCCATTTTGCTGAGTGTTTTTTTATCATAAATGGTTGCTGTACTTTATCAAATGCTTTTCCAGCATCCATTGATATGATGATATGAATTTTGTCTTTCATTTTGTTGATGTGGTGTATTACATTTATTGATTTGGGAATGTTGTACCATCCTTGCATCCCTGGGATGAAAACCACTTGATCATGTGTATGATCTTTTTAATGTATTACTGGATCCAGTTGGCCAATATTTTGTTGAGAATCTTAGCATCTAGGTTCATCAGAGATATTGGCCTATAGTTTTCTTTCTTAGCTGTGTCTTAACCAGTTTTGAATAATATTGGCCTCATAGAAAGAGTTTGGGAGTCTTCCCTCTTTTTGGGCTTTTTGGAATAGGTTGAGAATAGAATTAGTTCTTTAAATGTTTTGTAGAATTCACCTGTGTAGCCATCTGGTCTGGGGCTCTTGTGCTTTGGGAGATTTTTGATTACTTTATCAATTTCACTAGTTGTTATTGGTCTATTCAGGCTTTCTGCTTCTTCTGGATTCAGTTTTGGTAGACTATACATTTACAGAGATTTGTCCATTTCACCAAGGGTGTCATATTTCTTGTCATATAGTTGTTGGTAGTTTACAATCCTTTGTATTTCTGAAGTATCAGTTGTGATTTCTCCTAAGTCATTTTTGATTCTGTTTATTTGGGTCCTCTCTTTTTCTTGATGAGTCTGGTAAAAGTCTTGCCAATTTTGTTTATTTGTTTTTAAAGAACCAGCTCTTGGACTTATTGATTCTTTGAATTGTAATTTTTGTATCTAAGTTATTTAATTCTGCTTTGATCTTGATTATTTCCTTATTTCTACTTTCTCTGGGCTTTGTTTGTTGTTGCTCCTCTAGGTCTTGCAGCTTCATGGTTAGGTTGTTTGTATAAGCTTCTTCTATCCTTTTTAGATAAGCCTGTATTGCTATGAATTTCCCTCTGAGGACTGCCTTTGCTGTGTCCCATAGGTTTTGGGCTGTTGTGTATTCATTGTCATTTATTTCCAGAATCTTTTTTGATTTCATCTTTGATCTCATTGTTAACCCATTCAGTACTTAAAAGCATGTTATTCAGTCTCCATGAGTTAGAGTGTTTTTGGTTTTTTCCCTTGAGATTGGTTTCTAGTTCCAATCAATTGTGATCTGAGAAGATGCTTGGTATGATTTCAATTTTCCTGTATTTGTGGAGGCTTATCTTGTGACCTACCATGTGATCTGTCTTTAAGAATGTTACTTGTGCATTTGAAAAGAATGTGTATTTTGCTTCTTTGGGGTGAAAGGTTCATTATAAATCAGTTAGGTCCATTTCCCCTTGAGTGTTGTTCAATGCCACAATATCATTGGTGTTTTTTAGTTTGGAAGATCTGTCCATTGTTGATAGTGGGGTATTAAAATCCCCTGATATTAGTATGTTACTGTCTATATCCTTCTTGAAGTCCTCCAAGATTTTCCTTATATATTTGGGAGCTCCTATGTTAGGTGCATATATGTTTACCAGATTTATATCTTCTTGATGGATTGTTCCCTTAAATATTATGAAAGCTCCCTCTTTGTCTTTTTATGGCCTTCATCAAAATACCTATTTCATCTGAAATGAGTATTACCACACCAGCCTTTCTCTCATGTCCATTTGTTTGATATGTATTTTTCCATCTCTTCACTTTCAATCTGTGTAGATCTTTTGTTCTGAGATGGGTCTCTTGAAGACAGCATGTATGTGGGTCATGTTTTCTTATCCATTCAGCTACCTTATGCCTTTTGATTGGCACATTTAATCCATTTACATTTAAGATTATTATTGATTGATACTTATTTATTGTCATTTTTCCACCTTGTACCTGTGTTCCTCTCTGTCTCTCTATGTTTCTTCATTTTTTTAAAGCAGACCCTTTAGCATTTCTTGCAATGCTGGTTTGGTAGAGATGTATTCTTCTAGTTTTTTTTTTGTCTGGGAAACTCCTTATTCCTCCTTCCATCTTGAATGAGAGCCTTGCTGAGTAGAGTATTCTTGGTTGCAGACCTTTGTTTCCCATTAGTTTGGATATTGTTTGTCATTCCTTTCTGGCTTGTACTGTTTCTGTTGAACAATCATTTGATAATATTATCTGAGCCCCCTTATATGTTATTTGCTGTTTGTCTCTTGATACTTTTAGGATTCTCTCTTTGTCTTTGAAATTTGTCATTTTAATTATAATGTGTCTTGGAGTGGGTCTGTTTGGATTCATCATCATTGGGACCCTCTGTGCTTCCTGAACTTGAGTAACATTTTCACTCATCATGTTAGGGAAGTTTTCTTTTTCTTTTTTTTTTAATTTTATTAATTTTTTTTTTAGAGAAGGGAGAAGGGTGAGAGGCAGAGAGAAAGAGAGACATCAATGTATGGTTACCTTTTACCTGCCCCCCGCTAGAGAGCTGGCTGGAGACCTGGCTTGTACCCTGGTTATTTGTGCCCTGGCTTGGAATCAAACCAGCGATCTTTAGGTTTGCAGGCCTTATCCACTGTGCCACCAGCCAGGGCTTAGTTTTCTCTCATTACTTTTTTGAACAGTTTTTCCATTCCTTGTTTCTCTTCTCCTTCTGGTATCCCTATGATATGGATATCATTGCATTTCATGTTGTCCTGCAGCTCTCCTAAAACCTCTTCATTCTTGTTGAGCCTTTTTTTCATTCTGTTGCACTATCTTGGAAATTTTTTCTATCTTGTTCTCCAGCTTGCTGATCTGATCCTCTGCTTCCTCTAGCCTGCTGTTGATTCCTTCTACTGTATTCTTCAATTCAGAAATTGTATTTTTCATTTCTTCCTGGCTCTTACTGATAGTTTCTAAGTCCTTTTTAATGCTGATGTAGTTTCTAAGTCCTTTTTAATGCTGGTGTAGCTTCCCTGGAGTTCTTCTTAGTTCCCCTGGAGTTGTTTGTAGTTTTCTTTGAGCTGGCTGAGCTCATTGAGCTCATCATTATTTTGAATTCCATATCTGATAGTTTGCTTGCCTCTGTTTCATTTAGTGATCTTTCTGGGGACTCCTTCTTTCCTCTTGGTGATGAACTGTTTCTTTTTCTCCCCATTTTTAGGTTTTGTTATAATCTAATGAGATTGTGATCAACTGCCAGGCTAAGGAACTTCTGGGTTGGAAGGTTTAATTTAGTTGTAATCCTATTGTTCTGTGACCCACCACCAGGCTCAGATGCAGCTTGGGGTGACAGACTGATTCAGTTATAAATCAATCAATCAGCTGCCAAACTCAGGCCCTTCTGGGCTAGACAGAGAGGTTCAATTGTAATCCAATGAATCAGCCACCAGCTCAGGTGCAGCCTGGTGGGACAGATTCAGACGTACATCAATGAATCTATGATCAGCTGCCAGGCTCAGGAGTCACTGGGCTAGACAGCATCATTCAATTGTAATCCAATGAATCTGTAATCAGCTGCCAGGCTAAGGGTCCACTGGGTTAGACTGAAAGATTCAATTGTAATCCAATAAGTTTGTGATTAGCTGCCAGGCCCAGGGGCCACTGGGCATAACAAACCAACTTAGTTGTGAACCAATGAATCCACAATCAGCCACCAGGCTCACTTGCCACTGTGTGGGGCTGACTGTCTGACCCAGCTGTGAGTCAGAGAGTTTGTAATCAGCTGCCAGTCCCCAGCTCTGCTGAGCAAGAAGGAATGACTCAGTTGCAAAGCTATGAATCTAGGATCAACTACCAGGCTTGCATGCCACTCTGTGGGACTGTCTGACCCAGCTGTAAGTCAGGGAGTTTGTAATCAGCCACCAGGCTCAGGTGCTGCTGGGCAAGAGATACCTCTTCAGTTGCCAACTATCATTATCTATGCTTAGACATGGTAGAGCAGGAGAGGTTTATTTGGATTTAAGTGAAAGAATTGTGATCAAGCACCAGGCTCAGGCACCACTGGGCAGGGCTATGAGGACCCTCCTATGAAAGCCACTTGGCATAGCGTAGTCTGCGGAATGTGTGAGCAATGAGTCAGCACGGGGATCCCCACAGGTATTTCCCCACTTCCCTCCTCCCAGCCACCTCTGCAAACTCTCCCCAGGTGTCTCCAGTCCTCTCTGCCCTCCATCCACTGGAGCCCAGGGTAGGTGGGTATCAATATATTTTTGCTGTGGTCCCCCTAGTAGTTCCCTGTCTCCAGCACCCTCTTAGGCTAGTAAACTCCATGGCTTTCCGCCCTTCTCAGCTGGATGCTGCTCTGCTCTCCCCCGTGTTGCTATAGCTGGGACACCCAGCTGGGGGGCCAGATTCCATCCTTCTCAGGTGGAGCCCCCAGCTCCATCTCTTCGGCTGCTGCCTCCAGTGGGTGCACAGCCAGCCCTCTTGTATTTCCGCAATTCCTACCAGTCATGTTGTGATGAAGCGGCCTCTTCTGTTCTGTCTGTGGTTATAGGGCCTCTTTCCAGCTGGTGTTCCATTGGTACTTCCAGCTGACTTTTTCTCCAAAAAGTAATTCCATATGCGACCTGGGAGGAGATTGGTGTAGTTCCACTTACTCCTCTGACATCTTGCCAGAACCCCATCCAGATAACATAGCCTTTATTGGCTTTTTCCTCTTTTTTTCCTACTTCTTCACTCTCATTCCACATACTGTTTTACTTCCAAAATAAGATTCTTACAAATAATTCTTTGTCAAGCCACTGCTTCTAGTGGGAAAGAACTTTGATTTACTGATTTACTTTCTAAAATGATCACTTGGGCTGTTATGTAAAATATGGAGTGAAAGCAAATAATAATAATGATGATAATAATTGATTATTTAGAGGTCAATGTGAAAGATGACAATAGCTTTAATTAAGTAGAGATGGAGGAAAGTGTATATATTCAGAATATTTTCTGAAAGCAAGGTTGACAGAAATTGTTGATATATTGTTTATGCATGTGGTAGAAGGAAAGATTTAAAAATACCCCCATTGGCTGGTGTGGCTCAGTGGATTGAGCACCACCCTGTGTACGCAACGGTCATTGATTTCATTCACAGTCTGGGCACATACCCAGATTGCAAGCCAGGTCTCCAGTCAGGTGCTTAGCTGGAGGCAGGTGGAAGGCTCCCTTTCTTTCTACCTCCCTGCCCTTCTCTCCAAAAATAATAAAAATCTTTTTTAAAAAAAGTTAAAAATTTTTTTGAATGTGTATTTATTCTTAAATATTTAAACTTCAGTCACTTTCAAAGTACTCTCTATTTGATGCAACACACACATCAAGACATTTTTAAAGATTTTAAAATTATTTTTAGAGAGAGGGGAAGGGATAGAGTCAGAGAGGAAGAGAAACATCAATGTATGGTTGGGTGCCTTTCACCTGCCTCCAGCCAAGGACCTGGCTGGAGACCTGGCCTGCAACCTGATTATGTGCCCTGGCTGAGAACTGAACCAATGACATTTGGATTTGCAGGACGGTGCCTATCCACTGAGCTACACCAGTCAGGGTCAAGATATTTTTTTTACATTACTCAGAAATAGTTTATGAACTTGGTGATTTTCATGCCTTTTAGTGCTTCTGCTTTTTTTTTTTTTTTTTTTTTTTTTTCACATCTTCCACATCAGCAAAATATTTCCCTTTGAGGGTGCTTTTAGTCTGAGGGAACTGAAAAATAGTCACTTGGGATTGGGGGGTGGGAAAGAGTGAATAAGAAAGTGGGGCATGGGAATCATGCCATTTGGGGTTCAAAACTGCTGAACACTCAGCACAGCATGGTCAGTTGCACTCATAAATCACCCATCATGAAATGGGAAAATGCATCAAAAGACAAAAAAAAATCACTGAAGCTGAATGCAGGCTCTCACAACAATGCCAACTTGTCTGCTGATATAGATGGGTTTCTAGAATATGCACCTAGTGGTGGAAGCCAGTATTACAAGGGGCTTGCCCTTCAGAAGATAATTCTATTCATCAGGATACCACCTTGTACTGAAATGGAAGATTTAGAGGCCAATCAGGGAAATGAATTAAAATTCTATTTGGAAAATGCTGACTATGAGTAGATTGTTAGACAGCCAGTGATATTAAGTAGACAGATCTTTTGAGTTTGTTGGTGTTGGAGAGAAAGAGAGACCAGGGTAGGAGATGTTATTCTATAGGTCAACAATGTCTAACTAGTACCCAACTTCATGTGTCAGGATGAGTTCAAGTAGAAAAAGTATAATAATTAGGGGTAGCTTTTGAGAACAAAACTCTGGTGCACAAACTTTCAAACATGGCCAAAATAAAAAGGAGCCAACAAAAAATTGTAAAAACATACAAGGAGGTGAAGCCAGGCAAGAGCAGGGACTGCAAGACAGTTTGCATACAGTGATTCAAGAAGATTTGAATCCTTCACTGTCATATGATACTGACAATTCAAGGCATGTAAGTCTAAAAATGAACCTTTGTGTTTGGTAAGAATGAAGTTATTGGTGAGTTGATAAGTGTGATTTGGGTAAGAACAAACCTTAGTGAAGGGAGCAAAGAAGAAATTGAAGGTGAGAAGATTAATAAATAAATTATAGACAAGTGGGAGATTGTTAAGTTGTTTTGCGATAAACTGAAAAATGTGTCACTATCTGGCAATAAAAACAAGATCTTTATCCCAGCCCACCTTTTTATTTCTAGTGATATTAAGGCATGTTTATATGCTGATAGGATGAAATTATCAGAAGATATTTTCATGATTTTAGCAGTTTTTTCCAATGTACATGCACACAGACACTAGCACTCACACTCACAATATGACTAAAAAGTAGAGGGAGAGAGAGAGCAACATCAATGTGTGGTTGCCTCTCAAGTGTCCCCAGCTGGGGACCTGGTCCACAGCCCAGGCATGTGCCCTGACTGGGAATAAAACTGGTGACCACGGGCCAGTGCTCAATTCTCTGAGCCACACCAGTGCTCAAAAGTTTTTGAACTCAGCAATTTTGATGCTTTTTAGTGCTTCATGTTTGCTTTTGCACCTTTCACATACATTGGCAAAACATTTCCCTTTGAGGACAAATTTTCATGCAGAGAAATAAAAAACATACATCGTTTGGAGTAAAATCAGATGAATAGGGAAAGTGTGGTATGGGAGTTATGCCATTTTTGGTCTGAACTGCTGAACACTCAGCATGGTGTGGGCAAGTGTATTTGTAAATCACCCATCATGAAATAGGCAAATGTGTTGAAAGTCTGAAAAAAAAGAAACCCAACATTTACTGAAGATGACCACAGCTTCTTACAATAGCATCAGCTGGTCCACTGATAGAGTTGGGTTCCTAGAATTTACACTTGGTGGGGAAAGCCAATACTACAAGGAGTCTACCCTCCAGAAGAAGATAGCTCCTGTTTTGAGGGGTTCCCCTTCATATACATACAAGTTCTTTTACAAGTTCATTTCAATTTAACCCTTACTTTCAACAGATTAATGTTCCCAAAGCTCCCAAGAATTCATGGACAAATTTGACCATATCTTTTACTGATTCAACACATATTTGTTGGATATTTATAATACTGCCTAGAGTAAAATGCCAGTCTACATCAGGCACATACCTTTCCCATTCTTGGCACTTGTCTTCTCAAACTTCTCTGCCCTAAATAATTTTACTCATTTCACATATTCTCCTGGTTCTTTTCCCACCAATTTCATAGTTATATACAGATGCCTTCATCTTAGTAAGGTCTTCTAACATAATCTCTGTATAGTATTTATTGCTATGTAAGATATTATATTATTTGTTTTTGTTGTTTATTATCTACATTGTATAAAAAATTTCAGCTCTATGAAATCAGAGAATTTTGTTTTTTGTTCATTGCTATATCCCAATACTAACCACAAAGTAAGTACATAACTGAAAATCTGTTCGGTAAATAATCGGAAGCTGATGAGAATGAATAAGTGAATAAATGAATGAATGAAAATTAATATATTTACCTTCCTTGTGATTTTTACCTAATTTACATGAGTATTAATTAATTACTTTGCTTCAGCTATTGGATTTTCAACCTCTCTCACAGGAATAAAGAAAATATGTTACCAGGTTGCAAACCAGGTTTCCAGCCAGGTCTGTGGCTGGAGGCAGGTGAAAGGCAACCATACATTGATTCTTCTCTCCCTCTCTGCCTCTTTCCCTTCCCCTCTCTCTGGAAATAATAAATAAAATTAAAAAAAAAAAAAAAAAAAAAAGAAAATATGTTAAAAGTTGAGATGTGATTCTATTAAAGATCAAAGAAACAGTCATTTGTAAAGTAAAATTTACATGTTACCACCACATAAGAAATCCATCCATTATACATTTCAATAACAAAGTATACAGTGCCCATAATTTATAAGTAAATTATAATTAAGAATAATTAAAAATAGTAAGCATTGCTATTTTGCTAGGTGTGAAAAAAAAAAAGATATGTTGGACTTAGCCTAAAATCTGGCAATATTTAGATTAATGGTGTAGGTTGTGCATTAATCTCTCTTGTCTAGTTAAATAAGCTCCTCTTCTACCTACATGAGCATTTTTTAAGCTCATTATACATTTTCTTGAGCTACTTACTCTAATTTAAAGTAATATTCTTAGTGAATTTTTCTAATACTTATTAGAAGATAATTTTCAAATCTTTTTTAAGACTTCTGTTCTGCATATCAATTCCATAATCTGCTTGTTATATCCATTCATGTCTAACCTATTTTCTAATTGCAACAGTATTATTTCTTTGTTATGTCTAAAAAACTATTTATTTTTCTATTCTAAATGGCAATGTGCTTCTTTTAAGCCATTGTCTTGCTCAAGTTATCATCATCATCATCACCACCACCACCACCTTCCACATTCTACATATTGATTAAAAACTAAGAAGCCTAAATAAACAAAGAACATTCTGTGGATTCATTTAGGATCTGAAACTTGATTTGTTTCCAAATGGCCAGCACATTATTATTCTTTATTTCTAACTAAGATGAACATGGAAGTAAAATTATAATATTTTATATTTCCATAATATATTTGTGATTTAAATGAATTCACAACTATCTATTTTTTTAAAGATTTTATTTAATATTTCCATAGAGAAGGGAAGGGAGAGAGGCAGAGAGGGAGAGAGGTATCAATGTATAATTGCCTTTCACCTGCCTCCAGCTACGGACCTGGCTGAAGACATGGCTTGCAACCTGGTTATATGCCCTGGCTGGGAATCAAACCAGTGACCTTTGGGTTTGCAGGCCAGTGCCTTATCCACTGTGCCACCAACCAGGGCCTACAATTATTTATTTTTATCTTCCCCAAAATAATAGAAATCATTCATTATACTGTATATGGAAAAATTAAATGAAGAATTAGTAGCAAGCATGTCAGAATCCTCAGTTCAAGACTACCACTAATATGTTTTTGAAAATCCAAAAATGATGTCACTTAATTTCCATATAAATTATTAAAAACATAGATATAACATCTATTATAAATATTTTACTATACTATTCTAAGATAAAGCATTAAATAAAATAGTACATTGAAAATTACTAAATCAGCCCCGGCTGGTGGCACAGTGGATAAGGCACTGGCCTGCAAACCCAAAGGTCACTGGTTTGATTCCCAGCCAGGGCACATAACCAGGTTGCAAGCCAGGTCTTTAGCTGGAGGCAGGTGAAAGGCAACCATACATTGATGATTCTCTCCCTCTCTGCCTCCCTCCCTTTCCCTATCTCTAAAAATAATAAATAAAATATTATTAAAAAAAAAAAAAACTAATGTGCCATTAGTGAAAGATTAGACAATTTGACTAATGGAATATAATAGTAATATATATATTTTTACTGACAGAAGCAATATAATGTTATTTGCACCTTATACCTTAGATAAAATAAATGTAACTATTAATGAATTACAAACTTAAATGACTAAAGAGCAATTTAATTTTTAAAAAAAAATACAGAGACAAGTATCTTTCTAACCTTTGGATGAAGAGAAATTTATGAAACAGTTTAAGAAATAAAAAGTAAAAATGGGATTGATCCCTGGCTGGTGTGGCTCAGTGGACTAAGTGCTGGTCTGAAAACCAAGAAGTCACTGGTTCAATTCCCATTTTGGGCATATGCCTGTGTTGCCAGCTGGGTAGCCAACTGGGGGCACAGAGGAGCTACCACTCATTGATGTCTCTTTCTCTCTCTTTCTGCTCCTTTCCCCTCTCTAAAAATAAAATCTTTAAACAAAATAAATTGATAAATTAAACTTTTAAAATTAAGATCCTGCATTAACTATAAGATACCTAAAATAAAAGGGGGAAAATATATTTTGTCAGATATATATCTGACAAAGATTAGTATGAGGAATATATAAAGAATTTCTGTAACCAATAAACACAAAGAAACAACCAGGAAAAACATAGGAACAGCCCAAGTATATCACTGTAGAAAAAGAAACCTTTCCTCCACCTTCCCTGTACATCCAAAATATGTACATTCAGATTCCATATAAATTTTAGAATTATTTCTTCTAGTTTTATGAAAAATGTCATTGGTGATGAAGAAGAACAAGTTGGAGGTGTCATAGTACCTGATATCAAAATACATTTCAAATGTACTATAGTAACCAAAAACAGTTGGCACTGGCATAAAAATAAGCATAAAAGTCAATGAAACAGAAAAGAAAACCCAGAAATAAATGCACTCCTATATGGAAAATTAACCTATGACAAAGGAGGGAAGAATACACAGTGAATAAAGACAGTCTCTTCAATAAATGGTGATATAAAAACTGTACAGATACTCATACACAAAAACAAGCTCAAAATGAATTACACACTTCAATGTAAGACTCAAAACCATAAAAGTCTTAACAGAAAACATAGACAGAAAGTATACACTTTGACATTACTCTTAGCAAACATTTTTTGCATATATCTCCTTAGGCAAGAGAAAATATTTTTTTTGCATATATCTCCTTAGGCAAGAGAAATAAACAACAAATAAATAATACTACATTAAACTAAAAAGTATTTGCACAGCAAAGGGAATCAACAAAATGAAAAGGCAACCTACTGAGTGGGAGAAGATATTCACCAATAATATGTCACGTACAGGGTTAATATCAAAATATATAAGGAACTCATAGAACTTAACACCAACCAACAACAACAAAAAAAAACCCACACAAACAATTTGATTAAAAAATAGGTAGGGGACCTAAATAGACATTTCCCTAAAGAGAACACACAGATAATCAAAAGACATATTAAAAGATGTTCATCGATGTCAATAATCATCAGGAAAATGCAAATTAAAGCCACTATGAGATATTTCACACCCATCATAAGTCAAAAAAATGACATGTTGGCAAGGATGTGAAGAAAAGGGAACCTTGGTTCCCTTTTTTAACGGGATAGTAAATTGCAGCCATTGTAGAAAACAGAACATAGGTTTTTCCTTTAAAAAAACTAAAAATAGAACTAACTTACAACCCACTAATTGAATTTCAAGGTATTTATTTGAAGGAGTTCAAAACACGAATTGAAAAAATAAACACTCCCCTATGTTTATTATGTCATTATTTACAATAGGCAAGATGTCGAATAAAGAAAATATGGTACGAATATACAGTGGAATACTACTCAGCCATAAAGTGAATGAAATCTTGTCATTTGAGACAATATAGATGGACCTAGAAGGTATTATGATAAACAAAATTAGTCAGATATAAAAAAAAAAATGCCATATTACCTCTCCTGTATGTGGAACCTAAAACAAAAACAAAATAAATGAACAAAACAAACATGTTCATAGATATAAAGAACAAATTGATGGTCACAAGAAAGTAGGGAGGTTGAAGGATGAATAAAAAAGCTGAAAGGATTAAGAAATACAAATTAGCAGTTATAGTCACATGGATGTAAAGTACAGCATATGATATATAATCAATAATATTGTAATAAACAGTTATGTCAGATTGTTACAAGACTTATCGGGGTGGTCAATTTCCAAGGTATATAAATGTCTAATCACTATGCTGGACACCTGAAAGGAATATAATATTGTCTGTCAATTGTAATTAGAAAATAATATTTTTAAATGTTAAGGGTCTTTAATTGTTTTATTAATTTGAGAAAAGCCAGTAAAGACCACAGAGGAACATAGTCAATTGGCCAAAATAAATAAGTTTGGTATTACAACACTTTATATATTATATATATTTATATAGTCACACATTTCTATCATAATGCAAATTGTTACAGTCAATATCATAAATAATTTGGCAAATATTGTAAAAGTGGGCATGGCTTTCCTAATGACTCAGCAGTAATAGCCTCTGCAGGAGACACCCATAAATACATTTATATATTGTTCTAAGAGCAGAATACTGGATACAAACCTAATGCCCCTCTAAGGAACAAATTATTATGTATTTATACAATACATGTATTATGTATGTAATATTATGTATAGTAATATTACATGGCTATAAATATGACCTAGAGTCACATGTTTTATCATTTGTAAATCTTAGTAACATAATGTTGAGTGAAAAAATGCAAATCATAGTCAACTATATAAAGGTTGATCGAATATTAAATTCTAGAATTCGGTAATGATTTATGAGTGTTTCTGATAGTGTTATGGATGAGGAGAGAGACCCGGGTCAGGAGTCCCCCTCCCCGACCTCAGTTCTTGTCTTGCCTGCGAGAGAATAATTCAGTCGACAAACATACGGCGGAAATGAGGCGGCAAGTTTATTTACGAAACACGCACAAGCACAAAGCTGCAGGCAGGCATCCACTAGTCTGTCCCACGTATAGAGGAAAGTTGTTAGTTAGTTAGTGAGTTTGTTTTATACACTTGAGCCTAGGCTACAAGTGGGTACTTAGCTAATCTAGGTACCGTGATTATGGGGATGCAAGGGTTTTAACTCAGCTGGCTTCTAGGTTATCCCTCCTACTCCACCTTGGGAATGTTCAGCTACAAAGGCTTTCTTTCTCAGTTACAAAAGGTTCTTTGTCTTAGTGAAATTGGTACAGAAACCCCCTTTCCCAACATGAATCTCAAGGACTACCCGGCCTTCCTGTACTATTGCTTATAAAGTGCAGGACACCTAGCACTAAAATCTGTACAGAACCCCCTTTTCTCAGTACTGTCTCAAAGACTTTCCGCTCCTCTCGCGCTATTCTGCTTGTAATGCTCGGGACACCTGGCAATCTTATTAAACAAGCTCAGGACTGCTGAGTTAATCAGTGATACTGGTCTTTCTTGTGCTTCTGGTTGCCTATATTAAGTTCTTCATGATGCTGTAATTGTGAAGGTCCCGACTTTATCCCCACTGGCTGCTCATTCCTAACTGCTACATAACAATAGTGTTCAACATAAATAGATGAATGAAATAAAAGATAAAAGCACACGAACTTATAAACACAGTGTGTCTTTAAACAAGGATTATGATTAATTCAATTCTGCCTAACTGAATAAAAATATGAAAGCAAGGCATAATAACTGTGAATGAACAAGAATTTAAATAACTATAGAATTCTACCAGTTGCCAAATTTAAAGATGTCATCATTAATGAAGATTAATCATATTACCTACTTCACTAGAGTGTTGTGAAAATTAAATAAAACAAATAATTAAATAATATTTAATAAAAATATAAACTTAAAATAAGTTAATACTAAAACACACAATTCTGGCTGGGTTTTCTCTGGATACTTAGGCTTCTGCATTTCACTTTTTTATTTTTATATTTCCTCTTGATATTTTTTGGTGATAGCATCTAATTGTTCAGAAATTCATCTAAAATTTCATCAAGCAATCTACAAAAAATATCATTCTACTTTAAAATTGACTATAATGTTAATTGATTTAGTTTTTACCTTAATTCACCTGTGCATTAAGTAGATATATAGTAGATACCACTAAGGAGCAATGTGTGATATAGTAGAAGGAATCCTACCTAACTTCAAAATTAGACAAAGCTGAGTTTGACATCACACATTGTTTATTTGTAATAATATTTTAGCATATATATTTACCATGTTTTCTCTCAACTTTATTTATTATTAAATAGAAATAACAAGTCTCACCTTTGCTGGTTATTGTGATAATTAAATAAAGTAATACAAACAAACCAACAACTGGTAGTATGGCTGCATATAATGGGCATTCATTCTTCATTTCCCTAAAACTATCAGAGGATGAAGGTGAATCACTGTACATTCTGGCCAATGGAAAAAACAAGTAAGACATGGATGTTATGATCAGAAATCTTGTAAAGAATATAAAAATTACCCATAAGTTACAAGTCAGAATATTTACCTGTCACAATGAGCAGATGATGTCCTTAAATGAATGTAAATCTTGATTGAAATCTATCTACTCATATTAATAGTGTTTAAAATTTGACAATAGTGATTTTATGTGTTTGTACTTTCATTTAATTCGCATAACAAATCTAGGAGGTTAATATTCTTTTTTTTTTTTTTTAGAGAGAAAGTGGGGAAGGGAGAGAGGCAGAGAAGGAAAGGAACATCAATGTATGGTTACCTTTCACCTGCCTCCAGCTACAGATCTGGCTTGAGACCTGCTTTATAACCTAGTTATATGCCCTGGTTTGGAATCAAACCAGTGACTTTTGGGTTCACAGGCCAGCACCTTTCCACTGAGCCACCCACCAGGGCTGAGATTAATATTCTTAGGGCCCACTTTTGTGAACCCTAAAATGCCTCAGATGAAAAACTGAGGCATAAAATAACTATTTGTGGGCTGAATTGTACCCCTTGTCTAAATTTATAAGCTGAAGTTCTATTCCCCAATATTTCAATATGCCATTGTATTTGGAGATAGGATATTTAAAAAGATAATTAAGTGCACATGAAGTCATTATGGTAGGCCTTAATCCAATATATCTTGTATCTTTGTAAGAAGGGGAGATTGAGACACACATACAAATGGAGGGAAAGTCACATGAATACACTGGAAGAAGTGCCTTTATATAATTAAATATTATTTAATTACATTATTTACATTTTATTTAATATTCATAGTCATCTGCAAGCCAAGGAGAAAGGTCTTAGAAAAAACTAACCTGCCACAGGTTGATTTTGGGTTTCCAGCATCTATAATTCTGAGTGAATAAATTTCTGTTGGCACTTGCTATGGTCACTCTAGCAAACTAATATAATAACTTTTCCAAGTTCATCCAGCTGGAAAATGGTGGAGCAGGAATATAAATCAGTATATTAGTTTGGGACTGAGTTATGAGAAACTCCTCTGTCACCTTTCTCTGGTACGAGTTAAATTTTAGAATGAGAGAAAAAGATGGGGTCAAGAATAAAGTTTGAAATGGGAAAGCTCCTGGAGACTTGTCAAGGCTTTAGAAGATGTGTTCCTTCCTACAGCCCTAGATTATCAGCAGATGAGTTCACTTCTATTTACTGTAATGAAAACTTTTCTTACATATTTTACATGTCTTTGCTTATCTTACCTTCTGCTCATGTGTCTTCCTATTGATGTTTCTTTCCTTCCATTGGTAACTCTTTGTATTCATTTCCTAGGCTCTCCATGTAAGCTACCACATATTAGGTGGTAGAAATTTATTATTTTACAATTCTCAAGTTTACAAAACTGAAATAAAGGTGTATACATCATCATGCTACATCTGAGGGTCCTGGAATAGAATCTCTCCTTGCCTCTTCCTAGCTTCTAGTGGTTGTTGCCAATCCTGGCCATTATTTGACTTCAGACAGCATAACTCCTTTCTCTGCCTCTATCTTCATATGTCCACCTTCTCTTTGTCCATACCTCTGCACTCAAATTTGTGATTTGTTATAAAGATACCAGCCATTTTATTTAGGACTCACCCAAATCCAGTATGACTTTATCTTAACTGGATTTCAATTACAAAGACCCTATTTCCAAAAAAAGGTCACTTTCACAGGAGGTTGGAACACAAACATACCTTTTTGTGGGAAACAATTAAACCTACAACTTCCCTATATAGATTATTTTTTTTATCACATAGCTAGATAAGCCTAAAATGAAGCTATACTCAATCCAAACAGACCAAAAATTTTATAATATGGATAGCCTATTTCTAAACATTTATTATTTTAACATCACCTGGATTCATTAACTATATTTGATATCCTATATGATGTCAAGTATAGGTGTATGTCCCAACAGATATTCAATAAATTATTAATTAATGAACACAAGAAAAAATCACCAATTTCTATTATTTTTTGTATTAGGTTACATACATCTTCTTTATGTACTCTTGAGTTTGGAAATATGATCCTAGCACATAGAGGTATGAAGTAGACTAAGAACCAAACAGTGACTGGCAAAGTTTACTGATTTAAATAGATTATAAGATATTTTTAAATTAGCATATTTTATATATTCTTGATGTTTCACACACTTCTATAGTAAAAGCTCAATGATTGAATAATTGTTCCCTCTAAGTTTAGATCAGGTTTTTTTTTTTTTTTTATGGTCTGTCTTTATTCATTTCATCAATATTGATTAATTGCCCATTATGTGTCAAATACAATGCAATGAGAATAAAAAATAAATATGAAAAAATTATACATTAGGGTTTCTGATAAGTTTCACATTCGTTATAATTTTTTAAATTAAGAAATCATTTCTTCCAAATTATTGTGTCCTTTGCTTATTTTATATGCTAAATTATGTTCTGAAAGCAATGAAATAAAAATAAATAAAATAACTCCTCAAAGGCAGACTTCCTTAGCCAATTCATAAGTATCCCTTGAAGATCCTATAAAGAATAATGTGTTGCAATAAAGCAGTTTAATTAGTGAAACAATAGATAGAAATGCAAGAAAGGAAAATATGGTATAACCTCAACAAAAGGATTTTATGTTATAGGGAATAGAAGTCGATAGCCTAGTTTTCTACAGAGGAATTTAAGTCATTGTGTTTGATAAAATGACATGCACCACCCATCCCCATCCCTCAATACGCATCAATTGTCAAAAGAAGAATTTAACAATACCGTGATCTATAGGGTAGAGTCACTATGTAATTTGAGGAGTAATTAAGTAATAGTTTTGTTATTATGAATACAAAATAGAATGCCATGTAGAGAATTTAAACTGACATATTTTTCTGAAAGGAAATGGTACAGATTTTATTCCAGGTCAACTAAAAACTTATATTATGCCTAAGAAAGTAGAGCAATGTCACAGCCTTTTATGATACCTTGGAAAAGGTTATTTCAACATTATCATTAATTTATTAGTACAAAACTTGCTAATTTCCCCAAGGTTCTTATAATTTGAGAACACATCTTTGAGGCTTCTGAAGTGCAATTATTGAAAAATGAATAAAAAGCTTAAATTGGAATGCATGTAATAATCTTTGTTTGACTTCTCCTAATATCACTATCAATCCAAAGAGAGTAGTTTTACCCTGTGTAGAGCTAAAAAAAAAAAAAAAAAAAAAAAAAAAAAAAAAAAAAAAAAAAAAAAAAAAAAAAAAAAAAAAAAAAAAAAAGCCTCTCTGCCAGAATGTTTTAATGTATGTATATACAGAATTGAAGTTTGTTAAAAAAAAACAACTCATAAAGGTATTTATGAAATACAGTGACCATATTTCAATAAGAAAAATAGTAATTAGAACTTAAGCTCTCTAAATCATTGAGAGAACATACTAGATTTCTGGGAAGTACACAAAGACCAGAAACACTTTCAGACTTAATTCCTTATTTCTACCTGTGGCTTGGGCCCAAAGCCTCACATAACTTTCCAAACTGATGAAAGGAGCTGGACTGTAAAGAAGCTTCAAAACTCTTTGATCTCTGAAATGCATGTGCCTCAGTGACCATGTAAGACACTCAGTGACCCAGAGTAATACTGCATTTATAAAGTAAGTTTGTTCAGTAGTCGCATCTGAGATTTTGTGTCTCGTATGCTTCAAGGATACATAATGGTTTAGAGGCTGGGGACTAGGGAATCTGGAAAGAGAAAACAGCTGATTGGCCAAAAGCCAAAGACCTTTTGCTAGCAGAATGACAGGAATGTTGTGGACATCATATTTTAATACATTTTGTCTTATCTCTTAAACCAAAGCCAGGACCAAACAGTTGACCTGCTCTTGTTTTCCCTGTTTCCTCTGATTCTTGTAGTGGCCATTATTTAACTTTCCATGGACAAGGGACAACCATCTCCCAAACAGACTCCTCTTTGGGTATGTAATTTCATATATCTTGTTAGGAAGTGAGTGAAGCATGGATGTAAGCAATTAAGTGAAAGCATTAAGAGAGAGCTATGAGCATGGAGTTTGCCTTCATTTTTGTTCACATGCAATTTATTTATTCCTCATATAACCCCATATATTAATACAAGGTCTAAAATAGAAGTTCCTATGCATGATATTATTCCTTGGACCACTTCAGAATTAATTCTTTCTGGAGACCCAGAGGTAAGTCTTTTGTATCTTAATGCTAGGAATGTACCACTGACAAAATATGCCTCCATGAAAGACAAGGCATAAATTAAGGAAAACTGCTTACATATATTTAGATATATTTAAAAATCCAATATTTCCAATTCTTTGTCATGAATATATAATCACAGTATTGAATTATGTTACATCTCATATGGAAAAAATGATGTCATAATTTATCATTGTTTAACTAGGAAGCTTTGAGAAACTTCCTGTTCTCACTCTCTTCGAATTGAAGGTAGAATACTCTTGCCATTACAAAAATGCCATCATATAAACTTTGATTTAATTATATTTTTGTTCAGCAAATGTAATCTAATCTGAAATTCTAGAATTTATAACTTGAATATATAGATTATTTTTAATAAAACATACAATCAGATTTAGTATTATAAATGAAAACATTTATTTAAAAGATTAATGAGAGATTTTATAAGAAAAGACATTTCATTGTTAATAATTTCTTAGCTAAGGAAAAATATAGCTATAGTCTTCCACTATTCACTTTAGATATTCAATTTTATTAAATTTGTTATCTACAAAAATGACCTGAACTATAAGAGGTTATGCACAATAGAATTACCAAAATGCTTACAAATTAAGGATTTCAAAATCCAGCTAATGTCTTCTGGACAATGTTTCTACAAATATTTTGAGCTACAATATTAAATAATATCATACATCAGGCAGGTGAAAGGCAACCACACATTGATGTATCTCTCCCTCTCTGTGTCTCTCCCCGCCCCTCTCTCTAAAAATAATAAATAAAATCTTTAAAACAAAGTAAAAAAAAATGAAACAAATAAAAAAGAATATCATACATCATATCCTTCTTTAAATCTAGATGAAAAGATGTCTCTTAAATTCATATTTTTCTTTTAATGTATTTTTGTTATATTAAAGTTGGAAATAAACATCTTAAACTATACAAAAGGAAAAACAGAGACATAGCTAAGTTGCCCATTTAAGTGAAAAATGGGCCAGCTAAACAATAAACCTAATATCAGACTTTTTTTGCAATTTAGAGCCAATTGACAAAATCATTACCAATGAGTGGCTGTTTTATAGAATCACTTTTACCCTAAACAAAAATTGTTATGCTTCTCCTGAAATAGTTTTTGTGTATTAAACTCCACACACTAACATTTTCCCCCTCAGCTTTGCAAATGGAATGCATTAACTTTTATTTCTCAGGTCTGTTTTATTTTCTCCTTATTATCTCTACTTCCAAGTCTCTCTATTCTTTGGAAGCCCAAGTGGACACTTTTACAATCAGTAGTAAATAAATGTTTGATTTGTTCTAATTTACTATGTCCTAACAAATAACAGCAGTTCTTAATTGATAGTTGTTGACCTAAACAAAATCACCAAACAAACAAAAAATTGTACTTTTAATCTTTTGGGATTTTTCCAAACAAACTATCTGACACACATTTATTTTGCAAATCCTTGGTGAATGAATCCAAAGGTGAATAAATATAGAAGAATTTTTAATCCCTTTATTATAATCAGCATTTGCTCAGTTACATTTGAATAATGAGCATTTAGACTTTTTTTTTAAAAAGATTTTATTTATTATTTTTGTAGAGAGGGGAAGGAAGGAAGGCAGAGAGGAAAAGAAACATCAATGTATTATTGCCTTTCACCTGCCTCCAGCTACAGAGTTGGCTAGAGACCTGGCTTGCAACCTGGTTATTTGACCTGGCTGAGAATCGAACCATTAACCTGTGGGTTCACAAGCCAGTGCCTATCCACTGAGCCACTAGCCAGGGCAAACTCTTGATAAACCCAGTTAAAATATACCTCTTCTTCATATAAATTTCACATCTGTTTGTAAATTGCAATTAACTATTGTCCAGGTAAAACAAAACAAGTAGTATTTGCAAATCTATTCTGCTAATGTTGAACACAAATAAAATAAATGGAAAGAAGTATTCATTTTTCTTTTTTAAAAATGTTCCTTCACATTTTTATGCTTATCTATGTGCCCAATTATTTTACTGTAAAGAAAAAATAAAGACATAGATCTTGTAGGCCCTTAATCTGAGTTTCACGTATAAGCATATCATCACTATTTGTGACATTTTTCATTCTTTCGCTTATCAGGGTTTATTGAAGTCATCCTGTGAGCCTGTCTCTATACAATGCACCAGAGGTACAACAGGGTACAAAACTGTCACAATCCTACTTTCACAAACATTTACAATCTTGAGAGATTACAAGGCTGATTATAAAAATCATACAAATAAACAGTAAATTTAAAGTGTGAACTTGGCTGGTGGCACAGTGGGTAAGGCATCAGCCTACAAAGCCAAAGATCTCTGGTTTGATTCCAAGCCAGGGCATATAACCAGGTTGCAAGCCAGGTCTCCAGCCAGGTCTGTAGCTGGAGGCAGGTGAAAGGCAACCATACAGTTGCTGTCTCTCTCCCTCTCTGCCTCTCTCCCTTCCCCTCTCTCTAAAAAATATATTTTTTTTTAAAATAAATAAGTAAAGTGTGGGAAGTATTATGAAGTCTCGATAAATAGTACATACAAATAAGACATGACCTAATTTAAACTGAAGGTAAAGTTACCAATAAAGAAGTGACTTCAGTTAAAAGTAAAAGTTTTATATGGAGTAAACCAAATGAGGAGAAGGAAGGAAAAATGAACAATAGCTGTAATGGAGAGCTGGCTAAATTATATTGTTGACTGTGCTAGTAAGTGAAAATAAAGGATTTGCTGGGGAAAAAGCTAAATACATAACCTTTACTAACTTCATGTCAGGAGTATTCACTTTTAGGGTCTTAAAGTTTTTTTAAGCAGCTGGCCTTTATTTTCATTTTACACTGTCATGTAGATTGTTAAATATTTAGTGCCCAGTTTAATAATGAGTATGTATAAATAAAAGGGCATTATTTTCATGGGATAACTTGATAGCAATTAGTAGGAACCCTCTGTAAAATGCTAAATACTATTACTGTCGACACTTGATTACAAACTAAGAAAGAAATGTAGAACCTCAGCATTCCAGCATTTTTTGTTTGCTTGTTTTTGTTTTTGTTTGTTTTTGATGTGGGGCATGGAACAACAAAAACCTACCATTGAAATTCTACCATTTTTCAATATTCAGATAATGGTAATTGACTGAATATAACTATATGTGAAGCATCCAATTAATTTAGATGAACAGGTTCTCTAACCTCTAATGTGTAAACTATGCAGAAGAAATCATTTTTGAAAAAAAACAGAGCATTTAAATAAGATAGAATGGACTTTGGCTCTCTCTTTTAACTATATGACCATATACTTTATTTATAAATTAGCTTTCTAATTCATAAATAAGGAAAATAATGCCTAGCTTATAGCTCTATTTTATAGATTAAATAAAATAATAGGGCTGTAAGCATAACACATAATAAAGAATGCTAATGCTAACTAAGTAAGGGCATTATTTTCATGGGAAAACTTGATAGCAATTAGTAGGAACATTCAGAAATGAAATATACATTAAATAAAAATCAGAGAATATTTTAAATTATATCCACTCTATCATATGTGCCTTTCAGATTCTCATTCACTCACATTTAAAGGATTATTACCTTTTATGCAATACTCATGGTTCCAAATTATTTATTAGTAACCTATTACAACTGATAGAGCTTTAATTTTGACTAATGTTTATTATTAATGAGAAAAGTCCTTTTCCTATTTTACTTACACATAGATCTGTCCCAAAAGTATTGAGCCAATACCAATATAATTAAAAGTTTGTGCAGCCGATACTTTCAGGACAGACCTCGTGTGTCTATACCAAAAAAAAAAAAATTGTATTGATACCAAAAGATTGTGTCATTTTACAGATAGGAGTAGAGTAATTATGTTTTACAGAATAGTTTGGCATCAATTATAAAAGCTGCGTTAGTCACAGTTCTGAAGAGAAACAGAAGCAATAGAATGAATGTGTGTATAGAGAGATTTGTTTCAGGGAACTGATTCTCGTGATTGTAGGGTCTAGAATGCTGAAATCACAGAACAGGTTGCAGGCTGGAGATTTGAAAGACAATAATGTACTTTTGAATCCAAAGGCAGCCTGAAGATGAAATTTCTACTTCTTCAAGAGACTCAGTTTTTTTCTTTTCAGATCTTCAACTGATCAGATAAAGCCTACCCACATTATAGAGGTAAATCTGCTTCACTCAAAGTCTACTGATTTAAATGTTAATCATATTTAACAAATACCATCAAGGCACTACCTAAAATGGGCACAATAGCCTAATGAAGTTAACGCACAAAATTAACTATAACAAAAAATGAGTTTATGTGATTTTGGGTGCAGGAGGTAAGTTTATTTTGTAGTAGTAAGTTAGCTTTCAACAATTTACAATGACAGACCAAAACATCATCCTTAAAGACCTTTTGATCACTTGAGGTCAGGAGTTCAAAAAGTGTTTAAGGTTTTGGAATAGAAAGTAAGAAAACCATTTTTTAACTAATTATATGTATACCATTATCCAGAGCCCATATAGGGGTTAACAAAGGAATTTCATACACATATACACTTTTATATTATTTTAGAGAAAAAATAGAAAGCAATTTTCTGCTTTATTAAAAATATGAAGATTAGAACCAAGATGGTGGAGTAGTAAGAGGAGTTACACCAATCTCCTCCCAACACCAAACTGGAATTACAACTTAATTGGGTAGAAATCATCCAGAATAACCAATGGAGCACCAGCTGGATAGAAGCTTTATTACCAGAGACAGAATAGAAGAGCCGATTTATCACAATGTGACTGGTAGGAAGTGCAGAGACAGGAGAGGCTGGCCGGGCTCCCGTGGGCGGCAGCTGAAGGGACTGAGAAACATCTCAGCAGCCAGGGTTCCACCAGAGAAGTGTGGGATCTAACCCCCAACTGGGCTTCCCAGCCTACAGCAATACAGCTGAGAGTAAAACAGCACCCAGCTGTGAAAAGCAAAAAGCTGCCAGATTGAGCCTGCTTGACAGAGAAACTGAATTCTTTTTTTTTTTTTAAGATTTTATTTCATTATTTTTAGAAAGAGGGGAAGGGAGAGAGGCAGAGAGGGAGAGAGACATCAATGTATGGTTGCGTTTCACCTGCCTCCAGTCACAGACCTGATTGAAGACCTGGTTTGCAACCTGGTTATGGGCCCTGGCTGGGGAATCGAACCTGCGACCTTCGGGTTCGCAGGCCGGCGCCTTAACCACTGTGCTACCAGCCAGGGCCAAGAAACTGAATTCTTAAAGGGACCATGCATGAAAATACAATGGCACCCACTTACCCTACGCTCCAGCAGAGGGAGAGCCCAGTGAACTAGAGAAGCTCTGGGGAAGGTTTGGGTCAGTGGCTTTAGGAAGAGAGTTGAGGGAGCAGCCTGTGAGTCCAGTGCAGATTCTTCCAGCATAGAACCTGCAGACCACTCTTCTCCAAAGGGCAGGAGCCTGAGGGGAAGCCACAGCCCCACCCATAGGAATTAATCTGCCCCACCCAGCAGTGCCTAAACCTGACCTCAGATCACAGGTTCATTGGATTAACAACTGAATTCATCTGCCCCGCCCAGAGGGGCCTAAAACTGATAATTGATCACAGACTGATTGGATTAACAACTAAAGGAGACAAGGACAGTGGATCTCTGGTAGTATCCAACTGGCTGACTAGGCCCAGTCTGGGACACAAGCTGACATCACCAAGCACAGATCCAGGAAGTAAAAAAAGTTCACCTCTACAGCACAGAAGGTCACACCACTAAGACAATTAAGTCAAAGCAGACCAATCCAAGAAGCAGAAACTAACAAGAGCCACCTAAAATGGAAAGACAAAGAAATGAAGCCTCAGCAAATGGAAAGGAGGAATCCCTGGGAAGAGTACAAAATGAAGTAGGGGCAAGAGCACTATCAGACATGGAATTCAAAATAATGATGATAGAGAAGCTCAATGAACTCAGCAAGTTCAAAGAAAACTATAAACAACTCCAGGGAACTACAAAGAACTCCAGGTAAGCTACCTTACTGAAAACTAAACCAACATTAAAAAGGACATAGAAACCATCAATAAGAGCCAGGAGGAAATGAAGAATACAATTTCTGAATTGAAGAATATAGTAGAAGGAAACAAAAGCAGGCTAGAGAAAGCAGAGGATCAGGTCATCAAGCTGGAGGTCAATGTAGAAAAAAATTTCCAGGCAGTGCAGCAAAATAAAAAAAGACTGAAAAAGAATGAAGAGGTTTTGAGAGAGCTGCAGGACAACAGGAAACATAATAATAACATCCGTACCAGAAGGAGAAGAGGAGGAGCAAGGGATAGAAAACCTGTTTGAAAAAAGTAATGACAGAAAAATTCCCTAACTTGAGGAGAGAAAAAGTCATGCAAGCTCAGAAAGCACAAAGGGTCCCAATAAAGATGAACCCAAACAGGCCCACTCCAAGACATATCATCATGAAAATGGCAAATTTCAAAGACAAGGAGAGAATCCTAAAAACAGCAAGAGAGAAACAGCTAATAACATACAAGTGGGCTCCCATAAGGTTATCAGCTGATTTCTCAACAGAAACACAACAAGCCAGAAGGGAATGGCAAAAAGTATTTCAAGCAATGAAAAACAAAGGCCTGCAACCAAGAATAATCTACCCAGCAAAGCTGTCATTCAAAATGGAAGGTGAAATAAGGAGTTTCCCAGACGAAAGAAGTCTGAAAGAATACTTCTCTACCAAACCAGCATTGCAAGAGATGCTAAAGAGTCTGCTTTAAGAAGATGAAGAAATAGAGGGACAGACAGGAACACAGGAACAAAGGGAAAAATAGATAATAAGTAGCTATCAATAATAACCTTAATGGTAAATGGATTAAATGCACCAATCAAAAGATATAGGGTAGCTGAATGGATAAGAACCAACTTTAACTTATGAATGCTTTAAAATGATCTTGTTATAAATAGACTTTACTAAATAAGGTACAAGTTGTATATTACTTGTATCTGCATTACTGCAGGTTAAATTTTCTTAGATTGGAATTACTTCACAATATGGGAAGATCAGGTTACTTGCAATAACTCAGAATAATCTAATGCAGTTAAGGAAGAAGAAAAAGTTAAGAAAATGTGCATGTATATTACATAGTATACATGCTATCTTTCTTATTCACTGTTACAAAATATGTGCTTATTTGTGGGTATGTAATATGCAGATTTTGTTAGCAATGTATGTTTTAAATAGCAACCAATTGGTCGTTGGTGTGTTGTGAAATCAGTCAATCTTTAGGTTAGAAAAGATGCTGAGAATGAAGACCAATTTGGATGGAATTTGCAAACTACTAAACTATATGATTCATGTACATAAACAATATATATGCTCATTTTAGCATGTAAATTAGATGAGATTCCTTTCAAATAGATCATGGAAATATACATTTCCAGTTATGCAGGCCCCCAAACTGGCGATGCTTGAGAAAAATAATGTTATAGTAAACTTATTGCTGAAATGTGAACATACCTAATCTCTACCTCAACAGATTCTTAAATAGTTCAGGGGTTAGTTTAGGACCACATAGGAAGTCAACCACAAATTCAAAAAATAGCTAGAATACTATTATACAAAATTATTTAAGTCCTAGGGCTTTTTATTTTTTACCTCAACTTAGTAGACATAATAATTTCTACTCTGGGGACCGGCTGAGCACTGCAAGTGCCATTATTTCTGAAGGCTTCAACTTGTAAAACACATGTAGAGGAAAAACAGAGGGTATTGAAATAAGTAAGACCTGTGCAGAGCCAAAAAAAAAAAAGAAAAGAAAAGAAAAACAAATCAATCTACTATTTAAGATAGAAAACTCCAAAAAGAATAAGTTGCAGTCCCAGTGGCTTAAAATAAAGTTGAGTTGTATTATTGGAGGGGAGAGGATCTGACTCAAATTAATTTTTTACTATGGGTTTGGCACTGTCTCCAGGACAACTTTAACAAAAGTGAGTTCTGCAATACACCATTTCTGTGATATATTTCACAAAAATTGCATTCCAGATTTAAATAAGTATTAAGGAAGAAAAACTTAACCGCTTAATTTGCTATAATCTATCTAAACTACTATCATTTTTCCTGGCTGGTAGCACAGTGGATAAGGTGCCAGCCAGCAAACCTAGAGGTCGCTGGTTCAATTCCCCAGCCAGGGCACATAACCACATTGAAAGCCAGTCTCCAGCCAGGTCTGTAGCTGGAGGTAAGTGAAAGGCAACCATACATGGATGTTTTTCTCCTTCCCTGCCTCTCTTCCTTTCTCTCTCTCTGGAAATAATAAATAAAATATTTAAATAAATAAATAAAACCAAAACTATAAATAAATAAAAAAGATAAAGATTTTTTAAATGGGAATTTAAAATACAAGAAAATACATACCTATAGAAACTAAACTTCCTCATTTATGCCTCACTATTTCTTACATTTTGCCTCTAACATAAAGCATTTAACACAGAGTGGCCTTTATTTATTTATTTATATACTTGTCTCTTCTGTTAACATATTAGCTTTCTGAGACCAAGGAGGATGTCTTTTTTCTTTTCTTTCTTTCTTTCTTTCTTTCTTTCTTTCTTTCTTTCTTTCTTTCTTTCTTTCTTTTTTTTTTTTTTTGGCTCCCTGGTACACATCAGAGTGTTCAGTAGCTCTTAATAATGTTTATTGAATTGAATCTCCAGACTGAAGTTTGAAAAATATTTTCAGATACAGTTTACAATTGCTTCAACTATATTGCATTAGTTTCTATTGCTGTTATAACAAATGGACCCAAATTTAATGGCTTAAAACAACACAAATGCATTATTGTATAGTTCTGCAAGGTATCAGCCAGCTGCAGGTCTTCCTGGAGGCTATTGTTCATTCATTTGTGGGGAAAATTCAGCTCCTTTTGGTTCTATGACGGGTTCCCATTTCCTTGCTGGCTGTCAGCTCAGAGCTGACCCCAGCCCTGACGGGTCACCTGGGTTGCCCAGCACATTGTTCCACTTCTCTACCTCCAACATCAATAACAGTGTGTTAAGTCTCTCTCATGTTTTAAATCTCTGATGCTGCCTCTTGTCTCATCAGACCCCTGACAATTCTGTCTTCTTCTTTAGCCTGAGAACTCATGCCATTTTATTGGACCCACCCAGATAATCCAGGATAATCTCCTTATTTTAATGTTTGAAATGGTAATTCTTTCTACAAAGTCCCTGTTGCCATCTGCAGTCATGTTGTTACAAGTTCTAGGAATGAGGGCCTGGTTACTTTGGGAGATCATAATCCAGAAATATCAAAATAGGGAACCTTATTTTAAAAGTGACAAAACAGAAGGGAAGGTAATGTGGCATCCCACCATTGATGCATTAATCACAAAATTCAAACTCCAATAAGACCATCTGCCTTCCATATTATGTCTTTCCACTGTACCAAAGTGTAATCTTATTCTAAAATTGTTATCCTAAAATAACAAGTAGGAGACTTATTACTGGATTTAGCTTTTAAATTAAATTCATCCAGTAATAACAAACAAAACCTATTGTGTCTTTTGAAATACGTGGGTTAAAAGTATATGCATTTTTGCCCTGGCTGGTAGCACAGTGGATAAGGCACCAGCCTACAAACCCAAAGGTCGCTGGTTGGATTCCCCAGCCAGGGCACATAAGGAGGTTGCAAGCCAGGTCTCCAGCCAGGTCTGTGGCTGGAAGCAGGTGAAAGGCAACCATACACTGATGTTTCTCTCTCCTTTTGCCTCTCTCCCTTTCTCCCTCTCAGGAAATAATAAATAAAATCTTAATAATAATAATAATAATAATAATAATAAAATGTTTTAAAAGTATATGCATTTTATAAGTTTTCAATAAATAAATGCATAGTACAATATATATACACATCTAAAAAAAATAATGAACATGAAAAATAGTGGTAAGTGATAACCAGAAAGAAAAGCAGGAGAACAGGAAATACATACACTAATGTGCCCTATTTTTTATTTATTTTCTTAACACCTGAAGCAAAATTAATGCCAGAAAAGAAACTGTTTGCAGGGTATAAACAAAGATAAACATCCTATCCGATAGACTAATAGTTTAAGACGCCGTAGAAAAATAAGCACTGCAATCTATGGGATAGAGAATTTATATATATTAGCAATAGCAACAATATGGTTTCCATGGTCACGTATAGAGATACTCAGGATGACACTTAATATAGCTACATACCTTAATTAAGTTATGTTAGAGAAAGCTGTGCTTTACCAGAAATTGACAATTTCTAAAAATTTTGGATTGTAGCTTAGGCATAAAAATATAAAATCTTATAGTTGTACTTTGCAGCTAGTATGGTTTGTTGCTATTGTCATTAAAAAGAGAGAAAAATATCATGAGCACATTAACAATGCCTTATCCAATGAGATACTTTAAGAACTACACAAAACAAAAACTCATGCATTATTCACTTTAAATGTGGCCATTTTAATACAAGCAGTTTAGTATCTACAGCACAACCCCAAAAGAGTAGCACACATAAAAAATTTATATTTCTCTATGGAAGAAGAGAATGTAGCCTTAACTGAGTAAAACTTATCTAAAACTGTTAATGATTAAACACTGTAAATGCTAATGTCATATTAAATAAAAGTATAACTATGTTGTAGTAGTAAGTCAAAATTACCAGCTGATTCTCTTTTCTTAAATACAGTGAATATTTTGGGGGGAAAAACCCCTGTAAGAAATGTCCATTTTTAATTTTTTAAATTTATTTATTGGATTAAAAAAATTAATGAACAAATGTACAAATTTAAAAGTCTACATTCAACACCAATTATGCACATGAATGAGGTTAAAACAATGGTATTCAAAAATAAGAGATAATCCCCTGAACATGTGTGTGTTGTTCAGTGTATGTGGTCATATGTACAAATCTATAAATCCTCAAACTCTGTTTACATGATCACAAATCAATTGGTTAACACTGAACAACGCAGGCAGTCAATGCTTGCTTTATTTAAACGAATCCAGGGTTTGATATTTTGTTTGTATATAATGTTGACAAGTATATAATTTAATTAAGATAAACTACTAGATATTTTAATATATTCTAGACAAAGCCATAGTCATATGAAAATATTCCCATATGAAGCTCCTCTGTGTCCAGCTTCTGCAGCCATCTGAATCAGCCTTATGATAGATAGGGTACAATGAAAGGGAAACCTGGAGAAATACCTATAAAACAAATCATCTTTTTCCATTGAAGTAGATATGTGTGTGCACATGCATACAACTATTCATAGGCAAACTTTACCTGTGATTGCAAACACTGCAACTGCGGTTGTTACTCTTATTATTATTATTTAATTCAGGGGTGGTAATATGAATACACACTACAGCAGGAACACAAGAATTTGGGAATGAGGTAACCTGGGTCTTTGTTCCATTTGAAGATAGCCTTTTCAGGCTATTGGGCAGATCACTTCACCTCTTTAGATCTTAGATTCCTCATCCTTAAAAAAGTGTCTTATATCAGTTTATTATCTCTAAGAAATTGACTCATTCCTGGCAGACAGCGTGTATGCTTTCAGATATCATCAGATCTGTCTGGTTTCTCTCCTAAAACTAGCCCAGACTTTGCCACAAATAGCAGCTCCAACCATCTGGGAGCTATGAAACAAACCTGCTTTTCGTACATGACTTAGATCGGAGTTTCTTAAACTTCTATGCATAAACATCACCTACAGGCTTTCTTTAATGATGCCTGCTTCCTTTTCCCAGCCTCAGTGACTTTAATTCAAGAAATACGTGGCAGAGCCTAAATACCTGCCCAATTCAGGTCCTTCTCAAAAATGTATTTTGAGAAACACCTAAGGGAAGCCGTAACTATATGCTGAGCATCGTTTGCATAGTAAGCAGTTAACATTTGACCTTGGCGTATGCCTACAATTCTAATCGGATTGCTGATATAGTCCTAATTATTTAGCAGATGGTGTCATCTGGCTTCCTCAGAAGACAACATTGAGAGTAGAATTTGTGTACAAATGTTCTCAGGAGAAACCAAGAATGGGAAAGATGGGATAGCTTAAGGTCAAAAATACAAGCAACGTGACATGACAGGTGCAGAGAACTCCTAAGCATAAATTACATTGCAGTTTGTCCCATATCAAGGTAAGGCAGCTGGGCCTTTACACAATGAGTTAGCTATCCTTATTCCATTACAGTCCCATCAGTAGCCACAGAGGGTTGATTCAGGACTCATGGATACCAAAATCTGAGGTTGTTCAAGTGCCTTCTATAAAATGACATAGAACAATGCATAGGTTAGCCCTTTGCATCCATGGATTTGCAACAGTAGATCAAAATTACTGTTCTCCATCCATAGTTAGTTAAATCCATGGATGCAAACCCCATGGGGGGCAGACTACATTTGGGGGGGGTGGATCCATGTATAAGTGTATCCATGCAGTTCAAACCATGTTGATCAAGAGTCAACTATACATCTTCCCTTGTTAATTCTGTATAAATATTAAACACTTGCAACCTATAATTTTATCTCTCATGACATTCAATGGCTATGAGAACCCAGAAAATAGAAATTGAATAGTGAAGTTCGGAATATGCTGCCCCCAAATATGCTGCTTTGACACTGATTATTTTGGGTTAAGGACAACTTGAGAAAGATCAGGTGCAAATGGACATTCTGAAATCTTTATTCTTCCTGAAAGCCAGGAATAAAACTCCTGGTTAAAAGTGCCCTCCATGTACCAAGAGGAAGGAAGGCATTGTTATATCAAGAGACAGGGAATTGAGGCTGAGAAATCTGTACAAGAAAACCTTGTTAAACTCACCCTTATCTTCCCAGTCATTTCTCCACAATTGGTTGCTCCTAGCCCATGCTCCTATGCCTTACTTCTTTCTTTTTCTAAGAGGTATAAAATCTGCTCTGCTCACTCTTATTGGTCTTTATTCTCTTCTGAAGGTTCCCATGTAAACATTTAATAAAATGTGTCTGTTTTTTTCCTGTCAATCTATTTTATGCTGGTTTAACGATTAGATTCAGCCAGAGACACTAAGAGGGTAGATTTTTTTTTTTTTTTTTTCCTTTCCAGAAAAACATATTAGACTTGAACTTTTTCCTGCATGTTCTTCTGCTTTGCTTAACTAATTCTGACCTTGGTGTGCTTTCTTATAACTTCATTACAGTGTATGATCCACTTAAAAATTTCAAAGCTTGAAATATAAGATTGTATTTTGTGTTTAGTGGACTCTCATGAACTATCAACTCAAATCCTCAGGCCTCTCTGCCTACTAGGCCTGCACTGTCTTGCTATCTTCGGTGTGACTTTTAATCTAGTCACTCTTAGATGTCACAGGACAACTGCCTAGTTACAGAGACCCAGTGTGAGCAATTCAAATTAGCAGAATTTAACTGGAATCCATGGACTTGCTGAGAATTAGCTTTAGGAAAAAAAAGAATTTTTAACTGCTTAATGATTAAAAAGATTAAAAAAGGTATGCATAATGTTTTAACACTAAAGTCAGAAAGCCTTAAATTGCTTATTTACTTTAGTTTAATGTGCAAAACAGTCTGTTCTTTAAGCTTTATACAAACAAAATGCTGGGTAGGACTACACAATAAAAATAGTCACATATATGTTCATTGGATATTTTTTTAAATCAAGTTGGAAATAATCTCATGTTTTTCATGTCTAAGCATCGGGGCTGTTGAATTGCATTGTAAATTTAGAAATAGCTACAAAATTAGTTTTTTAAAGAGGAAACAAGCGTGGAGACAATTGTTTTCTCCTGTTTTATCATGTAAAGTGACAAAGTTCTTGCTAAGTCAAAGTTACAGAAACATGTAGGTGTGTATATGTGTGTGTGTGAAAATTTCTCTAATATTGTAGAATGCATAGAATCTGTCAATGAGTTCCTTCTTCTCTAGACACAATGATTGGGTTAATCATTGCATTTCTGCATAACAGGTATTTTTTAGCAGATATTTCTAAAAATCTATTTTACTGAAATTACTAATTTAAATGTTATTTCCATATATTTGACTAGATATTAGGTTAAAGTTAAATAGTCACTTTTATTCACTTAGCAGTCTTATATACATTAGCACTGAACAAAATAACTTTTTGCATCTCCAACATTTTTTTAATGAAATAAATTGGCCAATAGCTAGAGTTTAGAATTGACAAACGAAGTGTACATATTTCAAGATAATTCAAGTTGAAAATTCAATGTCTGTGAATGAAAAACAATGTAGGTACAGAGTCTTTTCATGAAACCAGAAGATGGGGAGGTGGATATTGTAGAAATTCTGTTAATTTTGGAGAAATGAGGTGTATAGCAAGAATTCTACTTGTAAGAAAAAGAAACAGTGTTCACATTTATAGACATTAAAGAATTTAGGTTTCATTTGACTGTATTTAACAACTATTTTTATGCTTAGAATTTTAGGCATCACATACTAGATCGTTGTGAATAGGATATAGAATTCTTTCATATACTGTTTTGTGTCATGCCGGTATATGGCAAGCTCAAGTTAATTGCCTAAGTATTTTGCCATATAGACAAGCCAAAGTAAACCACAGGGACTATATTTTTGTAATACTAATTAACTTTATTTTTTCTCTGCTCAAAGCCAGTCATAATACTCATAAAATCTGACCTTTCCCTAAATTGGGATAATGCCAGTCATTGTGCCAATTTTCCCTGATAATTTGACATTAGGGATTCCTCATGAATGATTTGCAATAACTCACATGGACTGAGGTACTAAGCTAGGTTACCAAAGATTGTTGAAGATACAAAGGAAAAAAACAAGATAATTTAAAGGTTGAAGTATCTATCATCTAGCATCTATCTAGTAATCCTTATAGTTATAGACATACACACACAAAGCAAAAGTGCACTGACTTTTAAAAATTATAAAGGCATGTAAAAGTATAGTATAGCCCTGGCTGGTGGGGTTCAGTGGATTGAGTGTTGGACTGTAAACCAAAAGGTCTCTGGTTTGATCCCCAGTCAGGGCACATGACTGGGTTGTGGGCCAGGTCCCCAGTTGGGAGCACACGAGAGGAAACCATTCTTCCCCTCTCATTCTCCTGCCCTTTCCCTCTCTCTAAAAGTAAATAAATAAAATCTAAAAAGAATAATATAGTGTATTTTGAAACTCATTTCTTGTTACTTGGTTGGCTTTAAAAAAGAAAATAGAGCCCTGGCTCAGTGGATAGGTGCTGGCCTGTGAACCCAAAGGTCACTGGTTCAATTTCCAGTCAGGGCACGTACCCAGGTTTCCAGCCAGGTCTGTAGCTGGAAGCAGGTAAAAGGCAACCATACATTGATGGTTCTCTCTCTTTCTTCTTCCCTTCCTTCTCTTCTCTATGGCAGTAATGGATAAAATCTTTAAAAAATTAAATTAAATTAAAATTAAAAAGTAAGGCAAAACTGAAATAAATTCCACATTAATTTGTAAGATTTCTTCCCATTCAATTGAGTTTGTTAAGAGGATTCTTTATCTAAAATTAATATACATGAGCTAAAGTTTTTAAAGAACATTTCCTTCAAAATCCAAATTTTAATTTATTTCTGAAAACAGAATTTTATTATGCGTTCACATGCTCTATTATATTAACAATAATATCTAGGTCTAAAATATCAATCAAGAACAAAGAGTATTAGAAACTGATGCCCCTCTCAATCAAATGACCAATAATATTACAGAAATTTACAGAGTTGTAATGCTCAGTTAAATCTAGAGTTACAAGAATCATTTAGACTTGGCTTGTGATAAAAAGTACATGAAACAAAAGTAAGGAAAGCTGCTTTGTTTTGTCAGACAACTTCATGGTAAGAATAGGGTTCCTTAAACCTATCCTGCAGGGAAATAATTTAAAGAAGTCACTTCAGAGCTTGATAACTGTTGTTATGATTTTAGTTTTCTTATTAATTCAAAGACAGATAAATGAGAAATAAAACTTAAAATCTAAATCAAAATTTATGCTTTAAGGGAATTTCAAATGAACAAAAAGCTCTTATTTTTTAAGAATTTTTCTATTTCCCATTTAAGATATATTTCACAAGTGATTTCAAGTTGTTATGTCCTTTAGCCTTTAAAATGGTTGTTTAAGTAAATCATGAAGTTAAATATGATATTTTAAAAGTAATAAATTAATACTAATGTATTAGTATTAATACATTACATAAAATGTAAACTTTATGTTTTACATTGTTATTTCAGGTGTCTTTGAAAAATGTACTATAATTGTCTGAAGTTTATAGCTATTAAAATGAACTTTACAATTATAGCTAATAAATTTTATGTATATTCAATATCACTGTTAGTGAGCATATTCATGTTGTTTACTAGCTATTGACATCAATTTAATGATTATTAATTATGCTAAAATGTCATGTCAAATGATTTTTGGAAAAAAGAACAAATTATTGATTCAACATATGTTCAAAAATAAAAATAAGTTAAGTATGCTTGTGACAACAGATAAATATATATATATATATTTATATATACACATCAATATAATTTTAGTTGACAATCTGTTCAATGAATCAGCAGTATCATGTGGTTTACCCCAAAATGTTTATTTTGCATCACAATCCACTGAAAATATGGGAATATAATGTTTAGATGGTAGTTCCAAAGCTTCTTTTCTGTTTGTTTTTTGTTAACCTGTATGTAGAGTATAGCTCTCCACTATACAGTTATTGTGTGTTAATGATGTTTGAAATGTTTTATCATTTCTTCCATTGAGAGATGATGCCAATTCCCCTTACCTTTGAACCTGGTCTAGCTATGGAAGATACTTTGATCAAAAGAATAAAACAGAAATGGCATGGTATAACTTTAAGGATGAATCTTAGATCTGCAGATTCCACTTTGGCACTCTAATAGCATTTGAACTTGGAAACCAGCTGCCATGCTGTGAGAAGGCCTCACTCTGTACAAAGGCATTGTTGTGGACAGATCCAGCTCGACTCTGGAGAAAATGCCAGCATCAGCCATCAGTCACAAGAGGGGGCCCTGTTGGACACCCCAGACCATTCAAGTCTCCTGATGACTATAGTTTCAGCTAGCACCAGATAATCATAAGAGATTAAAAATACGGTTGTTTTGTAATGTATTATTTTTAGTGAAAATTAATTGATTTTCAATCATCTGTTACATGATAAATAGTTGAAGCAATTTTTGAGTTACAGATGATATGGAGTGTGTCGAGAGAAGAGCTGTAAGTCTTCAATTTTCTCATGACTCAGCTATTAACCCAGGTTCTGAGAGCTGTGTCATAGTTCTCAGCTTGTTGTCAAACATGGCAGGTGTCCTCAGCTTTCTTTTGAGTCTTGTTGCTTCACGTAGGTCTTTGTGGCTCAAGTTCTGACCAGCTTATGAAAAACCCTCTAATGGTCTTCTAAGACATCAGTTTTATTCTGAATTCAGAAATGTGCTTGAGATCTGGAAAACCTGTTTAAGACTTTTCAGGCTGTGTTCCTGTGAGCTAACATGGTTTTTGTATCTTTGAATGACTAAATAGTGGTTTAGTCCAAATGGAGTAAGTCAATTGAATTCCTAAACCCTCCATTCCACGGACCTTGAAGTTACATGGTCTTGGTCCTATCAAGAGCTTCTGAAAATTTTACCTCTCTAGAGGCCTTTGGTAAAATATCAAAATGGTTTTATTACAGATAGTAGGAGAAGGCTGAGCTCTCGCAAAGTGTATTTTATAACACTTTATGTCCCATTGGAATTTTCTGATAAAATAATGGTGAGCAGTGGAACTTGATGATTTAAAGAAGGGATTTGAGAAGCAAAGTAAAAGAATACTAGAAACTCTGACTAGTTTGTGGTTACTGGCTCGTATATTCATCAAGTAGGACCTATGAAGTTTACATATGAATGATGTTACTATGTTTATAATCTAGTTGTGGTGACAGGCATACACATATTTCACTCTGATGTAACTCAGGATAAAACGAATGCTAAAAAATATGAGCTAAATAAGCTCATATTTATATAAGCAACATCCTATATGAATTCAGAGGAAGAAAATTTTAATTCTGGTGTTAGAAATTGACTAGAGAGGAGAATAGGATTTGAGGAAAGCTTATTGAAAATGGAAACATAAGAGTTACACTACAGGTTAGGATGAGAAGGTGTTGATAGACAATTAAGAAGGTAACTGAATTCCAGATTGAACAAAATGATCATGAGAATAACAAGCATAGGGCAATCTGTTGTCACTAAAACAGTAATAAGAAGATAAATAAGAAATAAGTGTTTGGAGACAGGTTTCATCAGTCTTTGCTATGAAGTTTGGACAATTTCAGGACAGTGTGGCATTAAGGAATGCTTTGGGGGCAGATAATGAGATGTCATAACCAAACTCATGTATTAGAAAGATAGCTGGTGATAGAATGGAGGATACTCTGAAGTGGGGATAAAAGTATGCAGCATGTAAAATACTTAAGAGGCTCTGGAAAGAGTTGCGTAGAGAATAAATAGAAATTCCTAAAAGTAAATGCAAATAAAAGAGAAGACAAGCATAAAAAATTACCTTAACAAAACTTGTGGTCAATTTTGAGAGTAAGGGCGAAGTTTCCCAACTGGATAGCTGGGAAGAAAGTGTTGCAGTAATCCTAATGAAGAGAATAGCAGTTTTATTTTGTTTTGTTTTGTTTTGGGGACGGGTGGTGGTGGTAAGAAAGCCATAATAAGAACATGCTGGTTTTAGGTGGAGAGTACTATGAAGCATTTGCAATTTATATGTAAAACTTGTAAGCAAGAAAAACTGAGAATGGGACTTCAATACAAGATACATCAGTTGTAGAGAGAAACTGAAGCCATGTGAAGAAAGAAAATGTGCAAAAGAGAGTTAAGTAAAACCTCCTGGTACCCTGATGGTCCAGGAGACTATGAACAAAGGGGTGCCTATGAAGCAAAATAAGAAAATCATGAGAGTAGTACTACTTAATCAAGGGAAAAGTTCATGGAGATGGATAATCTATGGGGCCAAATATTCAGAAAGGTTAAAGATAATGAAGAACAAACCCCAAAAATTAGACCCAATAATAAGAGAGCACAAGGAGATCAAGAATGCAAGGAGAAACCAATATTTCAAGATAATTAGCAGAGAAAGGAATGAAACATTACAAAAATGATATCTGAAGTATAGTTTCTCAGAAAAGATCAGTGATAAATGATCCAAAAATGCATCTGAATGTAGAATAATGAATTTTAGATCAGTGATTTACAACATGAAGTTTTATGAAGGACTATGATGTTATAAATTCCTAAATGATTTTAGCCTTGCTAGAACAGAGAACACATGGACTACTTAGAAACCACATCTAGGTAGTTTTCATTTATTTTCATCTATAGTTTTAGCCAAAGTCATCTTAAACATTTTGTTGTATAATTCTAGATGATTTGAATATGTATTGAGTATATCCAAGGGAAATCTGTAATTAAAATTTGATTATGGTTTCATTTAAAACTGTATTTAAAAAAACAGAAGCTAATTTATTATATCAATACCATTCATAATTGTTAGTGATCTTAAAAGATAATGTTCAAGTTTTTTATTTTACTTGAGCAGTGTTAAAATGTAGAGCAAATAATATTTGTTCATTTTAATATCTGACATTATTGAACAAAATGGAAAAGGGATTGATTCATGGACATGGACGATTGGTGATTGCTGGGGGTAGAAAGGTATAAGGGACCTAAAGGGAATGGAAAAAATACAATAAAGATTAAATTAAAAAAAGAATTGTTTCACTCTCTCAGAAAGATTACAAAGTCCCCAAATTTGCAAGCAATAGGGCAATGCTACAGTATTTAGATTTTGTTCTTGGGAGAAAGAACTATAGAATATTCATTTTTATAAAGAAGAGAAAACATGAAATTGAGCAACACAAGGCAACAAACTCGGAAATCATTTATGTAGTTCTTTGTTGATTGCTTTCCATCTTTAACTAGAAGTGCCTATTTTGCATATTCACTTCTAGAAGTATTTTGCTAAATTCAAAGTAGTGGAGTAGCAATTGCATTATGTGTCTTAAATGTGTTGACATAAAACCAAGAGTCCCATAGTTCCTGATGAATTGTAACTAAAGGATTCAGAGAATTCTAAGAGGTCAAATCTGTGAATGTGAAGAAATGGGGTGAGGCTTCAACTACCTGTTTTGTTTAAATGTATCTGGAGGTTCTGGCTGGTGTGGTGTGGCTCAGTGGATTAGCACCAATCTTCGAACCCAAGGGTCACTGTTTCAATTCCCAGTTAGGGCACATAACCAGGTTGCAAGCCAGGTCTCCAGCCAGGTCCTTAGCTGGAGACAGGTGAAAGACAACCATGCATTGATGTTTCTCCCTTTCTTCCCTCCCTTCTCTCTAAAAATAATGAATAAAATCTTAAATAAATATAAACAAATAAATAAATAAATAAATGTAACTGGAAAACTTGGGTAAGAACTCCAAAGGAATATGGGTAGTTTTCACTTGTTTGTGATTAAAAGCAAATTTAAAAAGTCTCCTTTAATTGAAGACACTTAATTAAAGCTAAAGGAGAAAGCTAACCACTTAACAGCAGGGGTACTAATGGATACAAATGTTTCATTAATTGGATAAAAGAGAAGGAGAAAACCCTTTCCAAACATATTACTGTGTGCTTTTGAACACATCTCATTAAGTGCATTTTAAAATTAGTTATTGGCATAGACCTCCCATAGTCATTGCTTCAAAACACTTAGAAAACACATCAAAATAAAGGGGCAGGATGGGAATGAAAATAAGACATGACTCTTTATTATAAAGATAGAGCAGAAAGGCCATTATCTTCTCATGTGTATAGCATATATTCCAGCACAAAGCAAAGATCATTCATCCATCCATCCATTCATCCATCCATCTATTCAATCAACAATGATTTTCTGTCTACAATGCCTGTGTTCCTACCTATGTTAGGTGCTAAGTATAGAATAGTGAACAATAAAGGCACTCAGCAACAGGCAGCTTCAGTTTCATATGATAAGTACTATGAAACAGTTGAACACAAAGTACTAAGGAAAGAAAAGTCCAGGATGACACAATTAACTGTTTTGGGAGGAGAAAAAGTGTTCTTGTAGGGAGGTTACTTAGGTACTAACACCTAGAATAAAAATGAATCAATCCAGCTAAAGAAGGAGGAAAAAGAATGCTATAGACAGTGTTAAAAGATAAACTGAGGCATGTTAAACATTTCCAGAGTTTGAGCAAAAATGGATCAAATCAGGCAGTATCAAGCCAGAAGAGGTTAGGAATTCTTCAACAAGAGGCAGTATGGGAAAGACTTTTATAGAGTAGGTGTTGAAGCAAAACAAAGAGATGATTTGATGGGATATAGTTTAAGAAGTTGCCTTATTTGGAAAAGCCCAGTTGGCTATATCTGATTGATTGTCTTTATGTTTTGATTTCTTAACATTGAGGCATTTACAGATTTATAATTTGGTTTGCTTGCGTAGCCTGATAAGGCATTAGAACCACTTCAGGCAAACTGCCTTGCTGTTATATTTAACAGCAGGACAAATGACATACACCATTTCCAGAGAACAGCGAGAATCTAGCAAATGATTCCATGTGCGTGGACAATGAGCAGTAAGAGTGAGGGCTATGGGCTGAAGGTAAGAGCAAAGACCGAGGAGAGAGACAGGGACCAGTTCAGGATAGGCCTTATAAGCAGTGTTCATGAGAATGGATTTTACTTGAAAAATAGTAAGGTGTGTAATCCATATCAACAACTGTCAATTTTTGGAAAATAAATTATACTTTTAAAATCTTTCTCCACAAACTATATAAGAAACTCAAAATGTTCAAAATTAATTTTTACATCCATCCCAAGAATGGGCGGGAAATATTAGCAATGATATTTTCCTATATGCTGACTTAACAACATAACAAATTTCATGCAATGATTGTTTTGAGTGTGATATGACTTATCACCTGGGACACAGCCTTGCTATTTAACTCTAATAATAAAATTTTGAAAAGCTATAAGTCATTCATACAAAAATCAAATACTTCTGAACAAAGTATTTCCAAGATTGAAAGTCACTTGTATCTGAGAAGAGACTTCTGGGTAAGATGGAGGTGTCAGTAGACATGCTGTGTCTCACTCCACAACTAAGAAGGAATATAACTACCTCAAAACTGGAGATAACCAGATATTCCAGAGGATAGAGCTACACAGAAATTCAACAAATGAAGATGTAAAGAAGAAATATTCATCCAGATTCATCCAGAGAGGAAGGAAGGGCAGAGCCAGGACAGAGAGGATAAAGTTTGGCTGCACCTTAGGTCAGCGGTTGCCTCAGCTGATGAAAAGTAGTCACACTTAAAAAAAAAAAAAAAAGCTCTGCTGGTGACACAGTGGATAAGGCACCAGCCTGCAAACCCAAAGGTTGCTGGTTCAATTCCCAGCCAGGGCACATAACCAGGTTGCAAGCCAGGTCTCCGGCCAGGTCCGTAGCTGGAGGCAGGTGACAGGCAACCATACATTGATGCTTCTCTCCCTCTCAGCTCTCTCCCTTCTCTTCTCTCTAAAAATAATAAATAAAATCTTTTTAAAAAAATGTATGAATATCTGAGGAACATTTCTGGCACCAGACCAGACTGTGAGGCTCATGGTTCCAGTGCCAGGGGAAGGAATAATGCCTCATTGCTTCTGACTATGAAAACTAGTGGGGATTGGAGTGGAGGAAGAAACTTCCAGTCTGAGTAGAGTCTGTGTATTTGAAGGCCCCCACAGTCCTGAAACACCTGCATACCATCCACTCTGGGAACCACAGTCAGGGAAATAGCTAGAGAGGAGCTAATCCTATCAGGAAATAGGAGAAATGCCTGGAAAAGGTGCAAGTGCTGAGCAAGCAGCATTGTCCACTTTCAGACCCTTCCCTTGCATACAGTGCCACAACATGGTGAAAAAGGTCACCCCACACTGACAAATACCTAATGCTCTGTCAGGTGTGACAGCTCTACCTAACACACAGAGGCAAATACAGGAGCCGGTCAAGCTGAGGAGACAGAGAAGTATGGCCCAAAAAAGGAAACAAATTAAGGTTTCAGTGGCAGAACTAAGCAGTGAGGATATAGCCAGCCTAACAAACACAGAGTTTAAAACACTGATGATAAAGATGTTCACAGTCTTGACAGATATGCTTGAATACGGCAAACACAGAAGGAAAAAAGTCAAGGCTATGCTAAGTGAATGAAGGAAAATCCACACAAAACCAAAGGTGAAGGGAAGGAAGCCAGGGTTCAAATCAATGATTTAGAACACAAGGAAGAAATAAATAGTCAATCAGTACAGAATGAGAAAACAAGAATTGAAAAAAATGAGGAGAGGTTTAGGAACCTCTGGAATGACTTTAATCATGTCAACATCCAAATCATAGGGGTGCCAGAAAATGAAGAGGAAGAGCAAGAAATTGAAAACTTGTGTGAGAAAATAATGAAGACAAACTCTCCAAATTTGGTGAAAGAAATAGATATATAAGTTCAGGAAGCACAGAGAGTCCAAAAGAAGCTAGACCCAAACAGAACTACACCAAAATATATCATAATTAAAATCCAAAGGTTAAAGATAAAGAGAGAATCTTAAAAGTAACAAAGAGAAAAGAAGAGAGTTACTTACAAAGGGGTTTCTATAAGACTATCAGCTGATTTCTCAAAAGAAACTTTGCATGAAGGAAGGGGCTGGCAAGAAGTATTCAAAGTGATAGAAAGCAAGGGCTTTACAACCAAGATTACTCTACCCAGCAAAGCTATTATTTGGAATGGAAAGGCAGATAAAGTGCTTCCCAGACAAGGTGAAACTAAAGAAATTCATCATCACCAAGCCATTATTACATGAAATGTTGAAGGGACTTGCTTAAGAAAAAGAAGATCAAAACTATGAACATTAAAATGACAATAATCCCTAACAGGTATGGTTCAGTGGATTGCGCACTGGCCTGAGAACTCAAAGGTCACTGGTTTGATTCCCAGTCAGGGCACATACCTGGATTGCAGGCCAGGTCTCTAGCCAGGTCCCCAGATGAAAGCAAGCGAAAGGCAACCATACATTGATGTTTCTCTCCCTTTCTTCCTCCTTCTCTTCCCCTCTCTTTAAAAATAATGAATGAAGCCTTAAAAAAAAAAAAATGACAACAGAAGAGGAGCAGTTTAGTCAAAAAACTAGTATGGAAGAACCATGGACATGGACAACAAGTGGGATTGACTTTGTGGGGAATTGGGAGGGCAAGGAAGGGGACAGAGGGGAGTAAAAAGGGGATGATGTAATACAGTAATATAATTAAATGTTAAAAAATGACAACAAACTTATAACTATCAACAACAAACCTAAAAAAAATGAAAGCAAAAACATACTAATCGAACAGCCAGAATAGAATCAGAATCATAGGTATGGAGATCATTAACAGGGTTATCAGCTGGGAGGGGGAAGGGGAACAAATGGGGAAACGATACAGGGATTAGGAAACATAAATGGTGGATACAAGATAGACAGGGGGAAGTTAAGAACAATAGAAGAAAGGGTGAAATCAGGGAGCATATATGCACAACCAATGGATATGAACCAAGGAGGGTAGGGTTGCAGGATCAAAGCGGGGTTCAGGCTGGAGGGGAGCAAAGGGAAAAGAAATTGGGACAACTGTAACAGCATAATCAATAAAACATACTTAAGGGGAAAAAAAGAAAGCCGATTGTATCTAAAGAATACAATCTTAACCATATATGTGAGAGGACTCTTGAAGTACTACATAATGGCAGAGACTACCTTTCATACAAAAAATGCAGCATGATGGCCTGCCCTCCCCAGGAGGTGATGCTGATAACAGTGGCATTAGCAGTTTTATAAAAATTGTATAATTTAAATCATATTTTGGCAAAACATAGATTTGCCTGCTCAGCAAAAAAATAAACAAAAGGTGCAAATTCTCATTCACCTAATTTTGAAGAAAAAGCACTTTCTTTTTGACTCACTCACCAACCTGTTTTAAGGAGAAATTCTAATCTAAACAATGTTGGGGAGATGTTTAGCAATGGCAGCTAGTACATTACTTGATAAAGTGAAAATAGTACCCTGATAATACTGCAAGAAAAGGATAAAGTAAAAATAAGTTATGCTAACATAATAAATTCTCTAAGGCATAAAATGTTTAGCTTCTGGTGCCCTAATCACTAATGGAAGTAATGATAATTTCCCCTTAAAAAGATATGCCATAAATATCACCTGATAAGCCTCTAAATACATTTTAACTTAACAGCTGGGTTTTTTCCCAGAGACACTCAGCAACATAATGCTATGTATCTTTTAAGATCAGTTATTGCACATGTGCTGGGGAAGATATTATAAGATTTGTAGCAAAAGCAGTTATGCTTTGGAGATAAGAATCCAGCTTTCAAAAGGGAGCAGACCCGTTTCAGTGTTCTTCTGTTTATTCTTATGTTTTTTAAATGTTGTAAAATTTTTTCTCTTGTGGCCTAGAGCGATATGATTTTATACATTTCGTAATTACTACTTACGACCTAATCCAAATCTTAGAGATATAGTACATATTTCATTACTTTCCATAGCTGGAAATTGAGCATGATCTTCGAATGGTCCCTTTCCGTCAGTATTCCTATCATTGTGGAAGGCCAGGAGGCATTCCATTTTCAGTGTTGCTGCTTACCTTATTCCTTTTCCCTAATTGCTGTCTTCACTGTATCACAGTCACGCAAAGACAAGGGAAATAACAGTTTTCTGTTGTCACAAACTGCTTTCACTTGAAATATACTCCTGGCTAGGCAAATGTAACAAGCCATGGTGCCTATGGAAAAACATTAAGTATTTCTTGAAGTTAAACTGAGGAATTTTACTTGGACACAGCATTTGTGTGAGTGACTTGATTTTCTCCTTTGAGAACAATAAGAGTATATCAAAATTTTCCAGACCAACTCCCTGAAATTGGGAAAACTACTTCATTTCAGTAAATCTATTAAAGTTTGGAGAATAAGAGAATCAATAAAAAATTCAAGTCTATATATATGAAGCATTACCTGAAAATATATTTTGATAAGCAAAGTGCTCACTCTCAAGCTTTTGTGAGAAAAGATCTGAGGTCTAAAATAAAAAGGAAACAATTAAATGCTGATATTAATTCACTTGGGCATTAAAAACTGCATTCATGTTCATAATATCAGAATGTTTTTATTTTAGTTCTGATACATATTATCCATTATTTGATTGTTATTTATTCTCCATTATCATCAGTACTTACCACGATGATAATGACAGAGAAGTTAATGGGTAATTTCCGTTTTACTTAAAAAAGTTATAATGAATGGAATGACTAGTTAGAAAGATCACTGCATCCCTCAACACAGGGAGAGAGAACAGTCTTAAGACAGACAAATAATTACTTTGGAAGATATATATTTATGTTGTTATCTTTTTATATATCTTGGCTTCTTAAAAGGATACCAGTTGGCAAAATTAGAGAACTAGACACCAAATCTAAAACAACACTAATTATATTATGGAAAACAGCAAAAAAAGAAAGGTTTCAAAATTAAACATATACAAAGGTCTGTCCCAAAAATACCAAGCCAATATCAATATCATTAAAACAATTGGCACAGCCGATACTTTTGGGACAGATCTCGTACACTCCCATTACACAGGTAATAAAACATAAAAGTTTTATGTGCCAACTTAGCAAAGCAATTGTATCCAGTTATTCAATAAACACTATTTAAAATATTGTTATGAAGGTAGATCATAGATGTGGTTACGATCTATAATCATTTGACTTTAAAGATAATTCTTGATAATATAGGTGAGGCACATTTAATTAGTTGAAGGGCTTAAGAATAAAAACTGAGGTTGTTTTGGAAAAGAGGAAATTCTGCCTCAGACTGCAGTATTAACTCCTGCCTGCCAGCTTGCCCTACGAATTTTGGATTTCTTAGTCCCCACAATTTTGTGGACCAATTCCTTAAAATAAATCATAAATTTTTCTCTTTAAATAGGTAGATGGATAGATACAGATAAAACTGGTTTTGTTCCTCTGAAGAATGCTAACTGATTCAGAAGGTAACCTTCTCCCTGCATGTTCTCCTGCTGTTGAGGAAATATACCCCTGTTATTATTTGATGAAGATTCACTCATAAGTTTTGTTAAAGAGAAAATCTGCTAACGTGATATTCAAAAGCTTCTAACAATGTCCCACCTTTTACAGTTGCATTTTACAGCAATTTATTTTTATTTTAAAATATTTAAAAATGCTCTTGTAACTACTTGAGAACATTACTTATTATACATTTTCACAAAACATATTAAAGTTCAAAGATATAAGCCTCCCATTTATTCATTTGGAGATGAACATGGTGGAGCTGATGCTGATTGTCACTGTCATGGTACAGTCCCGCTCAGGTGTATAGGAACAAGAAGTAATTAGCATATTTTCCACTATCTAAGAAGACTGATCTGAACATGTTAATGTATATAATGTATATACATATAATGTAAGTAGTTTAACAATCCATTTATGTTTACCATGCTCTGTAAAAACTCCTGTTGTTGAAAAATAATTATGTGTGATACATTTATATAAGTACATATTAAAATGTGAAAAGGTACTAGAGTATCATATCCTAAGTCTGAAAAGATATGCATGTTCTCTGGCACTTGTCAGGTACTATAGAGATGTTATGTAGAGCAAAAAAGGTGTATGTAGGTGATGGGACTTGAGATAGGCCCTAAAGAACACTAAAGTAAGACTTCACCACATAGCAGATGCAGAGGCTCACTGCATTTGGGACAGGTTATAAACAACAGTACAGAACTTATTAATATCAAAAACCTAGAGATGTTGGGGATCATTACTGTGGAGAGTAGAATAAAAACAAAAGTTTCATGTTTTGCCATTTTAAAGGTAACAAAACAAAACACAACACAACTTTGTGCTACCAATTCAGGCTTTTGAGTAAACCTTTTCTTATTGGCAGGTTGATTACACAGCTGCCAATAAGAAAACGTTTACTCAAAAAATATAAGTTGGAATAAATTGCCATAAACAGTAACACTTTAAATAATTGCCTAATCAATATTAATTCCTCTGGTGTCCATTTAACATCATTAATCACAGTGAACTTATTTAAATATTAATGTGAATGCCACAAGTAATTCAATTGTCTTTCTATGATTATTCAACATTAATTACTTTATCTGAGCCATTATTTTAAAACATTATTGAGTAAACATGAAAATAAAAGCAATAGAATAACACATTAAAAATTATAATGTGGTGCATATATTTTATCTCTAAATATAGTAAATTATTTGGTTCACTTGAAATAATTTCTTTGAAGGGATTAATTTATCAGTAAAATATTCATACACATGCCTTCAAAACTATGACATATCACTTATGCATATTTGTAAGGAAAAGAACTGAGTCTTCTAAAGAAATTTATCAAATATTAAGATTTCTCATTTAAGTTCTAAGCTTAATAAAGTATTTTATTTTAACTTGACTGCCTATCTGCAATGGAGATTCGTATGTATTTTGACACATAGTATGACTCAAAGCAACTATATTTTATGGTATGGATGTTAGTTTGTCAAGTTTTCTCAGCTTCCTATCTGATGATCAGATCTCATATGTATATAATTTAGCTGCCTTTTTCCAGTTAATTTCATTCTTCTGCTACTCTACCGAAAACTAAAAAAGGAAGGAAGAAAAGGAAGGGAGGCAGGAAGGAAGAAAGGAAGGAAGAAAGGACAGGAAAAAATAAAGGGAAAAAAGGAGAAAGACAAGATTGTTATAAGTATGTGTGATATATGAATCATTAGGCTCTGAGTAGCAGAATATAGGCTTCAAATTATAAGTTGTCATATACTGATTTTGCATAACATATTTTAGCTTTGAAAAGCCCAAAATATTCTTCTGACTTTTATATTGTGTTCTAGGATTTCGTATTCTAATTTAAAGTTAAATTGTTCTGAGATTTATCATAAAATGTAAATGTCATACCTAACATTTTATTTTCCATTGTATTTCACTTATAAACAATGGAGGGAGGGTGCATACTATACTTTTTAAAGATTTTATTTGTTATTTTTAGAGGGAGGGGAAGGGAGGGAGGCAGAGAGGGAGAGAGACATCAATGTATGGTTACCTTTCATTTGCCTCCAACTACACACCTGGCTGAAGACCTGGCTTGCAAACTGGTTATGTGCCCTGGCTGGGGAATGGAACCAGCCACCTTTGGGTTTGCAGGCTGGCACCTATCCACCGGGCCAGGGTGGATTTATGCTAAATGAAATAAGTAGGGTAGAGAAAGACAAATACCATATGATCTAACTTATATGTGGAATCTAACAATATAATTAAATAGAAGAGATAGGTGATAGCCATAGATAGGAATTTAGGGGTAAAGAAATAGGTGGAGGTGGTCAAAAGATACACAATTTCAGTTATAGAATGTGTAGGTCACAGGGATACAATATACAGCATGCCGACTGTAGGTAATAACACTGACTTGCACATCTGAAAGTGGCTGAGAGAGTAGATCTTAGAAGTTCTCAGGAGAAAAAAATGTATAATTATGTATGGTGTCATATGTAAACTAGATTTATTGCGGAGATCATTTTGCAATATATACACCAGTATCGAGCTTCTACATTGTACACCTGAAACTAATATAATGTTTCATGTCAATTACATCAATAATATCTCAATAAACTGTATTATTTAATGCATAATTTTCTCCAAAAATAACATGTATTCTAGATAAAGCAGTGAACAAAGTAAACCAAAGCTTTGCTTGTGTGGAGCTTATATTTTAGTAGTGGAGATGATATACTAAGGTAAATCATACGTAATTTGATATAGTTAATAAGCCATAGAAATATAAATTGTAGGGAAAGAGATGGTGAGTTATTTTAATTTCACTAGTATTCAGGTAGATTTAGGTAGGGTACTAAGGAAAGAATTTGATATAAAGTGAGAAAGAAAACCATATGACCATGACGAGAGAGAGATTTCTTAGTGGAAGGAATGATGATTGTAAAAGCTGTGGAGATGAGGGCTCTCATGTTGGAGGAGTATGAAGGAAGCCGTTGCTAGTGTGGCTGGAGAAGACAGACAGGCCCGCCAGGGATAAGAACTGAGGTCACAGCGTTATCAGGTACTCTGATCATATAAAACTTTAGACCATCTCAAGACTTGACTGAATTAGATGAAAAGTCACTGGGTGATTTTGAACAGTAATTTGACTCGGGTTGAAGGACTTGCTGACTGCTGTATGGGAAAGTGAGAGGCAGCAGGAGGGAAGGTCCCCAGAGGATCTAGTCACAAGGGGTGACAGGGTACCTGGGACTGGGCAGCGGGGATCGAGTTGGAGAAATGTATACTTGGAACTGGGATATATATATATATATATTTTTTCATTACATAATGAATTATTCACTTGATGTAGTAAACACATACTCACATTTTTAACTATAGCAAGATTTTATGTGTATTCATATTTGTATTGATACAGAATTAAAGTTCCATGAAAATATTTCCTTTTCCCATTTCCCTCCTATGGCTTTGCATTCCCACTGGTGTCCTTCCTCACGCACCTGCACTCTCCCTCCTGTACCCGAAGCACAATTTCATCTGCCTGGGTTCTCCCTGCTTTGTAAAATGTTCAGCTTTGCTCTCTGGTTGAAAGTGAATCTAATGAGAGAGGTGGAAACATTTTTAAGATTAAATGCATCAACACTTGTCAAATGCAATTAATATATTATAACCTATCACATTATATTATCTATTTAGGTTACATAAACTTGTAATTCTTGTGATCCTTTTTTATCTACTAATATCTCCACTTCTACTTTTTTTTGCTGCGCTGGATGTTTTTACATTATATAGCAGCATCTGAAAGAGAATGGTGTGTTCCCATGTACTCCTACCTCAGGAGAATATGTTGTGGGCCAGTTGTAGGTGTGTCTGCTGAGGGAGCCCTCTCCAAATCCAGAACAACCACGACATTGCAACGTGACATACACTAAAGGAAATGGCATTATTGTCTTACATGCATATACGTGTGTTAGGGTATGGTTCCTGGTTGTGTTGTATTTTATAGCTTGCCAGTAGCTGCTAGATTTGCGGAGGAAGGAGGGCTCTAGGGGGTGTGCTATAAACCTACTTTATAATTGTTTTCGTATTACCTACAGCTGCACTCTTCTTACTGTTTTTGCTCTCTGACATCTGAGTTCCTTCAAATTTCCTAGTGTTTCATGGGAAGATGATTCCTAGGATCCTGTCAGAAAACAAGGGCATTTGAACTGTTTTTGTGCAAGTGCTAATAGATTTTTTTTTGTTTTTTTTTTTTGTCTTCCAGACAATGTAGCCAATGGCTAATGAGAAATTGGTGAAACACCTGGCTGGATAGCACAGTGGATAAGGCGCCGGCCTGCGAACCCAAAGGTCGCAGGTTCGATTCCTCAGCCAGGGCACATAACCAGGTTGCAAACCAGGTCTCCAGTCAGGTCTGTGGCTGGAGGCAGGTGAAATGCAACCGTACATTGATGTCTCTCTCCCTCTCTGCCTCTCTCCCTTCCCCTCTTTCTAAAATAATGAAATAAAATCTGAAAAAAAAAAGAAATTGGTGAAACACTACCTGAGGTTGATTAATGTCACTACAAAATTGGTTTTTCCTTTTTGTTTTTTTAACTATAAACCTGTTTAAGAAGGAGGGATTGATTAACATGTTAGAGTATGTTTCTTTTTGATAAATGTGCAAACCTTCCTTGGCACAATTTAATGATACTGGCATTTCTATTTTAGAATAATATCTTTTATTAATCTTGTTATACTTTGCATCTGGTTTTGCTTTCCTCAAACAAAAGAGACTATCAAGCTGTCCATGAAATATCTGCAACACTTTTTATATCAATTTATTTTGTAACAGTATAATTGAGATATAATTCACATATCATACATTTAAAGTGTTCAAATTGATGATTTTTAGTATATTTGCAGTTATGCAATCATCATCATAATCAATTTAGAATGTTTTCATCACTTCAAAAAGAAACTTCATACCCTTTAGCAGTTACCCTCCAGATCTTTCCAATATTAGGCAAATGTTTATTTTGTTTCTACAGGTTTGCCTATTCTGCACATTTCTTATAATTGGCATCATACATATAATATGTTATCATTTGTGATGTTGTTTTCCACTTAACACAAAGTTTTCACATGTAGCAATATGTATCAATACTTCATTCCTTTTTATTGCCAAAAACATTCCATTGTGTGGCTCTAGCACATTGCCTATATCCATTCATCAGTTCATGGATATTTAGGTTTTCACTACTTTATTTTACAGCTATGAATATCGGTGCTATTAACATTCCTGTCCAAATTTTTGCATGGATATGTGTGTTCATTCTCTTGGATATATACACACAGAAGTGAAATTGCTGGTTTGTACAGTAACTCTGTTTAACCTTATATGGAATGTTGAGACAGTTCTGCAAAGCATCTACACCATTTCTGCAAGCAACGTAAGGGGGCTAGAATTGTTCTATGTCTTTGACAACACTTGTTATTATCACTCTTTTTTTATTTTATTCATGCTAATGAGTGGGAGGTGGTATTTAATTGTGTTTTTTAATTACATTTCCCTGATGGATAATGATGTTGTCATCTTTTCATAATTTTATTGACCTTCTTTGGAGAAACGTCTATTCAGATGCTTTCCAATTTTAATAGTTGTGTTACTTGCCTTTTTACTATTGAGTTATAATCCTCCTTTTATATTCTAGGTATTACCACATATTTTAGTTATAAATTTTTTCTCCCATTCTATGGGTTACTTCTCCATTTTCTGATGGTATCCTTTGAAATGCAAAAGTTTTAAAAATTGATGAAGTCCAACTTATTATATTTTTCTTATGTTACTTGGTCATAAAGAATTACACCTAAGTTTTCTTTTACTAGTCGTATGCTTTTAGCTCTTATGTTAGGTCTTGATCTATAATAATTTCTGTATGTAGTATGAGATAGATATACAACTTAATTTTTCTACATGTGGATATACAGTTGTTCTCTTTCTCATGTTTGTATTGGAATTGAAGACATTGATATATAGATATATATCAATCATAGTAATTATAAAGCAGTGTTTTTAATTTCAATTCTATGATCCTCTACAGTCATTCCATTTTACTTTTCTCCACCTAATAGTTTGAGAGATTGGTTTCATGCAAATGTGTATAACAAGCTATTTGGTATTTATTAGTTCTTTTATCTTTTGTGTTTCTATTCTAGTTTCTTAAGTGCCTTCTAGTCTAGTTCTTGTTAACTTATTTTTTATTAAGAATGAACAAAATATTTTCTATTTTCATGACCTACTAAAAGTTACTACTGACACTGTTAATTCAGTTAATTTTGTGATATTTGGAATACTGGAATTGACCTCTATATTATTTTATTTATCTAGTTCCATATCTAACTCCGAGCTAACTAGGACAGAAGTGATACTTGAAATTATAAGCACAAGGCTAAATTTATAATGGGTATATTGTTTTATTGTCTTTCACTTCATCTTCAAGGTACTCTGGGCATTTGTAACTCTATGGAAACAGCAGCAATAACAGCAAGTAGGCTGAATAAGGACATTCCCATACCACTTGCGCAAACTGCTCTCTGCAGTAATAGCCATGTGTTTAAATTCCAATCTTAGGCTCTCACAGATTGGTTTGGTCAATGCCTGCAGTTATTATGGAAGCACCTCTTGATTTCCTGGAAACTATAAAAGTCTTTGCCTAGATCAGCAGCTGTTGGTTGTAGGTCATATCCACCTTTAACAGAGGCTTTCCTGAATGAAGAAGCAATCCCCACTGGAGATCTAAAATGCTAAATCAATTTCAGTTTTAAAATCTAAACCAAAGTAACCGATGTTTGATGTTACCGTGAAGAATTTTTAATTTTGTGAAACTCCTGAGAATTCTCCTGGAAAGCTTTTCAAAATATAAGTACAATTTATTGTCTGTCTTGCATTAAGTAAAACTTGACGTTAATTTGCCTTAAAAAGAAAAATACACCCTTAAGGATGTATTTATTCTTCATTCCTGAGTAAATATGCACTTTGAAATAAAATTTGCCCAAAGCATGCATCAGTTTCTGCTCAACCCACAGGAAAACAGAGACTTGACAAGCATTACCAAAAATACTACCATTGTACCTGGGGAATCAACTGGGTTTTTCTATTTTATTAAGTAAGTAGGGAGTAGACTCATCAAAACAGGAAGAAAGAGAAAGAAAGAAAAAGAAAAATAATTTTTTCTGTTCTGTATTTTTAAAAACCATGTCATGAAACACACATGCACACATACATACACACACACATACAGTAAAAACATTCTGCTAGACACATGTAAAATGTGATTCTGGCATTTCTAAAAATCTGCTTGAAAATTAGCTAAGAATAATTGTCTTGAACAGACTTAATGTGGTATTTATTAAGAACACCTGTTCCATCTTTTGCAGCTATCATTGAACATTATGTTCCTTCTCCATCTCACCATGCATTAGAAGAGCCCAAAATATGAAAATGCAGATGCATACTAGGCACGCAGAAGTCCCCTGCATGGTACTGTGAGAGTGGGTTTTGAGATCAGTGACAGTTTTAACTATTACGAATAATGTTGCTGTTAATACTCATGTTCAAGATTTTGTTCTTTAACAAAATTATTTATGGAACATGTGACCTTGGAAAAGTATTTTGACAATTTCTCCATGTCTTCCAATGAGGTACAGTAATAACAAATGCTTTTATGGTTACCTTGAATATGAATTTAAGTAATGGATTTATAATATACAGCATCAGGCCTAGCATGATTTTAAGTTCACAGTCAAATAATATCTCTAATTATAGCTGTAATTGGTAGCTAAAAAGCTCATAGCAAAATAATTGTATTCTTAAGGTGAACAAAGCACATTGAAGACCAAGAAAAAGCACTGTTTTTTCTATCCTGCATGAGTTTGTGCAAGATTTATATGATTGCTCTGTGACTATGCAAAAAAAAAAAAAAAATCTCTCTCATACTATAATACTGCTCAATGAAAAAAGGTCAGTGTGCCCAAAGCAAATGAATGTTTTCATTTCCAGTTACTTAATTAATTAAACTCTCAAATGTTGTGGCCTTCAAAAGTCTCTGCAAATGTAAAAGGCATGATTGCAAGCTTTCAGAGATTCAGAGAAAGGATGATTGACTTCCTCTAACCAGATTTAAATTGTACCTCGCTTCTGCAAGTCAGGCACATGTATTGATTTAATAATTAAATGCCATATTCTCATTTCCTGTTCTACCCATGCATATTTCCTCGGGCAATGAATATAAATGTTGGAGAATTTGAGTAGGCTTCAGTGGGTAGTCAAAGTTAGTAAAAGAAAGATATTGTATATAAAGCCAAAACAAATCTAAAGGCATTTGCAGTTCTTGTAATGGCAAGTTTAGCAAGACACACAAATGTCACTGGATACCTCAAATGTCTTAGTAGTTGTTGAACTTTTTCTCATAATATAATTTCAAAACCAGACATTTAGAGCTTGTGCTCCCATTTTCTTATTTTATTTTTGACATAGTTTATTTATTTATTTATTTTAGAGAGAAGGAAAGGGAGGGAGAAAGAGAAGGAGAAAAACATTGATGGGAAAGAGAAACATGGATTGGTGGCCCCTCACACACTCCCAGGGACCAAATTTGAAACCCGGGTATTATGCACCCCAACCGGGAATCGAAACTTTCACTCTGTGGGACAATGTTCAACCAACTGAACCACACCAGTCATGACATCATTCTCTCATTTTAGAGAGGAGAAAATTGAAACTCAAAATTTAAAGAAATCATTTTCATTTCACATACGTTCGATTCAAAGACTATCTTTGAATCTTTGTGGTGTTAGTAAGAAATGCAAGTTCACTAATCTACCTATATATAATCATATACCTATCTACATATAATGTATGTATTTTTAAGTATTTTAAATTCAAATTGGATTAAAATTGTAACTATACATATATATTTATAAAGCAGTTGTAAACATGCAAAAATTAGCAAATATGTGTTCAATTTATTGATTTAAGTTATAACTTATTAAATCTGATCCTGTGGATAGTTAAAAGTATCATTTTTGAACTTAAGAGAATGGCTAGGGATGCAGTATAAAGTTTTAGAAGCCATCAATTTATGAATGGCAACTGTGTCAACAGCAGAAAGCTAGGATCTTCTAGGAAGAATGTTATGAACAAAAATTTAAAGAGGCGAATTCAAAGAAATACCAACATGTAAAGGATAAGTAAAAGATGGGGAGAGGTAAAGCCAGTTAGGGTTAATTAGTAGGAATAATCAGAGAGGCATATTTCAGGAGCTAGTTGTAGGCAAGAGGCCCCCAAAATGAGATTTTTCAGTGGCACAGGGTTGTCAACAGATCAAGTGTTGTAAAAATTTAGTCACTTGAAGTTTCCAACGAAACTTTGTGGGAGAAAAATACCCAGAAAATTAATGGGGGGAGGCAAAATATAGATTATACTGGAAATGTATCATTTAATTAGAAATCAGCCTAATGGTTTTCTATGTTACAAATCATATTAAACATGATCTCAGTAGTGACAGAAATAAGTTAGGCCCGGAATACTAAGCACTGTGTAAAAATTTTATAAGCATTTTTGGTGTCTTTATATGTGATGGAATTCTCACGTGAATGAGATAACAAATTAATATAATCTACCTCAATTTTATGCACCATTTTTTTCTGTTTCTTTGAAAGGTATGATTACTAACCATTAATGATCAAATTACTAATGTTAACAACTTCCATGAAGTTCTGTTTTCATAAAGGACTGAAATATTAGCACATTTTTTTCTGTGCAGGATTGTTTGCCATTGTAACAAAGGTGAAATAAAATAAAATCCACATAAAATAACTTATAAATGTGCTCATGGATGAGAAAAGGAAGTCAGGGTATGAATTTCACAGCGTAAGAACAACTTCGTATTTCTCTGCATTTAATATTGAATAGTTGAACATATGATCTCTATATTCATATATTCACTGATACATATTTATTGGAAACATTCAAAATGAATCTTTGCATTTTAACTTTGAAATCCAGTTTGCATAAATGTTATCACAGTTTGAAGATATTTTATTTTATATACAAATTGGCTCAGAGTGTAGAAAATACAACTATATATAGCCTATGCTGAAACTACAGAAATAGATAATACATTTTTGTTACTTGGATTCTTTTTTCCTTTATTTTGGAAAACAATATGATAATTCAGGATAATGGTTCTTTTCTAATGACTATTCAGATAATACCCTCAACTTTGTGTATTATCTCTGGAAGTACAGCATTGGGGTGCTTCGGAGACATACCTCTGCTCCTTTGTGGTTTTCTGGGAAGCTTTGAGGTTTTAACTTTGATCTCCCTCCTCACATACTGAGATTTTCTTCTCACTCCACTAGCCCAGACGGGATCTCTACCTTTGATCTCTAAGGGAATCTTAAACACAGTCTCTGTATCAGCATCACTCAGTTGTAAAAGTCTCCCTCTTAACCATGGTACATTTCCTCTTCAGTTTGTGAGATGTCCTTTGCTCACCTAGACTCCAAAGTGGCTTCTTTAAACTTTCCAATACAGGAAGAGTTTCTCAGTCATTTAGTTCACATCTTTCCTCCCTTGACTAAAGTGTTTTGAGGTTCCATTTTTGTTTTCTCAACTCTTTAAACTCCTTTATATGGAGGAAACTAAACTTTCTCTTTGATCTACTTGTCAAAGAATGTATAACATTTGACCACAGGGTGAATTCTACTTCAAGTAGCCTCATCACATTTATTCAGAGCTTTCAGTCATCTTTATTTCATTTTTTCCTTTTTCTGTTTCAAGGCATCCTGCACCTCAGATACTGAGGTTTTGTTTTGTTTTACTATTTAATCCATTACTATCAAACCTGATCTCAGAAATAAATGTGCCAACTCTAGTTTCATATAACTTTAATATAATATGTTACTTCAACTAGGGATATTTGGAATTAAGCCTTATATTTCAAAGGTTGGAAAAAAGAAGGGGTCTGTTTGACATAAAACATACTAAATTAGCAAACTGTTGGGCACTTTGGGCAGAGGATTCTTTTCCAAATCCTCCTAACCTATAGAATCATTTGCCATCTAATTAAAAAAGAAAAAAGAAAAAGAAGCAAGTTATGTGTAAGGGAAGGAGATAATTATTAATATGTACATTGGTGTCAATGTTCCATGATAGAGTATGTGTAATATATAACTAATCCATTCATGCACATAAAACACTACAAAGAAATTTTATAGTTATTACCTGACTATAAGTTTCTCACATAAAAAATGCCTGCATTAAGTGTTCTCATTTACCCCAATTTAATAAATAGCCTCAAAATCAGAAAGGTGCATGTTTCACAAGGCAGTAATTGAATCTAGAACTTCGCCCCAGGTCCTTCTCACATCTTCTTTCCTCCTCCAACATCAGAGCTGCAATAGTGACAATGTCATCATTTCTCAAAACCTAACATTTTCCAGTTACTTCTTTTTAATCAATGCTTTGCTTTCACCGTAAGGATCTCAGACAGCACTAATGTGTTTAATACCAATTGCAGATGGAATTCAGACTTAAACATTTCAAATGGATCTCTAAAATAAATTAAAATAGTTTACAGGGCATTTATGCTAACCAAGACATACTTCTGGACCAAAGAGGTAGTACCAGGCCATAATTATAAAAATGTCAATGCTAATGCCCTTAAATTATTATTCCTCAACCACTGCCATTTGACTGTTAATCCTAACTTTTTCACCTTCTGTAAGCTCATTCTTGAAGCCATTTATTTCATTAGTTACAGAAGTTTCATTTAGAACATCTATTTCTAGAGTTGACGGAGGGTCTTAGGCACCAACAGCCCATTTAGAGAATTTCTATTACTATTGCTCCAAACATGAAGGTTAAATTAAATTTAATTCAAAATATCTCTAAAAGTTATCATGACCTCCAAAAGATTACATATTGAGTTTCTACTATTAATATCTAAGATAGTTACAGTCCATCATTCATTCATTTTGAAAACATTTTTCCAGTTTTCAAAATCCTCCCAGATAAATTTATTTTAAGTATTTCATTTGTTCCTATTACAGGTCTGGCATAAAAACAACAAGAAATATTACAATGTGAAGTTTTAACTATTCTTATTTCTCATAGGAATAAAGAGGAACTAATGAAGACACATAATTCCCCTGATTAAATTGTGCTTCTGAGATTGGCCTCATTTGGGACATGGCTTATCTAGTTTTTAAAGACTTCTGTGTGCCTGAAGTCAACATGGATGGAATGAAAGAGGCTGGGCTATACCTGATGATGGAGTCTGAATTCATTCCCTTCTCTAATACATTCACCAGAATGTCTCTAATGTTCTGTTGCCCTGAGTGCTGAGCTGAGGCCTCGTTTTCACTGACAAAAATAATTTTAACAGATGAGTAACTAATAATTCTTGGCTTTCACTGTAGTAACAATCTGCTTGAGCTATATCTCCATAAATACTCAGATAAAATGTTTCCCCAAGTGTTCTTAATCCTCCCTTTTGAATGATAAATTGTTACTAACTTAAGTAATTCCACATCAGTGCATCATCGGATCATCAGGTGAACTATAAATTAAAGACTGAATCGAAATAAATACAGTCGTAAAAAACATTCTGAGCCGTAAATATATAGTTATTAAGAAATAATGTTTGCTGTGATGATTCAGCTGTTGAAGTGCTGCGTCAGGAATGCATGTTCCTATTGAAATACCTTTGTCACTTCCTAGTTTTCAAAGACCAAGTCCATACTTCTTCTGGGAGAGTTTTAAAACTGGACATTTGTTTTCTTCTTACACTGATCCCTCATCAATATAAATGCTGGTCAATCAAACCAGCATACTAAATATACTGAGCATATTCTGTCTTTTTACCTGTATTATTTTGCTTATTTCACTTTTCTTGCTTGGACTGTCTTTTCCTTTAATTTTACATTTTAATTTTGTTGTATTTATTGGGATGACATTGGTTAATAAAGTTACATAGGTTTCAAGTATAGGTATAATTTTATAATACCTCATCTGTATATTGTATTGTGTTCTCACCACCAAAATTCAATTCTCCTTTTATTACCATTTGTTCCTCCCTTTACCCTTTTTTACCTCTCCCAACCCCCTTTCCCTGTGGTGATCATCACCATATTGTTGTTTTTTTTTGTTTTTTTTTTTGTCTATAAGGTTTTTCACTTTTGCTTAATCCCTTCACCTTTTTCACTCAGCCCCTCCCCACCAACTTCCTCCCCTCTGAGAGCTGTCAGTCTGTTCTTTGTATCTATGAGTCTGTTTCTGTTTTGGTTGTTAGTTTATTTTGTTTATTAGATTTCACATATAAGCAAAACCATGTAGTATTTGTCTTTCCCTGACTGGTTTATTTCACTTAGCATAACACTCTGCAGGTCCATCTGTGCTGACACACAGGTAGGATTTCCTTCTTTTTTGTGGCCCAGTAGTATTCTACTATGTAAATGACCACAGCTTTTTTATCTACTCTTCAGATGGCCACTTGGGTGACTTCCAAATTTTGGCTATAGTAAATAATGTTGCAATGAATATGGGGGTACATATACAAGGGTGGTGCCAAAAAACTGAAATTTATTTATAAAAATTATGTATTTATTTATACATGTTTAAACTTCAACCATCTTTAAAGTACTATCCATTTGATGCACTACACCTATCAAGACATTTTTTCCACAGCTCAAAACAGTTTTTGAACTTCATAATTTTGATACCTTTTCGTGAGTGCTCTTGCCATTTTTTGTTTCACCTCTTCCACATGGACAAAAACTTTTCCCTTTGGACTTTTTTTCATCCAAGGAAACAAACAAACAAACAGAACTCATTTAGGGCAAGATCAGGTGAACAGAGAGGGTAGGTCATGGATTCATGCCATTTTGGGTCAAAAACTGCTGAACACTCAGTGCAGTGTGGACAGATGTAATCATAAATCGCCAATCATGAAATGGGCAAACATGTTAAGAGTCTTCAAAAACAAAATTTATGGAAGCCAAGCACTGCCTCTCACAACAACACCAGCTGCTGCTGGTGCACTTATACATATGGGTTCTTAGAACACACACCAAACAGGAGAAGTCTGTACTATGAGGGGCCCACCCTCCAGAAGATAATTCTGGCTTTTTGGAGGATCCCCCTCTTGTTCTTTGAATTAGTGTTTTGGGTTTCTTAGGATATATTCCCAGAGGTGGAATCACTAGGTCATAAGGAAGCTCCATTTTAAATTTCTGAGGAAACTGTATTGATTTCCACAGTGGCTACACCAGTTTGCCTTCCCACCAACAGAGCATTAGGGTTCCCCTTTCTCCATCACTTACTATTTGTTGATGTATTAACGATGGCCATTCTGAGAGGTGTGAGATGGTATCTCATTGCAGTTTTAACTTGCATTTCTCAGATGGCTAATGACACTGATCATCTTTTCATATGTCTATTGGTCATCTAAAGGTCCTCCTTGGAGAAGTGTCTCTTCAGGTTCTTTGCCAATATTTAATAAGATTGTTTGTTTGTGGGGGTCAGTGTTGAGTTTTATCATTTCTTTATACATTTTGTATATCAGAGGTATCAATGGTGCATAAAGTGCACCCACCTGCAAGCAGCATTATTGGAAACTTACTATCTAAAAGGCATTTATGCTTGGTGATTTTGCATGGATTCACCAAATGAATATCTAAAACAATGGTTTACTTTAAATATTAATAAACTAAAGATTGGACAACAAAATTTATTTTCTGGGGCACAGAGCTATGAAATGACAGAGATGAATTTAAAACCTAAGTTTATATATATATATATATATATATATATATATATATATATATATATATATATATATATAATTTCACATTTGCTTTCAAGCAAGTTTAATTTCTATTTCCTCTCTAATCCCAACTCAACTAAAGCACAAGTACCTTCCAAACTCCATAACAAAATTATCTGTATAATTACCTGGTAGCTGTAATCATATAACATTTCCTCACCCTCTGCCTGCCTTCTTCTCCATATGCATGCTTCTTGAACTCAAGGGTTCTGACTTGTCTTAACCCCTATAGTACTTTGTAAAGTTTAATTTGTTTCTGCTTATCTAAATGAGGATCAAAGAGTGAATGATACTGTTTCAAGCTATAAAAAGGTGTCACTTGACTAAGCCCTTTTCTGTTAAAATGCACAATATAGGAAGAATTTTGCTTTTATGTGAGGAGTTCTGGGTACTCCTAAATATACATTTCTACCTAAGGAAGAAAGAGAGGGACATACTTGATAATGAACCTACTAGTATGTGTATGAATTCAGCAGGCCATGCCAGTTTGTATAAAGGGAAGAGCGCATTACACAGGCACTGCTGACAAACTGGACTAGGGTGTGAAAGTGGACTGGGGGAGTAAATAGTACTTAGAAGATGAGAGCAAATATTTTTCCCCCAGCTTTATTCATTTTTTTTAAATTTAATTTTATTGTTGTATTATATCCATCCCCTTTTGTCTCCCCTCTGTCCCCTTCCCCACCCACCCACTCCCCACCAAAGTCAATCCCACTTGTTGTCCATGTCCACAGTTATTCCGTACTAGTTCCTTGACTAAACTGCTCCCCTTCTTTGCCTCCTCCTCCCCCTGCCCACTGAAGGTCTATTCATTGTATTCATATATCTGGTTCTGTTTTGCTTGTTTGTTTGTTTTGTTCATTATTGTCCTGTAATGGGTGAGATCATATGGTATTTGTCTTTCACTGACTGGCTTATTTCACTAAGCATAATACTTTCTAGTTCCATCCATGTTGTTGCAAAGGGTAGGAGTTCCTTCTTTCTTTTTGCTGTGTAGTATTCCATTGTGTAAATGTACCAAAGTGTTTTGATCCAATCATCCACTGATGGGCACTTAGGCTGTTTCCAGCACTTGGCTATTGTAAATAGCGCTGCTATGAACATAGGGGTACATAGGTTCTTATGACTTGGTGTTTCAGGGTTCTTCAGATATAGTAAAAAGATCACTTTAAAGCATTCATAAGTTAAAGTTGGTTCTTATCCATTCAGCTGCCCTGTCTTTCGATTGGTGCATTTAATCCATTTACCTCTGTACCTGCATTTCTATCTGTCTCTCTGTTTCTTCATCTTCTTAAAGCATACCCTTAAACATCTCTTGCAGTGCTGGTTTGGCGGAGATGTATTCTTTTAGATTTCTTTTGTCTGGGAAACGCCTTATTTCACCTTCCATTTTGAATGACAGCCTTGCTGGGTAGAGTATTCTTGGTTGTAAGCCTTTGTTTTACATTGCTTGAAATATTATTTGCCATTCCCTTCTGACTTGTAGTGTTTCTGTTGAGAAATCAGTTGATAACCTTATGGGAGCCCCCTTGTATGTTATTAGCTGTTTCTCTCTTGCTGCTTTTAGGATTCTCTCCTTGTCCTTGAAATTTGCCATTTTCATAATGATGTGTCTTGGAGTGGGCCTGTTTGGGTTCATCTCCCTTAGGGCCCTCTGTGCTTCCTGAGTTTGCATGACATTTTCTCTCCTCAAGTTAGGGAAGTTTTCTGTCATTACTTTTTCAAACAGGGGTTCTATCCCTTGCCCCTTCTTCTCCTTCTGGTATCCCTATAGTACAGATGTTACTACATTTCATATTGTCCTGCAGCTCTCTTAAAACCTCTTCATTCTTTTTCAGTCTTTTCTCATTTTGTTGCACTGCCTGGAAATTGTTTTCTACATTGACCTCCAACTTGATGATTCCATCCTCTGCTTTCTTTAGCCTGAAAATCAGAAATGGTATTCTTCATTTCCTCCTGGCTCTTATTGATGGTTTCTATGTCCTTTTTAATGTTGGTATAGTTCTCAGTAAGTTCCTTATAGCTTACCTGGAGTTGTTTGCAGTTTTCTTTGAACTCGCTGAGCTCATTGAGCTTCTCTATCATCATTATTTTGAATTCCATGTCTGAGAGTGTGCTTGTCTCTATTTCTTTTTGCACTCTTCCTGAGGATTCCTCCTTTCCATTTGCTGAGGGTTTATTTCTTTGTCTCCCCATTTTAGGTTGCTCTTGTTAGTTGCTGCTTCTTGGATTGGTCTGCTTTGACTTAATGTCTTAGTGGTGTGACCTTCTGTGATGTAGAGGTGCACTTTTTTTACTTCCTGGATCTGTGTTCGGTAACGTCAGCCCGTGTCCCAGTCTGGGCCTAATCAGCCAGTTGGAGACTATCAGAGAGCCACTGTCTTTGTCTCTTTTAGTTGATAATCCAATCAGTCTGTGATCTATGGTCAGTTTTAGGCACTTCTGGGTGGGACAGATGAATTCAGTTGTTAATCCAATGAACCTGTGACCTGAGGTCAGGTTTAGGAACTGCTGGGTGGGGTGGGTTAATTCCTATGGGTGGGGCTGTGGCTTCCCCTCAGGCCCCACCCTTTGGAGAAGAGTGGCCTGCTGGCTGTATGGGGGATGGGTCAGCACTGGACCCATGGGCTGCTCTCTCAATTCTCCCCCTAAAGCCACTGACCCAAACCCTCCTTAAGGGTCTCTAGTCCACTCTGCACTTTCTCTGCTGGAGCCCAGGGTAGGTGGGTGACTCTGTATTTCCATTCTTGGTCCCTTTAAGAACTCAGTCTCTCTGTCAAGCTGGCTAAACCTGGCAACTTTTTGCTTTTCATAGCTGGGTGCTGTTCTACTCTCAGCTGTGTTGCTGTAGGCTGGGAAGCCCAGCTGGGAGTTTAGATCCCACCCTTCTCATGTGGAACCCTGGCTGCTGAGATGCTTCTCTGTCCCTTCAGCTGCCACCCGTGGGAACCCTGACAGCCTCTTGGGTCTCTGCACTTCCTACCGGTCACGTTGTGATGAATGGATCCTTCTATTCTGTCCCTGGTAATAACTCTTCTCTCCAGTTGGTGTTCTGTTGGTTATTCTGTGTGATATCTCCCCAATTAAGTAGTAATTCCAGTTTGGTGTTGGGAGGAGATGGTGTAGTTCCATTTAGTCCTCCGCCATCTTGTTTCTCTGAGAGTAAATTCTTAAAATCCCTAGCCCTGGGTGGTAGCACAGTGGATAAGGTGCCGGCCTGCAAACCTAAAGGTCTCAGGTTCGATTCCCCAGCCAGGGCACAAAAAGGTTGCAAACCAGGTCTCTAGTCAGGTCTGTGGCTGGAGGTAGGTGAAAAGCAACCATACACTGATGTCTCTCTCCTTCTCTGCCTCTCTCCCTTCCCCTCTTTCTAAAAAAAATTAATGAAATAAGATGTTTTTAAAAAATCCCTTTGGTTTCAGTAAATATAAAATTATGAAGGTATTTCAATCTTTCACAGAAACCAGTCCCTCTATTTTAAGACATTCTATTTGGTTCAATTTTATACTTGACAATACAATGATCAATGGTTACAACAAATAAGGGTCCCCAAAACTTTTGAAAGTCATAAATAAAACCATCAGAAAGCCATTATTCAAACTGCATGTTACTCTTGCCTAAGTGGTCCAGTAGGTAAATCAGGGTAAATGTCGCTACCTCATTTAGGATGTGTCACCAAGTGTCCCAGAAGAAGCTTGGAAACAACTATTACAAAGACTGCTTTGGAACTGTAGTCAATAATGTGCATCTTATGTAGCAAGTGTTTATTCTTAACAATGACTTTTGCTTTAATGAAGATGCACAAGTGAGTATGTTGTCATGGTGGTTATATGGTTACTCTTCAGAGCATACCAGCAAGATAGCTAGTATTTCTGAGACAAATAAATAAATATTACAAGAAAATATCAAATATAATTGCTGATAACTGTCTTGGTCTTTGAAAGAATTGGACTCTTTGGTGGTCACATTCTTAGTTACACTGCAAAATTTCTAATGAAGAAAGTGAGAAAGTTGTGTTAATAATTTTTAAAAGATTTTATTCATTATTTTCAGATAGAAGGGCAGGGAGGAAGGAAGAAAGGGAAAGAAACATCAATGTATGGTTGCCTTTCATCTGCCTTCTGCTACGGACCTGGCTGGAGACCTGGTTTACAATCTGATTATGTGCCCTGATTGGGCCAGCGCCAATCTACTGTGACACACCAGCCAGGGCCAATGTGTTAATATTTAATAAGCTTATTAATCAATTTCTGTGCTTCCTAAAATGTTCATCTATTTGACTGGTGGGAAATGAACTTCATTAGGATTTCTCTGCTACCTTACAGCAACTTGTTAACATTTCCCCTTTTGAAGCCCTGAGGAAAAAAATGTGTTGCTTCTTTCTATGAATCTTTGCCAGCCACACTCTTCTGCACTATTTCCCATATTCACTTGCTTAGAAAAGTGGATGTAAATCTTATTTTGCAAGGAAAATATTATCAATTCTTTGTGATCAAAAATAAAATTCATAAAATAGTATTTTTGATTCATAGAAATGACCAATAGATTGATTTAGTACATGGAAGCTAGTGCTATGTTTAGTTTCAAGCTATGAATATCAAAAAGTATTGAGTACATTTTTTCATATTTTAGCTTCATGTTAGATGTTTTATTTTTTGAAGAAGTCAAATAAATAAAAATATAGGACCTTGAAAAGAGAGAAACTAGCAAGAAAACATTGTACACAATAAAATAATTATTATAAAATTGAAGTTATTTAATGACTTCACATAAAGAAGAAAAAGGAAGTAGAATGCAAAATGTATGTAATGCTAGTAGTAAAGAGAAATAAAATTTAAATAATTTTTAATGTGACACTCAAGATATTTTGTATGCAGTTATTTTAGTTAATATATGTATATATTACTTTCATTGATGTTTAACTTAACAGTGGAAAATTGTGAAATGTATTAATAAAAATAAATTAATATGCATCAAAAACTCGTTAAACATTTGGCAGTCATTATCTCATTCAAACCTCATAAAAATAAGAGATATATGTTACATCCTACTATTCTTATTTGATTAATAAATCAGGTGGATCCCCTTCTCCTGAAAATTTACCTATTTTCAGACAAAGCAGGAGAAAACACCCAAAGAGAAGGACTGAACAGAAAAAAAATGTTATTTTAGAATTGCCCAAATAAAAGGCAGATTTTATTTTGATTATTTCAATCTTAATGGGAGTTATTCAGGAAACCAAGAAACAGGGAAGGTCTGCAAGTTCTTCTTGTGTTCTGATTTCATTTCTAATGCAGTAACATTAATATTCAATTATTAAAGATACCATTTCTACTCTAATATTTTGCTGATGGTGGATTTTTCTTTGTTTTTCAAGCACGTAGACCTAAGCTGATGTAAATGAGTTTCTATCCCAGCCTACAGCCTGCTGGCTACATCATTTGCAGAACTCAGGAAAAAATAAAAATTCAAGGCTCTTTGTTCATAAATTATTAAGAATTTCAAAATGTTTACAGCAAAGCATTAAACCAAATTCACACCCCCATAACTGTGTAGCCTGTACACCTATGAAGCCTCCTTACCCACAGCCAGATTCTGAGTGTTTATTCTGTGAACACATCAGGGAGGAAAGCTTTTGATCATTTATGTTATTCGCCCTTGGCTAGTAATTGTGGATGTTTATCACATGCAAACTTAGCTTTCTTCCCTTATTTGAAATACTGTATATTTAATTTTGACATTCAATTATATTTCTTACAGCATTCAGGACACTGAAGAAAAATCACTCTATATTTCCAGAGAGGAAAAAACAATGCTGTGATTCCTCAAAATCTTCAAAGAGAAAGGATTTGAACAAGAGACTTTTTTGGGAAAAGGGTATGCTTATCTTTGTAGACTTACTAGAGAGCAAATAAAAGGTAATCATAGTTGGTCTACCCTACTTTTTAAATAAAAAGACAAAACACCATTTTTGGTTATTTCAGGGGGTATCCCACATCTGGAGTATATTTCCTATATGGAGGGGGGTGGAGAAGCAAAGATTAAAGAAAATGACAGCAAAAATTTTTTCCTATACCTCACTTACAGTTTTAGCTGCCTCCAATTTTACTATCTCGCTATTTTCCAAGTAGGGTTGTCAGAATTGAAACTAGTTAATCCTGACAGTAAAATATTGAACATGAGAGAATGCAAAGGTTGTCTGCCAACCACATTAGTACCTAGAACAGGAACTCTCACATGATCAATAAATAAATATGGAGGTAATGCTTTCATTAATAATCTTACATTTACCAAATTAAAGTAATAGAATGTTATTTTAAGTTACAATATAGATAGGGGGGCTCAGAACAGAGAAAGACGGATTCTTCTTGAGAAGTAGCATTCACTTTTATCATTTTTATTGTTATTCTATTACAGTTGTCTCAATTTTCCCGCTTTACCCTACCTTCCAACCTCCCACTCCCACAATCAATTCCCACACTGTTGTTCATATTCACAGGTCATTCATATATGTTCTTTGTCTAGTACCTTCCCCTTCTTTCCACCATTATCCCCCTCCCATTCTCCTTTGAACTTGGAAAATATTGCACTAAGTGAAATAAGCCAACTGGTCAGAGACAGATACCATATGATGCCACCTATAATAGGAATCTAATGAACAAGAAAAGAAAGTAGCTCTCATTAAACAAGTCTTTAATAGCAACTACTGAAAACTAAGCTTTGTCATCTTATTGAACACATCAGAGTTACCTCCCTGCATACGTGCCTCCAAGGATCACCATGCTAAGATTTATGATGTACCTTGCCCCACCGAGAGCTGTGTTTCCAGCCATGCTGTATAAAATATTACTGATACAATACTTTGAATATTGAGTAATACTTTATTAACATTTTTTAAAGATTTTATTTGTTACTTTTAGAGAGAGAGGAAGGGAGAGAGGCAGAGAGGGAGAGAGGCATCAATGTATGGCTGCCTTTCACCTGCCTCCAGCCACAGACCTGGCTTGCAACCTGGTTATGTGCCCTGACTGGGGAATCGAACCAATGACCTTTGGGTTTTCAGGCTGGCACCTATCTACTGAGCTACCAGCCAGGGCTAAAATTAACATTTTTTAAAAGAGCACTAGTGGAAGTTATAATTGCTGGCTAAGAAAGAGGGGTGAAGTATGAATGTTGAGTGAAAGGGGTAAAATTGATAAATTCACAAAGAAATAAATTTATAAACATAAAGACAATAAAATAGTATCTTATATTTTGACCATTATTTGTAAATGAAATATCCAATTAATCCACTGAAATTATGATCAAGATAAGCACTTAATGCGAATATGTGAAAAATGTATCACATTGCTTCAATGTCTCCTTAAATTGTGTTTCTGAGGTTTAATTTTAAAGTTTCATGCTCTCTTTATTTCTACTCTCTTAACCTTCTTATTCTTCATGAATACTTTTTTGGTACAATCTCATGTTTTCTGATTATATAGAGATGTAACTTAGTCCTGCCCTTTATTGAATGTTGAATATTTAAGTGCAGCTTTTATATCAGCTGTAAGCTTTTTCTTGTAGCTAGAATTTGTTTTTGAAAAGGATAAATCTCTTTCCAAATGGTTTATATTTATCTTTAAAAGCAATTTATAAGGAGAATAAATCTGTCATATTTAGGTCACCCAGACATAGTGCTAAAAGCATTCTAATATCTGATAAAGTCTGTGAAATAAGAAACAAGGCTAAATTTTCTTTTATAGTTCATCATGTTATAAAATGAGATAAAAATGTTAATTTTGTGTTACCTGATTTACACATCTTAGGAAATGAATAACCTGAACTGAGGTAGATTCAGCATATGCATTGTTTTATAACATTTTTAAACATAATTTTCTCTGAAGTTTAATAATTTTCCCATTGATTAAACATGTCTGCTTGAATTAGGCATATCTTATGTACTGGCAAGTATCTTAGATGAATCTTTGGGGGTTCTAAAATATACTTGGGATTTTGGATTTTATTATCCAGGCTTATTTCATTATAATATAATAAAATGCAGCAAAAGACAGCACTGAGGTGAGACTTAAATAATCAAACTTCCAATTATTTGGGGGAATCAGTTAATCATACTCTAATGCTGACTGAGCTTATGTTTATGTATGTTTAGTTTTTTTCCAAGGGGTTTATGTATTATGCACAGCATTTGCACATGTTCTTAAATTTAGTACCAAAAAAAAAAACAAAACATTTTTTATCACAATTTGCTATGTCTTCTTCAAGAGTTATTCAGTACTACAAATAAATACATTAGGTTAATTTGGTCAATTATTTTGATAATAATTGGGTGGCAATTAGTACTTTGTGGCTAAAACATTAATATAATCTAAATCAGATTGTAAGTTTATGCCATAAATGGCTATTTGGAGTGCACGTTATTTTGCTAGTAACTTATTATAAACTGAAAAGGAAGTTTTCATTACCTAAGGCCAAAATTATAAGTAATTTCAAGTTTTAAATTAAAGGGTAATGTGAATCCTTTGAGATACTTCTGACAAGGAGCATGTTCTCCCAGTGAGGGTCAGAGGTCAGTTCCTGAAGTCATCCATCACATTCTGACGGGCAAGGGCTGAGGAGCTGCAAAAACTGAACTGGATAGAGGGCACCCTTGCTGACCTCTTCAATCACTTTCACACACACAATTCAGCAAATACACACACCCATTCACAAACACCATATACAAACAACTACGTTTTAGAAAGGGCATTAGTCATTAGGACAAGCAAGCTTTAAGAGGACCTGACTGTCAAAGAAGTTTACATATTTGAGGTTTTCTTTCAAAAGCCCATTTCAATTAGGTATCAGGAAAACATCATTTTCTATTATTATTTCAGCCACAAATCTCCACTGAAATATTTACTGATGCCCTTTAATATGCTAACAGTTTTGAGAGTCATGATCAGTACAAAAATGTTTAGGTAAAGGCCTTGCCTTTAGTGAAACACATCTACTTAGCATTAAAAGTTGCTTAAGAACATATAACTTGCTGATATTAATACTTCTGTATGAAATTAGGAATTTAGTGGTATCAGCTGGTTCCAACTATAATGCTTAACCACATCTTTTATATTCTTTTTCTTAGGATGTGGCCTTTATGTTACAGAATTTAGGTGATGTAATTTTCCTTTGAAGTACTTTCGTAGCATCTCCTTCGCCTTCTTTACTTACTGAAATACAGGGTGGGGCAAAGTAGGTTTACAGTTGTGAGTGTGTGAAACATAGAGTTGATTCATGCATTATTATTTGTTAATTAATTTTAATATTCTCCATATAAACCTGCTTTTGTCTCACCCTGGTATAATGTTAATTTTCTCTATAATTCTCTCATTTCCCAAATTAAAATGCGAGAATGATTAAAATAAGCACTCCCAAACTGAAGTGACTGGTAGATTTTAAATCTTTGTTAATTATTTGCTCACTTAATTAATTAAATAACTACCTTCCCCCAAAATTTAGGCCTGGGAGAAGTTTTCCCATAAGTTAAAGCAATTGATGACATTCAAAACAGCATTCCTTTCAGAAGTACTAAATATACTTTTTAGATGAGTCAATCTATATCTTTCTTATTTGTGAAATGGGTGTAAGGCTATTTAACTTATTTATTGTTAGATACTGTAAATCTAGATACAGTAAATGATTTGATCAGTATGGTTTTCTGTAAGTGTATGAAATTCAACCTATTTTGGGTCTACATTCCATGTTCAGCGTGTGGGAAAGGTTAGACTGAGCTTCATGTTTGTCCGCTCTGTCACAGAGCTGGGACACTGTGGCAGTTTAACATGTCTTTCTGAAACTAAGTCAATCAATTTAACAATCCTTTTTTCCTCGCCAGACTTTTGGTTCAGACTTTGTCTTTTAAAATTGGTGGATGCAGAAGATTTAAACAAAAGGATTATGGCATTCATTAAAATTCACTTAAAAACAACCTCACAAGAAACTTAAAATAGGCCCATATGTAAAGGAGCAGGACCCACGCCCCTCAATGAACTCTAAATCTGTGTCTCAAAATATATATAAGGAAGTTTTATTATATAGGCTTTCCTTAAACACCTCTTTATTAATTAGTTACTAGACTAGGAAAAAATGCTATTTAAATAAGTACTGTAATAAAAACATCAAAATATCTAAATGATATCAATACTACTTTTGAAGAGTTATAAGTAACAATGATAGTGGCTTAATATTAGTAACTGTTTTCTAACTTAACAAAACCTAACCTTTACCAAAAATATTTTAGCTTCCTGATGTGTAATAAAATTAGAAAAGTAAGTAATGAAATTGGCCTCTTCTTTCTGTAAAGCACAATATTAATAGATTGACCTAAACACAATTGGTTTATGAATGGAGAAATTGTATAACAAAAGTTTTAATAGATATACTAACTATTCAGAACTTCAATTATTCTTAAAAACTCCCTACCTTAAAGTTTGGAGAAAAAACATAAAGATTTATTTAAAGAAAAAAAATAATAACCTCCATAGTTTTATAAAGAAATGATTGTCACATGTTTTAAAATTTACAAAGATTTGAAGCATCAACATATTCATGTAAAAATCAACAGTTGCAAATATTCTTGCTAAGAATTTCTTCTTTTGGGGTCCTTACCAAAATAGGTAGAAACCTATATATGTGTGCAATCTCACAACACATGCTCACACACGTCACCTCTTTGGCCCAGAGGCTGATAAAAAACATCCGTTATCAGTCTGGGGTCCAGATTTCACTCAGCTATAAGGTTATGGCACCCCCTAGCCCAGCCTAACAGAATAGCAGACAATGCTGGAGCTTGGGAAAAAAATGTATGTAAAACTTAAGATTTTAAAAGTATTCTCAATTAAGGGGAGGTGTTGTATTTAATGTGTTAGCAATTTTAAAATTTATTAGTGTTTAATATGTCTGGTAGATAATCTATCTGACTCTGACTTGCACTAATTCCTGGTGAAATATGAGAAGTTGTTTTATCTTAGAGAGCATAAACTAATCAGATTTTCCTTAGTCCTCAGAATCCATACACACCCCCATGCCCATCTTCAAAGAGCCAGACACTTGGAGTACAAGCTATAGCTATGAGTTACTGGCATATGTTATGCAGATAGTCAACAGCTCTTTAGATTAAAAAAAAAAAAAAAGGACAACATTGAAAATCTGAATAGGATACATGTGACCACCTCAGATATGATCTTTGCCATTATTCTTTTATTCACATATTCTACATTAAGGAAAGAGATGAAACTTGAAGAATCCTGATGCACTTGTAATAAATTCAAACTGTTTGACTCTTCCTATATTTGTATCTTCGTGGTTTCCTTATTAAGCTACAATGATTATTCTAGCATATCACAATAGAGTTGCTTACATTACACCTGTCAGTAGAAATTCAGCAATATAAAACTTTAAGGGCTTTGATGGGAATGCAAATGGAATACCAATTTGTCAATGCAGCACTCAAGCCCGTAGTATCTATGGAGTTCACAGGATTTCGATTAGTCTGACATTTTTTTTTTTGCAGACTACAGTGAAAGAACTATTGTAAAATGGGGAAGCAACAAAAGATAAGTTTTCTCACATTACTTGGCCCATTTTAGACTTATTTCTGTCTTTGCTCCAGGAATACTGAATACTAGAAAGCCATCATTCTTTACTCTGAGATACTGTAAACCTAGATACTGTAAGTCATTTGATCAATATACATTAAATTTAATTTACTCTGACCACCACTACTATTCAAAGACTAGCAAATTGATTGTGTTACTAAAAGGTGATCACATTGATACTGCCAGTTAATGAACTTGTACGTTGCTCCTAATGCACACTATTTTAGATCACTTAGTCAACTCCAGTCTAATTGAATTCATCATTTGAAACCTTGACTTGATGCTAATGGTCCAAAAATAGCAGAGTTTTTCCAAAGCAGTTCTGTCTGAGAAATGCCATATATTGATGTTTTCCTGCAACAAACACTTGTCTTTCTTGTCTTTTTGTCAGGGCCAGCTGTCAGTGATTGCGGTAAAATTAGAAGAAAACTTGCATTTAGGAGAAGATCTTATTGACCTCTGAAAATTGACTGGCAACATCAAAATTTGAAAGTGAAGCTCAGGCACACTAATGGGATATATATGCAAATTCTCCAAACACAGGCTTGAAACTGTCATATGGCTGCTGTTATTTTAAGATATGCATGATTTCCCTTTTCTGCTCTATCCCTTTTATTTTCACTAAATGGAGTCAGTATGTGTGCAAGATGAGTCTCACTTAAGGGGAATGGCAACCGCATTTGCTGGGTTCCACCATGAGCGATTGCTCCCAGTGCCAGTTGGCTTCATAAGCCAGTGCCAGGAAAAAAGTGAAACCGATATAAAATGACATTAAAAGAGAGGAGAGTAGAGAAAAAACATCATTTCTGGTAGTTTACAAAATCAAGACAGCATTGTAAAAATTAGAAATGAGCAGAGAATAGTATCTGATGTTGATTATGCTATATATATATATATATATATATATATATTTTTTTTTTTTACAAAAAAGAACCTAATTTAGTGTTGCATTGTAGTTCAAAAGTAGTTCTGCATAATTCATAAGGTGTTATACTTGAGGAGTACTAAAAAGCTCCTTATTATGATAATGCCTGATAACTTTTTATTGAACATAAGCATCCCCATGATGAATTTCTTAATAGGCAGCTCTGTTCAGTACTGGTCACCACAACTTTAAAGCGATAGTCTATGTACACGTTTCTGTATGAAAACAAGGTTATTTAAAACAGTCAGCCAAAAGTCTAATAAACGAATAAATATATGGAGTAATAATCTAATTTACAATAAGATGTCCAATAAAATATTGCTACTTATACAAAATTTTTAGCAAAGAAGAGATATTCATCACGAGTTATACTCAGATAACCCAGGTGGAATGGAGAGTAAGCATATTTTTTGATGTTGCACAACTTTTCTAATTTATTTTTCTTTTACATATGTGTGTCCTATCAAATTCAACATCACAGGACAAAGTAGCTAATCACACCTTTACCTACTCCACCCCTTCATTTTCTCTACATGGTTTGATAGAATCCTAAATTTCAGGTAATTCAAATTTATTCATGGCCAGGAATATGCCAACACCCAGGAAAGATTTATTTACATGTAAAATGTCATCAAAATATTTTTTTTCTAAATGAAATGTCAGAAATTGTGAAAAGTCAGTTTTTACTTTACCTACAAGCTCACAACTATGTGTCTGCCACAACTTTGTGACTAGTGGCAGAAAGCACAAGTTTCATGATCATGTCATGAGTTTCATGGTCACGTCAGTTCTCTTGTGGCTCAAATTTTACAAGAGGATGCTTTGCATGTAGCAGGTATCATGCATCACAGCCAGGGAACCCTGAATTTAGGCAACCTTCATTTTCTACTATGGAATGTAAGCAAATCTGCCTAATCTTTGCCTGGAGAACAGTATTATTATCATACTGGGCAACACACACACCTGCCCTTTGCTCTGAGGGACACACTCTTTTTACCTTCTGAGGGTCCTTGCTATGTGAACATCCATTAAAAAGTAACCTGAAACAAAGAGAATCCATGCCTCTGCTTGCGCCAAAATTCAATAGATTCAGGAAGAATGGTTTTCCCAAACTCTCTACCTATGAACTTATAGGATGCAGTTTTTGTTCTGTATCATGTGTTAGTTTAAATGTTTAAATGTTTAAATTTATGTTTTCATCAATATACCCAGCATCCTCACATGAACTATAAACTCCCAGGAAAAAAAGAACTCATTCTCATACCAATCTACAGAGGTGAGCAAAAGTAGGTTTATAGACAGAGGGGAGAAAAAAAGGGATGGATGTAATACAACAACAATAAAATTAAAAGAAAAAAAAAAGTAGGTTTATAATTGTGAGTACATAAAATAAGTTAGTAAAGCTATTGTAATAATCATAAGATACGTGTCTTTTTCTATACCAACAAGTATAAACCTATTTTGCCCACCTTTGTGTGCCCTTAATGGCTAATAGAGTTCATAACTTGATTTGTGATCAATGTATATTTAAGAAAGATTATTTATAATGGTGATAACTGATCAACTAATTGATTGATGGTGGAAATGATGCAAAAACTGAAAGATCTAGTCAATCTTCCAGATGTTTTATCCTCATGATGCCAACCATCTGGATTGTCACAAATCCAAAGAATTTTAGATGATAAGTATTATGTGGAACTTTACAACCCCTGAGTCTTACTCTTTAATTGATGCTTCTTGATGCAATATACAAAATCTCTGTCCAAAAACCTAACCTGGTAAAACACATGCAGGTTTAGATAGAAGACTTTTTTTTGTTGAAAATGCCCTTGAGAAGAGAAGAAATAGAAACTGAGAACAAAGGGTAAAATGGAATTAAAATGAAATCTAAGCCAAAAGTCATTTTCATTTTTTGGCAGCCAATAGATAGAAAGCTGGATGTGCACTGTGGAAACAAAGACTTAATGCTCAAAGTAGTTCACTGGTAAAACTGCCTGGAGTACATTTTGCTGGTGCACATATGTAGCTTGGAAATTTCATTGTTTGGAAAATGCGGCTAATAGGGATTCCTATAATATAACAAAAATAATTATAATCAAGATTTTTAAAACACACATTAGGGATTAACAAACCATTGGATATAGAAAATAAATAAGATTCCTCCTTAGAAACAGGAGTTCGTATCAACTGGATATCTTTCAAGTGAAACGTAAGTGGGAATAACTTTTTATGGATAGCTTTAAATGTATCTTCCTACTTAAGGTAAATTTGAAAAGAATATCAACATACTTTGCAAATATTGTGGATCTTATTTTGTATAATAAAATAAATGAAAGCTTTGTCAAAGTCTGAAGTAAAAAACATAAAAGGTGAGTTCTTTTATACAAAAAAGGAATCATTTAAGATGTAAATACCTGACAAAGTACAGCAGGAAAGGGAATTTAAAAGGGGTTTGGGAGAATTGAACAGTTTCTAGTTGTTAATGTAATTAACCTTTCTTCAAGATCATTAAAAAATATTTTTCCTGCACGCTACTAATTTTCTTCCAGGGTATAGAGGTCATTGTTTAGCAGAAGGGGAGGAAAAAAACTAAGCTGGTGCTCATCTACCTAATGCAAAAAGGGCACAAATAATATAAGCAGTGCTAAATTCTTTCTTTCTGGCATGGATTTACTTATTCTGGAATTCTGTTACAAGACAGTGAGATACAACTGTAAAATCAACATCCATTGAGGTATTCATTATGGTGAAAGTTATTGATGTAAAATAGTTCCATCAGTATTTTAAACATGTTCCACTATATCCACAGTATTTTATATAAAAATTGGTGTTCTTTTCAGCAGCCAATTTCAAATGGAACAATTTGTCCCAATTGCACTGCAGAAACATTTCTTTTGATTCTGTGCCCCGTGGAGCCGTTATCTAAGGGATAGTACACTAAGGATGAAAATGTAGTGCTTGAAGTACCCTCACAAAACAGATGCTGAAAGGCTAAGGTTATGGAATAAATAGCTCTAATACCAGTTTTGGCCCAGCACATGGTCATGCTGACCTTCTTAATTTCATAAATGCTATAGCTTTTCATGTGCAGAAGTTTTATTTCCATGGTACTAAGTAACTTATAACACCTTGACTTTGTAAGAACCCTTTGATAGAAGTAGAGCTCAAGAGCACAGATTCATATGAATATAGAAATAATAATAACTAAATCAGACTGAGTTTCTGGCAGGCTAATCCAATCTATCTACTTACCATATTGTTCAAACTGTTTCTTTATCCAATATGAGGACATGGCACATAAACCATCTGCAGTGTGATGATTGGTCAAGAGTTCAGCTATTCTAAAAATCAAACCAACAATAAAGCTGGTGAATTTATATAGAACCATGCCTGTCTACATATGAAATAAAGCACAGAAGTTTTGATGTTAGGACCCTATGCTTGAATTATATCCCTCAGTGAAGTTGATTCAATTGCCTTATACAAGAGAAGTTTAAAGATTATATATGTATATGTACCCAGGGAAATCTGAACACCCCTCCCCGGTCTCAGCAAGAACTGGCCTAAAGCTGAGCCCTAGTGACAACATGACACGTGGTAGAAGCTGGACATGGGTTGTGATTGTGAGTGCTTTGCTTTTTTATAAGATTTATTTGCATTTATCTTATCTGTATTCTTTTTTTGTTGTTGTTTCTTAATATACCTACCTCCTGGTAACTGAAAAATTCACTTGTATTTCCATTTGAAATTCTTGAGAGAGAAACCTCATGCTTTCAACTCTATCTTCCTACCTAGTGTGCCCATTTCTGATAGAGGTGTGTCAAAGAAGGCGCCAATTTAGTGTATCCAGAGATAGAGGGTGCCCTCTGGTGGTAACATGCTTGACAAAGTGGGACTGCTACCAAAAGACTAATGGTGGGCAAGTATAATGACTAATATACTTCAAAATTGTATCTTTTTAAAATTTAAAATTTTATTATTTATTTTACAGAGGCAAGAAGGGAGAAAGGTAGGGAGAGAAACATCGATGTGAAAGAGAAACAATGACTGGTTGGTTTCCTTCAACCTCTACCAGGACCAAACTGTGTAGGAATCAAACTGGTGACATTTCTGTTTGTGAGTCGACACCCAAACAACTGAGCCACACCAACTGGGGCTCAAAAATTTATCTTTGGAAACATGATAAATATTTGAATTAATTGGACTGAAACAGTATAGCCCTAAGCAACTGGAAGCTATGTTATAACCTCATGGTTAAAGGGATAATTATGGAACAGGTGTGATTTAAGAAGTTTTCCAAATGATATTTGGTTCCTCAACTCACAGGGTATCTCAAATTATCTTTATTTTTAGAAGGGGTTTCTAGAGCAAGGTCATTTTAACAAAAACTCAGCTGCTGATTTTGTAACTACTTTGTGCCCAGATTGATATTCATAAAGGATATATGAAAACATTCTCTGTTTAAAACCCTTCACTGACTCTGTTTCCCTCCAGATAAAATTCCAGCTTCTTAGAATGTACCTTTATGTTGATTTATGTTTGGCTTCAACATAATCTTTGGCTCGTCCCTTCTTCTATCAGCTCCAAACTTTATGTTTCAATTATACCATTTATTTCCCCCCACCACCACCTTTGCTAGATTCTGTAGTTAGTGAGGTTCAAACACCACACAAAACAAACGGTAATTGATAAGTAAAATTCAGTGACGCTCTTTCTGGCAGAGATTGTCCCTGCTTTTTATACTGTGTCTATAATAGCTACTACTATTAAGAATCAACTATCTGTGAAATGTAATATACACCTCTCCTAATCTAGTTTCACATCATCCTCACGAAGGACATGTTATCCCACTCAATTTGCAGCTAAGGAAAGAGGCTTAGGTAGGTTAGAAAACTTGCTGGACTTAAAATAGCGAACAAAAAACAAAGCCAGACAGGTCAATCTGACTTTAAAATCCATTTCCTGTCCCACAGGACTCTCTCTGATCTCCACACTAATGGAGAATCTAAGGGCTACTTGTAAGAAAAGAAACTAGATTATTGTTGATCATTGCCAAACCATGAAGGCACACTAAATCCGGGGTTATACAGGGTTGGACGTTTTTGCTTTCTGCCTACACTAAGCTTAGTTCTTAAGGGGAAAGTATGAAATTCATATCACTTGATGACCTTTTCGTTCTTGTCTTTGCCTAGCTTTCTATTTTAAAAGGAAAATGTTGTTTACTTACAGCTATGGCACAATGCAAAGCAAATCTGAAAGCGGAGTAAGAGGGTAAGAAGGTATAAAAACTGGTGAGAAATAAATAATATGTGGTTTCCTCTGTAGAGGAAAAAATGAGATTCTTTATTTATTTATTTTTGCACAAATGTGTCAACATTGAGATCCATTTTCATTTTTTTAAGCTTTCATTTTGTTTTTGTAATAGTGCTGTTTTTGAAAACTAGTAGTTAAGTGTGCTGTTGTTTTATTTTGTTATTAATTGGCTATTTAAATTTTAAACATAAGTGGATTTTATAAAATATAATGTTTTACCTCAATGTTTGGGGAAAGCCCCAAAAGTCTAAATTCAGGATCAGTTCTGAAGAGCAGACATGTAGACTCATGCAAAGTCGTAAGAGCTTCAACAGGAGAAACTTACATGCACAGGCAAGGCAGCTGCTCCCAGAGTTGACCAGCAGAGAAAAATATACCCTCCTCCCAGGACAGGGTCTCTTTTTTTATAGGGAGTTAATAGTAAAACTATATAGTAGGTAGACAGCCCATGATGAAGAACAATGCACTTCTAAGTTAACAGACAACATCAGGCAGTTATCACACTCTCCACATTCATTAGTCTTATTCTTGGGGGCATGACCTTTACCTTTGGACAACATTGTAGTTTTCTGGGTAATCAACCAAGCCTGAGACTACAGAGTTAAGAGTCCAACATATACCAGATAGACGCCTTTGCTGCTGGAGTCATGTTGCATCTCAAGTGGGTTCCCTTACACTCCAAAAGATTAACAGTACAATTTTTTTTCAAGTATTGTATGTGAGCAAACTCAATGCATTGGCCCTTTATATAATGTCTTCATTACTAGGTTTCTAAAAGGCAAAGTGCCAGTTTATTAAAAGATTAATTTATCTCTCAGACAAAAATATATTTGTAATATAAATTATAATGACCTATTGTAAACTAATATTAAAATTATAGATATTTAACTATGTCAAATATATATTTGGCTATATATATTTAGCCAAAAATTCCAATTCACCTCTATCCGGTAAAATACCTACTACTTGGACCAGCCTTAAATTTTTGTAGAAATCCTATCAAATTGTTTGACAAATATTTGTCAATTTATCTTCTCCTGAAACTTCAGAGCTCTTATCAGTGAAAAGATTTTCTTTTTGACCATACACCAGTCAGGATCTTCTGAATTATCTTGTGAACAGGGCCCCTAAATTTAGGTTTCTGTGTTTATCTCTACATATTCCAATTTTAGCAAGAATCCTGGAAAAACAGGTTACTGAACCTCCGTATCTTGTTACTCATGATACCTGATCACAAGTTCCTCCTCCTCTCCCATCTCCCATTTGATGCCAGATCACTCTGGTTTACCTTTAGGGAGAATACTGTTAGGTCAAGTTAGCCAGGATCTCCCCTTATCTCTGATATTTTCTCGTAGTAATTTTCCATCTATTGTTACTCACCTTGCTCCTTGTTTACAAATTCTCACCCTTTCTTGTTGTATTTAAGTTGAGCCCAGTTTCTCTTCCATCACAATACTGCAGTAGTCCCTACACTTACTGTGATGATCCTGAATGAAGAGTTTTCCTTACCGTTCTTTGTAACATGTGTCCCTGAATAAATTTTTTCTTTAACATTGGTATACAAAGGCCCTACATGGAAGTCTCCCAGCTTATAGAGTTGTTCTGAATATTCAATAAGTTAGCATAAATGACATTGCTGAGTTTAATGCCAGGAACCTAAGAGGCACTCAGTATTTGCCTTCTGTGAAAGTATAATTTTCAAGATGATAAAATCATGGCTCTTTGCAAACATAAAATGAACACTTATCAAAGATTTTATTTAGCTCATTAATGGTGAGGAAACAAGAAAGATGTTAAAACTGGTTCAAATGAAAATGTCTTATAGAGATTTTTATTCTCTACTGAACCAAGTTCATTTGCATTTCTATAGACAAGAAACATTACATTGTTACCAGTTTTTTTTTTTTTTTTTTTTTTAATGTAGCTTCCATCCCTATAGAGTTGTAAAATAGCCTAGTCAATATAAAATACAATCAGAGGTGCACAGCTTTCTAGAAGCAAATAATCCCCAGAGGGCTGGTAAACAACATCCAGAGCTCAATCAAAAAGAGATATTAAGAATGTCTTGGACAAAAGTGCAGTGGTGAGGGTTGGGAGTGGGGGTTGGAATGGGCTGGTGATAGATGGTATAAAGGTGATAAATGGTAATGGAAAAAATACAATAAAAATTAATTAATCTCACTTGCTATTTCTGTCATTTTTTTAATAATTATTCATTTCTGAGATAATATTGTTCTGATGCTTTTCTTTATTTTTGAACTAAGACTTTATTAATCTTTGTATCCTCAGTACTCAGTATTTGCTTATTGGTCTAAAAATGATGGTTTAAATAACGTATTAATAGTGACTCCCACTTATATATCATTTTATTGTATGCAAAAGAATTTTCAGGTACTTCCTATCATCTATTCAATTTTGTTGTTCAGAGCAGTGGGAAAACAATGGCAGCCACATTATTTTGAATTCAAATTAAGAACTATTTAATGAGCTCCTAATGAAAAACTGGGAGAAAGCTAATTGCATTGGCTTGATTTAGATGTCGTCACTTTTCCTCCCTTTTAGTACTTGGACTTTCTTTTTCCCATTCTCTTTTTAATATTGTTACTGTTATATTTGTTCCCAGAAGGAGGGAAGAGTCAGCTGGACCAGTTTAAAGCCTTTATTGAGGGATGTTCAAGCAGGCGAGCAGAGTCCAAACAGACTGTAGCCCCAAGGCAAAAAAAAATTAAGGGTGTGGAGAGACCCTAACCGGGATGGCCCGCTGGTTGGCCCCAGAGTCCAGGTATAGGTGCTTGTGAAAGAACAATGTCCTCTGATTAGGGATGGATGTCAGGTAGTTTTAGGGACAAAACTAGCTGCCTGAAAGACAAGTATTGACTAATATTTTACCTTTTAGTATTACTATCTCTAATTAATTCTGTCAAAGCTTTTATTGCTAATTAAAACTGAAAACCAACTAGGTAATAACAAAAATAACAAATATGAAAAAGTTAAAAAGGCTAAGAAAATTTATAAAGTTCTTAAAATCTATACAATTGTAATTAGAACTATATATATAAATGTTTTAAATATATTTTAAAATAGGTGATAGAATTTACTAAACATTTCCATTATAGCTTTCCAACCCAATGTCCTCCTAAATTTTTAGTTTTCATTCTTACACTCATTAATTGACACTTAATTCTATATTTCAGGAAATCATCCTTAGCCCTGGACCATTCTTATGATTATTTGTCTCAGCTGTATAATTTTTATTTCCATCTCAGTAGACTAAGGAAGGAAGGAAGGAAGGAAGGAAGAAAGAAAAGGAAAAAAGAGAGGGAAGAAGGAAGGAAAGATTTCCTTCTAAAGTATACATTTTTCACATTATATGAACTTATATATGAACATTTCTTTGTACACACTTATAGAGTTCCTATTTTAGTTTTCTGTGCAAGCTCTTCATCATGTTGAAATAAGAAGAATTCATCTGTGTCTGAGGAAGTTCAATCTTTAAAATACCTCACATCAAAGTTGGGTTTTCATGCAATCTGTTTTCAATTCTCAACATCCTATTTCATAGAGCTCAATTAAATCATAAATTTTATATTGTTGTGAGCAATAAACTGTTGGCCCCATTCACTTGTTTCAGTTTAGTAAGGATTCAAATTATGGTAGATATTCCTTTTCAACTGCTGATAAATCTTTTTATCTCACCAGTAATTTTTGACTGAGATTTATTGACCTTCCTCTCTTCCCTCATAATAAGCAATTAGTAATACTTTAGTCAGACCTTTAATTCTACCTGTCACAAACACACATATAAAGAGAAAAATTGATTCAAGTCTGGAAAAGGACAGAAACTTTGTTAATTTTGTAATTTACAAAGTCTTTTTGGGAAAAGTGATCATCCTTGATGAAAGACTTAATTAATTTTCAAATAAATTTTAATGAGAATAAGACCACTTTGGGTAACTCAGCTATCCATTCCCTCAGTGGACTGTTAATCTTGGGAGGGGCCTAATTACCTTTAACTAGTCTTGAAAGCATAATAAGTCTTAACTAGATTCTTTTGTCTTCTGTATTGTAGAATAGTTATCTAACCATGCATTTCCCCAGAATATTTCACAAAGAAAGAAAATCTAATATTAAACTTATCTGTACAGTTTTTTTCTGTACAACTAGAGTATTATAAAATTTTGACACATGCACAAAACTAAATTGTGTAAAAATATGTCATGTTATTTTTTAAGAAGTACTTTTTGTTCTGTATTTATCTCTTCTCTTATCTGACTAGCTTTAAAATATTTTGATGGCAGAGAATACAAAAATAATTTTCTTTTTCAGCTTTTTAAATTCTTGGTACCTAGCATAATACCTATCATATACTAAGTGCTAACTAAACATAAAATAAAAATAGTGAGAAACAGCTAAAAAAAAGAAGAAGAAGTGCATAAAGTAATATTAAGGAGACTGAAAGGAAATGAAGTTGGTATCCTAATATGTTTCTGAGCATCTGAAATGTCATTCCAATACAATAGACCAAGAGCATAACAAATATTAAGGAGCAGGTCAACCCAGTTCTGAGGAAGTTCATGCCCAAGGAATCAAATAAAAAATATTTTTTGGAATTTACAAACTTGAGAACACATTGAATATGGCTAAGAAAGCATTTTGTTGCATTTCATATTTGGAAACCCATTGAGAATGGCTAACAAAAAATCAAAAACAAAATAATGCTCATGGTTTGGTCCAGAACAAAGAGATTATAATATACCCCAGGAATTTCTCTGACATGCCAAAAGGATACCTACTACCTACTCTTACTATGGACCCAGAACATTGTAGGCCAGCATGTGTTTGGAAAACCTGAAATAGGTATGATATGAATATAGCATTGACCTGAAGATTTGAACCATCATTGGCATCCTGAGAAATAGATTCCTCAAGCCATTGAGATAATTAAAGAAATCTAGAGGCAGACCAGTAGCAGCAATAAAATATGCATCATAAAACTTCAATGGGCATAAAACATACATGAAAACATGATGGTATCAGGATGATCAAGAGCTGTTTAATAATAAATAGAATGATCTTGGAGCAGGGGTCAAAAGAAATACTTAAAGGTAGCACTAGAAACATGTCTTCGGGAAGTTTCTCCTTACCAAGACAGATGGCTTACGGTAGTAGCAGAGACACTCATCAGACTAGAACCAGAAGAAATAAGTTAAAAAATAAAAACTTTACTCCAACTTTATGTTAACTGTAAGTCATTTAGGTAAAAGCCAGAGGACCCAGATGATGTTGAAGTTTCATTTCTACCCAGTGGGGTGGGGTGGGGGTGGGGGAGAAGAGTCATTTAAAATAACATTTGATAATTACCTAAATTAACTATATAGCACTTACTTTATGATCAGCATTGTCTTATATGTTTTAAAATTCTCTTTAATTTTTTTTTCTAGTTCTCAAACCAAGCCTATGAGATGAAGAGGTTAAATATTTTTAAAGTTATATGATTGATAAGAGTAAGTTTTCAGGCAGCCTGGCTCTAAAATCTGTGCTCTGGACATATACTTGACTATGGATATTTAAAAATTCTAATAAGCACCAAAAGAACCACTATTTGAATGAAAAACAATTCAAGAGCTAGAAGGAAAGAAGGAAGGAAGGAAGGAAGGAAAGGCGCTTATTTATTGTTACCTATTGAAACATCAGAAATTTGTTTTCTTACTCATCTACTCTTCCATTCTGAAACTTCTCTAGCACATTGCAAAAATTTCCCCCATTTGTCTCATCCACCCAAAAGATCCTGGTTGTTTTCTTTTTCTTAACGCTTCTATCCTTTACCATGCAGATCTCTTTATCAGGTCTACCGATCTTGCATTTAGCACATAAAGCCGGACACTAATGTTTCTTGTTCCATCACAAAATACTCTGTAATCAATTTTACAGTTCCTAGAAAAGAAGACCAAGTACTTCTTCAGACACATTCACTTGCATTATCTTGTGTGAAAGTGTTTTGTATTTGCTTATTATTCAAAGTAATTTTCTGAGTTAGGACACCATGAGACTAGTCACTGTTCATGTTTGCTGAGCTGTTATTTTCCAACAAGTTAGAATGTTTATAACTAATAAACCTAGCTGTGGTCTCTGGTTGACTTTAGTATTTCCAGTGGATGTTTTTCTCTTATTTGTGTTTATCCATTTACACTAATGGAACAAAATGCCCTCTTGCTCAACCTATATAAGCATGTACACACAAGATTCACTTAAACTTTTTAAATCGTATTGTGTGTAAAGTTGGCTCATATATTTGAAACAATCATTGTACTAATTTTAAATATGTTGCAGCATATTACAATTAATTTTAAAGTTAAAAAATCTAGAGCAATACCAAAACCTAGATTTTAGTAAACATAGAGCATAATTTGATTGCAACAGCAAGAGTAGATGAATGTTTTCTAAAAGCATGAGTTCCCACAAAGTATAGAATGTTTTTTCTAAATGTGGTTGAGTTCTCTTCATTGGCTGAAAAGCTGTTTGTATTTGAAGGTATTTCAAGGAGCATAGAGCCACAGTCCTAAATCATGAGTACAGTAATTTCCCAAGTCACTTGCGATAAACTCATTTTTGGGGTCAAACACAATAGTTTACACCAAATAAATCTTCTCTTTCATATCCCAGTTAAAATGTAAATAATCTCTTGCTTAGTCTATAGCATAATAGGCTAAAAGTATAGTTGAGTCTATAGGATGTTTTATAATCCCTAAGTTCAGCTATTATCACTAGGCACTGTGTTCTCAAGGTTCATGCTGTCTGAAAAAACAAACACCTCATGTAAAAACATTGTTGGATTTGATCAGGGACTATATTTTGTCTGCCAAGAAATTGACACCTATTGAAAAGGTACAATTTACACATATAGAGGAACTAGTAAACTATACTTTTTTACAATGGCTGTCAAAATAAGCCTGGACACCTGAAAGTACTGCATAAGACAATAGGTCAAAAGCATTTAAAACTTTTAGGTACTGATTTTCAAATTTCCAGAATTGTTGACTGCTTAATTGTGATTGATTATTGGCCTCTCCTTTCTTCCTTTAAGAGTTCCCCATAGTAAACAAATAATGTTTTTAATCTTTAGCTTCTGGTATACTTACTAGGAAGAAAGTACCTGAAATTAGCATTAAAAACATTTCTGGTTTTTTCTTATCTCTCTCCTAGTACAATATCCAATGGCTCATAATTCTGCTTTTAAGGAAATATTGCTAGAATTTGGTGGAACCAATGTATGTATAATAGGTACACAGTAGTAATGTCCTCTAAGAATCTAGAAATTTAAGTCCTGATTTCACCATTAATGTGCTAAAGAATTTTGGAAATTCAGATTGTTAGAGTCAAAGTTTCCTTAGCTGCTGCTGTATAGAACAAATGAAACATAAGAAAGCACTTTGGAAATTATACTATGATACATGTATTTGTAACTGGTCATCATATCATATGAGCAAATACTTGGAAGGTATAAGTTCTAATAATTATTTTGAATATACAAAATATATCTATTTGACTTTCATAGCTTGAGTATTTTTCTATCAAATTAAGTATGCTCATTATGTATGTTTTTAAAGACATTGAAAATCATAGCATAACAACAAATGTGTGAAACCTTGAAGATTTTGCTACTCAAAGTGTGCACTAGTTCATAGTCACATTAACAGCCTAATTGCAGGGTCAAAGAAGGGTTTTATTCCTCATTTATTCATTTGACTTCATTCCACACTGATCCAATTCATTTGACACTATCTGAACTGCAGGTGGCTAGTTAGTTGTGTAATTATAGTTCCACAATTTCAGTTTAATACTTTGGACTCAATTTAGCTGTACAAAGAGAGTACAAGATCACCACATAGATTAGTTCTTTAAAGACTTTTGATCCTTTTGTATTTTAATAAATTTTCCAAATGCTATTATTGCTACTCCTATAGACCAGATTCCTAGAATTGTTTGCTCTTTTTAAGTTTAATAAGTGTTGAAGAAGCTGCAGAAAAGTGTTCAATAATGGAAGTACTAAGCCTTCATTCTCATAATCAACATAAGCTTTGTAACTTTATCAAAACTTTATCAACTGTTCATTACATTCTATCCTTTAATCTCATGCTGACTTCACTATTGAACTCTTCATTGTAAAGTTTATATTTCTCTGTTTTGCTTTGGCAAATATTTTTTATGTGTGTTTTGCCTTTTAGAGGGACTACTATTTTTAACTTTTATAGGATTTTGTTGGTACTCAGTATTAATGACAGATTTGTATCAGCAACATCTATATGTAACTAGCAAAATTTTTCACATAGACTATTCACAATTTATATTCCAGTTAAGTTACAATTTGCCTATAGTTAAATTTAGCTCAAAAAGTTAGCAATGGACTTTTAAACATTTATCTTTAACCATCTCTACCTTTGATTACAAATTAAAATCACCATCTTATGATCTATTATTTTTTTTTCATACTTCAAAAGCTAAGTTATGGTAGCATAAATGTTAAATGTTCTTTGAGTCAAAACACCTTATGTTTACACATTCATTCATTTCTTGAATTTTTCAACAATGATTTATTCACCCTGTACTCCTCAGTAGAAAGTGTTGAATACTGTGTTCAAGAAGAACAAAGCTAAGTAAGATAAACCTCCTATATTTGGACTCATAGTCTAATGAGTAAGAGATTTTGCTAAGTATAATAAGGTAAGTGCTTTAATAAACATGACATGTAAGAACTAACCAGTATGTGACATTCTCTGGGGGAAATTTTGAGCTGGAAATTTCATAGAAGTAATATTTGAACTAAATTATGAAGAATGCACAAGATCATCACACAAAAATGTTTTAAAACATGTAAATAAGGAAACAGTAAAAATTAAAAGGTTTAGGCAGGAATATGTGAGTGCCCTTTATACACTGCTTGCCCTGGCCTTTCCCTACTACAAATGAATTAGTGTTCATCCCTGTTTTATTGGGTGTAATGCTCTGGAATCAATATTTGTAGATCAAGGCTTATATTCAAACGCTTCTAGCTTTATAGATACATAATTTGAATGATTATTTCAGCTGTGAAGGTAGTTGGGAAATTTAGAATATAGTTATAATTAATACTAATTTTACCTCATTATATTTATTATTTTAGAGTTATGTTGTAGATTCACCCTATGATGTGCTTCACCAGTTGCTGTATTTTAACTCGTATAATGTATTGTTGTCAATAAAATTTGCTTTATATTTTTTTGTTGAGTGTGTCATAGAAATTAAAGAACAGTGCTGTGTACTATTTCTTTTCTGTGTTTGTCATATCCAAATTCAATCTAGTGTTCATATGATAAAGTTTTATTTATTAATATTTAATGTATATGGTAATTACCAAGTGTTATGGACTAAATGTTTGGGTCCATTCAAGTTCATATGTTAAAGTCTTATCCCTCAATGTGATGGTATTAAGAGGTGAGCTTTTGGGAATTAATTAGGTTTAGATATAGCCATGGGGATGGGACTCTCATGATGGGATTAATGCCCTTTGTGAGAAGAGACCAGAAAACTTCTCTCTCTCCCCCCATCATGTGAGGATACAAGAAAGCAGCCACCAGCAATAAAAGAAGAAGCTTCCAGCAAGAACCAAATCAGCCATCACCTTTATCTTGCATTCTCCAGCCTTCAGAACTGTAAGAAATGTGTCTGTTGATTCAACCACACAGTTCATGATATTTTGTTTAGCACCCCGAGCAGACTAAGACATCAGTTTTTAGGTTTGTATTTCTGAACATGCAAAACTTATTCTTGGACAAACTAGTAAGTAGTAAAATACTAACAGCATACTTGGAACTTAGGTAACCTTGTTATAGGTTTTCTATCAGTCACTGCTCTCAGTCTGGAACCTTGATTTCAGAGCCTTTTACTTGGTTCCTTTTCTTTTCCATATGAGCATTACTTCTAGTTTTTTGGAAGTGTCAAGAAATCTCATTTAAGTAAGTAAAATAAAATTTTAATGAAGTTGCATGCTGGTCATGAGTTGCTTTTTACTTTTTCTACATCTGTGTAAACAATAGGACATTTACATCTTTGAGTTTCGTCCTTGAGTGGCTCAGTGTGACAATTGCTTAGCAATATCTGTCAGGAGAGTATTTCAATGATATTCTGGGGACTAACCTGAACAGACTCTCACGCTGAGATAGGCAATGTCCCAAGGACACATGCTTTATATGCTCCGTTAAAGGCACATGCTGCTTGTTTGCACAGCTGTCATTATTTCATGATCAAATCGTTTTTTCCTCTCCAGTTTTCCACTTTTTAAAAATGTACTATTTCTAATTATACAACTAAAAATAGATCTATAATGATGAAGCTGTTTATATTTAGAAACACTTAAGCAGGGTTTCCTGGCAGCAAGTTGTTTTTCCTCCTTTTAACAAAATCGATACCTCTATTGAACTTACAGCCCTTCATATCCCCAAAGGAAATTACTTGAATTGAGATTTTAGGCACCTTTTTTTTTTTTTTCATAATGGGGAATGTTCTATAATTTGATAGTGCAGCTTATTTTGGATATGCCTTAATACACAGTGGTCCATACTTAGAAACAACTTTAAAAATGGCATGGAAAGCAGGAAGCTAAATTTCTGTCTTTCTTGACCCAAATTTTACTATAAGGTGCTCTAAAATTAACATTGTTTATTGTGACCAAAGAGCTACAAAATTACACATAAATTATACCTTCAGATGACAACTCATTTTTCCCTCCTATGTGTTATATATTTCTATGTCCTTATTCCAATACAAAACCCTATTAAATAAGTCTTAACTATCTTTTTCATATTTGTGTAGGAACAGCTGGTAACTTAGGTTCAGCTTCTTTCCCATTCTATGGCAGAATAAGGATTCCAACCTGCTCTCTCCAAAAAACTTCACTCAATTGGGAAATGTATAACTAAATTATAATAATAAGGGGTTAAAAAATGATTTTACATTTAAAAAAATCAATGAGGAAACTGCATGTGGTAAAGAATGAATGAAAAGTGAGATACTAGCTAAAGAAATAATTCAATAAAACTGCTTATTCAAGACATTTCCCACTAAAGTTTAATATACAATGTACAGGTTCTATCCAGAAAGTATCCAGCTAATGAAACCATTTATTGAAGATACATAATACAAGATACAATAAACATTGTGGGATAATGACACCTCAGTCTCCTTGAAATCAGGCACCTTGGGACCTCACACAGTTCTTCCAATCACCATCAGCTGTCTTGCTTTGTCATATCTTCCTTAATCTCATCGGGAATGGCCTAAAATCTCTCCCCTTTCGGGTGTTTTTTTTTTTTTTTTTTTTTTTTTTTTTTTTTTTTTTTTTTTTTTTTTTTTTTTTAAGATTTTACTATTTCCAGAGAGAGAGGAAGGGAGAGAGGCAGAGAGGGAGAGAAACATCAATGTATGGTTGGTTGCCTTTCACCTGCCTCCAGCTACAGACCTGGATGGAAACCTGGTCAGGTGCCCTGGTTGGGGAATCAAACCCTTGGGTTCACAGGCCAGCATCTACCAGGTCACAGGGTGCCAAACTTGAGCTGTAGGGGGTCTGAGTCACCTGGTGATTTGATATTTCGCCAAAAACTCTGTATGAGACATGATGAAGTGTGAGCAGGTACATTGTAGTGTTGAAGCTGCCAATCACCAGTTGTCTATAGCTGTGGCCTTCTGAATCATCCAAATAATTTCCATAGAGGTATATTCAAACTTATGTAAAATCTGATGCAGATTCATCATCTCAGTCATCTTGAATGCAGCAGCAACATGGTACACATGCTCACTCAATGGCATCCACCACCCCAAATGACTAGTACAGTGAAGTTGTCATTGTTCACACATGTGCATTCCAGGCCACTCTCCTTGGCTTCCAGGTTACAGTGATGCTGTGCAAACCATTCTCATTACCTTAAGAATGGCTAGACTTTTTCTGGAAAGACCTCATATTTCTGATGTCAGGATTGTTATAAGAGCAAGGAATTTATTTCAATTTAGCTAACATTTTATAAGTATCCCATGACGTCCCTTTAACATTGTGATAAATAGTAAGACCCACTGAATTGAAAGTAGAACTATGATAAGCCATAGAGACTTTTCTTCAAGATCCAAGGCCCTAGGGAAAGAAAATAGCACATAGGTCTGTGAGCCTGAAAAGTGAAGTCACAGACACTATTACATTTTTTAAATAGGGGCCAAGAAATTATTATTTGGGGGAATTTTTCTTTAAAAACCTCCCCAGGCATAATTCCTGCATCTTTATGACTGTAATGATGGCTACTTAAATTTGAGTTTCCTCTCCAAAACGTTTTAGTGCTATTTGCTTAACTTTTAATGCTTTTTGAATTATGGAGTCACATAATTTTATTAATAAAGTAGGATCACCAGAAGTTTTCCTAAATCTTTTCCTTGACAAAAGATGTAAATTGTTTGATGTGAGAGCCCTCTCCCATGTTATGGAATGCTATGGAATGTGTTTACTATTATCTCAAGATCATTATCTTTGTCACCCAGACTAATAGAGATTATTACTCGCTTATTCCCCAACAAGTAAATATTATACCTTGGAATCACCTTTGATTACTTTCCTTCACATTCACATCCAAATGATCAGAAACTATTTTGATTCTTTCGTTATCTAAACAGAAATTGATCACCACTTCCATTCCTACTACCTAGTCATCATACTAGCTCTCCTGAACAATTTTCTACAACTTTGCAATCAACTTTCATGTTTATGTTTTACCTTTATCTCCCTTATGGTCTATCCTCAACTAAATAGACAACCTGCAACCCTCAGATCATTTCTGATTTACTTGATTTCCAGCTTCACCAAGGATCAAATCCAAATACTTTTCCCTAACAAGCTCTATGGGGGGGGCCTGTTATCTAACTATTTCAGATCCCATCTTCCATCAGTCTTTTCCTCACTGCTTTTGCTTCAGCCACAGTAACCTCCTTAATGTTTCCCTACTATAGCTAGCATATTTCCACCTCAAAATCTGTACACTTGCCCCTTCAGGAGTACTCTTTGTCCAAGTCTGCAGGTGACTCATTCCATCACTTTATTTATATTTCTGTTCACATGTCAGTCACCTTATCTGAGAGCCTTTCTTGGCAGTTTTATATCAAATGATACACCTCTGGTTCTTCCTTCAATTCCTTGATACCACTCTTATTTTCTTCATAACACTTAACCCCACTTAGAATATTATATAATTATTACTTAGTTATCATGGCACACTCTGCCCCAATATATTTAAAGATTGTTGAAGACAGAGATATCTACTTTCCTCACAGATTTATGTAGGGGTTTGAAAGCATGGGTAGTACCTCAAAGAAAGGAAAAGGGAGAGAGGAAGAGAGGGAGAGAAACATCAATGTACGGTTGCCTTTCACCTGCGTCCAGCCACAGACCTGGCTGGAGACCTGGCTTGCAACCTGCTTATGTGCCCTGGCTGGGAATCAAACCAGCAACCTTTGGGTTTGCAGGCTGGCACCTTACACACTGTGCCACCAGCCAGGGAGAGCATGGCATGTATTAATGACACACTTAGCATTGAGCAAGGGTCAAGAGAGGCACTGTATAGATTTTGAAAATAAGAGTACTGACACTCAGTTTTACATTAAATAAGAATGTTTATCTATAAGCCCTTATATAGCAGCCCTGTTTTTAAAGAAAAGCCTAAAGTGTTAGGCAAAAATTATCTTTCAAGTACAGAGGATTTTCTGAAATGGATTCTTGTTCACATCCTAACAAAACTGCAATTTGCTTCTTAACCTATTTAGGAGGATTCTTTATATGTTAGTATGTGCAGTTTGAGCATTGAAAAGTATTGATTGTGTTATAGGTATGGGGGAGGGGGGAGGTGTGTGTGTGCATGCCTGTCCATTCTGGTCAATCTTTTATTTTGACTTCTCATAGATTTTGTTATAGAAACCCACCAGTACTGTTCCGGAACAGCTGTAGTGTTTGATTGCCCACCCCCAAGAAGCATGGCTCCCAAGGCAAGAATTTGGTGAAAAAGGGAAGGGGTTGTTCAAAGGTTATACAAATTTAGAATAATGGCAGATTTGTGCTGCTAAATCTGACCCCTGAAAACACATACTCCTGCCTCCCTTTGCCAAACAAGGCTGTTTCAAAACATGCCAGTTTAAACTACATCTTTCAGAAAGGTAGAAGTCTGCAAATCAGCATTTTAGTCACAGTTCAGCTCCAAGCATCCCTCACAAGTCTGGGTGGTTGGGCAGGTCCCCCACTACACCTTCAGCTCTGGTAGTGAAACCAACCAGAAAAGTTGATATTCGTGCTGCCTGTCGCCTACCAGACCCAATAAGTAGGGACAGGAATTGAATCTTTATGGGCGCTTTATTCAGATGGTCAGTGATCTGAGAAGATAACCCGTTTGCACCTTAACAGACTATCTTAAATTCCATTATAAACAGGCCCTTTTTATAAGAAGAAAAGTGTAGGTAAGGAGTTTGGAATTCAGGAAAAAAGTTAATGAGATAAAAGCCACAGCATTTTTTTCATTTGTGTCCTTGGTGGAGGTCTTCTGTCCTGGGCAGAGGTCTTTGTGCCCTGGGCAGTAGTCATTTCACCCCTGATTCAAGGTGAGGCACACCTTCAGTTCCTGAAACAACAGCTTTTACATGCATGAATTACTAAACTTATTAGCTGTTACCTGAAATTAAAACTTTCCATCATTTGGGTCCCCTGTGAGTGACTCATTAAATTTCTGGCTTTCAGAACTTCTCTCTCTTACTCCACAATGCATGGCTTCTTTCTCTTGTCTTTCAGTCCACCTTCATTTAGATGCTCAACTTGGAATTTCATACGAGACCTCATATCTGGCCCCTCCTAAGACCATCATTAATGTCCATCATTTTTGCCACTTCCCCCAATCTAGGGTTGTGGGTAACACACTCTGTATCCTATTACACTTTGACTTTCACACAGGCCACAAGAAATACACTTTATAAGCATGATGCTCTCAAGTCTCTATTGCACATTCTGAAAAAACTGGCTGCTTCTGTGCAGAATATAGAGATTGCAGGCAAAAGTATAATCACATTCAGGTTTTCTGCTGATGACATACACCACCAGAGTTTGTTGGTTTATGAACAGCAAGGAGACACAGATTGAGTTATGGCATGTGTCAGTAATAAGAGTAAAAAATGGGTATCCACAACCCAAAGAGAATTGTTTCCTCCCATTTAAATGTACGACATAAGGAAAAAGATTTTAAAGATTTAATAAAGGATTAATTTCTATAGAAGTTCATATTGTATAAAATATAATGATCAAGTGGAATTTAAGAAAAATACCAAAATCTATGCTCACGAGAACATAAAATATAGAGATGATGTAAGAAAGTTCATAAGTAGATCTGGCATTTTACATAACTGTAATGTATCTGAATTTCCTAAAATAATTACCATTTCTCCCTTCTGGACAGAGCACCTGACAATACACTGGATTATCTCATTCATGGCTCTAGCTTCTGTAAGTGCTATAATTATTAACAGGTACAAATATATTTATATTTTTGACACCTTTGAAAAGAAGAACAGAAGATAGATATTGGCAGAATAAGTAAAACTCACAATTTATTTTATAAGGCTAAACATTAAAGTGCATGCTCAGCATTTTTAAAATTATTTTTCAAATTCTCACAGTGGTTGAGATGCCAAGTTTAAAACAGTCAGCTGTGATAATAAGCTATGCAGAAACCAGCATAAGTAAGGAGAGTATCTCAATTTGGTCATCCATGATTTTATGCCAGAATTTAGGGGCATAATCCAAGTATTTTATTTGGGAGGACTAGGAACATAAACACAGGGCAGTGGGGGGCACTCTTACAAAACACAAAGAAAGCAGCTACTGAGGGGCAGGGTTTATTAAACCAGCCATCCCAGTTGCTATGGAGGGCTAACCCCTCAGGGAAACTCTGGGCATTATCCAGTTCAATTTTAATCTCAAAAAATAATAAATATTATTTTAGTATGAGAAGTCCCAAATATTGAATGACAACTGTCCTATGAATGAATGTCCACTATTACCATTTTGTAAGAGTGTACAAGGTCCATCCCAAAAGTATTGGCCATGCAAGCTGTGGTAATTATATTGACATTGGCTCGATACTTTCAGGTTAGGCTTTCTAAGTTATAGTTTTAAAGTATTCATTGTGTCTTTGCAATTAACATTTAACTGGGCATCCTGCCTTTATTAATTAAAACTAGGATGGAGAATGGGCTAGAAGCATATTTATATGAAAAGGTGTAAGTTACTATTTCAGTTGATGGATGTGAAGCTGGTTTCTGATGCAAATCCAAGAATCACTATAATTTGAATTTGTGAGGCTGTATCAAGGCAAAACCAGATAGTTCAGTATTTCTAAGAATCTTCTGGCTTTGGAGCCAGACAGGCCTTAATTTGAGTCCTAGCTCTTCCAACCCACATCCTACTTGATTAATCTTGGAAAACTTACTTACCTCTTTGAGTTTCAATTTCCTCATTTTGAAAAATGGAGATAATAATCTATTGATGTTTACATAAAAATAAACTAAAATAATGCACACAAAATAAGTTTTAAAATACCATGGGTGAAGCACCTGCAAGAATCTTTTTGACACTACTACAGTTAATTTTTTGTAGCACAAGAATAAGTAACAGTCAAAAATATGCCAAATGTTGAAAATTGCAGGTAGGATACACCCAACATCCAATCCTTGGCATAGTTAAAAAAAGAAACTGTATGAGACTGAGCATTGTGAGGTGGAGAATGTCATTTTCTACCTTAATATAGTGGAAAAGATGTTATTTCTATTTTTGTCTTTTACTCTGTACCTGTATTGCTTATTGAAAATTTTGAATAAGAAACCATCTAGTGGTCTTTGTCGCACGTAAGTGTCAGGCCTCCTTATAAACAGACTGAGATTAGTTTTATTTTAGGGACCTCTGTAGGACAGAACAAAGCATGTGAGAGATTTGGGGCAAGCATAGGTTGCAGCTTCTCAGACACTTCAGTGTCTGAAATAGAAACAGGGAAACCAGAAAATCTACAAGTGAGCTATCTGTCCCATTACTCTATTTGTCACAGGGAAGTCAGTTCATTTTGGGTGACCTCTTTCCTTCAAGTACTGGCCTCCCATCAGTGACACTTTGGCTCTTCCGAGTTTTATCAGCAATGAAATATCCACAGTTCATCATATAACTTTCATTTCCCCAAAAGAAACATTCTATGTTATTGACAGCATCAACAGGTTAATTAAGAATTTTGCCCAAGAAACCTGACATATTTTCAATATCAACTGTCATTACTCAAGCCAAAAGCATAGCAGATGTTTGTTCAGTAACACCCAGATATGTCATGGATTGGTACAGGACACTTAATATCTACTCTGAACATAAAATTTAGTGTGAAAAAAATATATTATTCTTCTTAGATGTAATTTTATTTCTCAGGTAAAAAACATTTGTGTAAGCTAGTCAATGGATGCTATATTGGACCATGAAGAATATAGTACTTTCATTTGTCTGTACTTTAAAAATAAATGACAAATTTAAATGCAGTCAGTATGTTACCAAGCAAATCAGTACTTGTTCACATGGTGCCTGGTATGTGACACAATGATTAGTTTGGAGAAAAACAGGTCTTTATTTACAATATTCCAACCTTTGGGAGGCTGGGAGCAAGCACTTCCGCTTGGAGCCCTGTTCTCTCATGACACCCAGCACTTCCCTTGCTCCCCAAAATACTATAAGCCCAAACCAAGCCCTGCTGTTCCCCGTTTGTCATCTGTCAGCTCTCTCCTTCAGGATCTGGGGCATGTTATCCTCAGCCTCCATATAATAGTCCAACAGGGTATGTGCCATGTTACACTGGATCATGGTGAAGTCCAGGAAAAGCACAAGTCTGAAGAGAGTGTCCTCTCTGCATGTTCTGAGTTCCAAGAGTCCAGATAGAGTCCGGGTCTGCAAGGCAGAGAACTTGGTGGCTTGAGTCAGCTGGAGTGGGCATGGTCAGAGCAGCAGCATACTTGCATTCTTACTAGCCCAGGCCACATGGCTAAATCCTGACTACAAACTGCAGAGCTACGTCTTCTCACATGGCTGCTCCACCTTGCTGCTCCATCATGCTCCTCTAACATGCTTCTTCCATCGTGCTTCTCATGGCAGCTGGCAGGGCCCTTCTTCATCCTTTCAAACAGCATGGCTCCCTTGCTTCTGGCTCTCCCTTGTTCACAGTTGGTGCCATAATTTTAAATGCTGACCCAGAGCACCATACTTCATTGTTATGAAAAGTATGTTAAACAATATCATCTGCCCTTTTACCTAGGAGCAGCAGTAACTTCCCTATGGGAAAGGCTGGGCTATCTCCTTTGTCATTGATATGCAAAGTATCTTAAATAGTACGACCTAACCTTATACTGACCTTCTGCTGGGGCAGTAGTACAATTATCATCTAGCTACCAGCCTGCCATAGATATGCAAAGTACCTTAAAAGCTGTAGTATCCCCTTCCCTCACCCCCAAAACCATGGGCTGTGGGGATGGCCTTTCTTCTCTGTTATAATACATTATAGTGGAAGCCACTCAATACTGAAATGTTCAAGACTCAGCTTCAAGGAAAGATCTAGCACTGTTAACATTATGTGATTAAAATATTTGGCACTTAGATTTTTGGGGAGTTTGGAGAGTCTGGGTGAATTTTTTAGTGTTTTGGGCAAGTGAACAAATTTTAAAGGTCTATAGAAATTGTTCAAATTCTTTTCTATGGCAATCACCTGCTGTATGTTACTTAGCCACTTGGAGTCTTATTTTCATCTTTTGAAAAATGGGGATTATAAGAGCATTTACTTGAGTTTTTCTGAGAAGCCCACATGGTGGTTAGCCCACAGCAAGACCTGGAGATGAAAGCTTCTAATTCTCTTTTTATTGTTGTTGTACCCACAGCTTTTTGTCCAAAATCTGTGATTTTATTCACATATAAGGTTGTTACTTTGTTTTAGATTCAGCAATATGCAGATATTTGTATACTTTTATATCTCTATACAACATATTCCTTATTTTTAAATATTAACTGTGTACTTGTAAGAAAAACAAAAAAGTGTATTATAACCCTGGCTGGTGTGGCTCAATGGATTGAGCACTGGCCTGCAAACCAAAGGATCATGGGTTTGAATCTCAATCAGGGTATTTGCCTGGGTTGTGGGCCAGGTCTCCAGTTGGGTGTGTGTGAAAGACAATGATGGTTCTTTCCCTCTTTTTCTCCCTCACTTCCCCTCTCTCTTAAAAATAAATAAAATCTTTTTAAAGTGTATTATAAATAGTATATTAACTAAGATAATAAACCCAGATAAAATGGGAAACTTAAGAAAGGCTTACTGAAATTATATGAATTAGTAACAATCACTTGCCCATTTAAGAGAGTGAAGTGAAATGAGAGACCTATTTCTGCCTACATAGTTCAGAGACAGTATCTTGATGCTGCATATGAAACCTGGAAGTTTGCAGAGATGGTAGAAAGGGCATTGTACACAGGAGAAGTATAGCAAAGACACTAAGTTTGGAAATGGCTAGAAATGCACAGAGAAATGCAAATACTCAGTTTTGGCTGCAATACAGAGTACAAGAAAAGAGAAAGTGGGAGGCAAGCTTGGCAAGGACTTTCAGAGAGCCATGTACTAAAGGAATTGGAAATGTTTTCAGTTAGCATGGGGGAAGCATCAAAGGTTTTTCAGTTGGGAGTAGAAAAGTACATGATTAGAAATTCACTTTAAGATTATTAGCCTGGCAATATCAAAATGCATAGATTAGAGCAGAAAGAGATGAGAGGCAACTGGAATATACAGTAATGACTCAGTATGCGTGAACAGTGAAATTAACAATGGTGAAGTGGCTAAACAATAGATATTCCCAAGCACTCTAAATGCCTTATTACTCCCCAAAATATGAGTTCTTTCATATCTTCAGGACACTTAATTTTTCTTCCTGTATTGTTTTCCCATGAGTAAAGAAATCCTAATCATCCTCTTAGACACAACCCACATATTTGTTTCTTTTGAAGATCTTTTCTCACTCTGTATAATTAATTTTATTTTTTTTAATTATTCAGTATCTATCATATACTAGGTATATTATAAATAGAGTATTCATTTTATTGTCAATTAGCTTTTGTCTACCTTCAGTAGAAAGAAGATAAATATAAAAATATTATAATGACTCTTTTATTCATTGGAAAATTTATATTTAGTTTCTACTTTAAGCCAGATATCATTCTTCTAGATGCTAGGCACAGAGCAATAAGTGGAAGAGATAAGATTCCTGACCCAATAAACTTTACACTATATTAGTGCTACAGGCTGGTAGTGGCTGGTACAGAGATTTTAAAGGTCTACTAAATAAAAATATAGTTTTATTTAGTAATGAATATTCAAATGATAATATAAATTCAGAATGCTTGAGTAAAGTAGGCATTCTGGTCAACATGAGATGATTAGTAATGCATTTAGAAGGAGAAGCTAAGTCTTAAATAATAAGATAAAACAGATAACAATACAGTCAATGAAAAAGATGTTGATGACGTGTGCAAAGGCCTAGAGGTGGACTAAGCTGCATATATTTGAGGGAAAAAGATATGAGCAAACATGCAGAGAGTTTGGATATGAGACCAGAGCAGTGGACTTTGGTAGAGAGTATGGAATGTTTTTCCTAAATGTAAATGAAAGTCATTGGAAGGTTGAAGTGACTAAGTGAAATTATTATGTACTCAAGTTACTTTGCTGCATGTTGTATAAAGGGTTAACTTTAGAGGAAAAGGGTAACAGCATAGAAATTATTTAGAAGGCAATTGCCATAATCCAAGCAAGACGTAGTGATGTGGTTTGGGCTTGGGTGGAGGCAATGAGAACGGAAAGAAGTGGAAACACTGGAGAAATGTTTTTAAGGTTCCATTAGAGGAAAGATGGAAGGGGAAGGAGGAAGAAGTTTTGCTTAAACAAACTGGGTGGATAATGGTTATCAAGAAGCAAAAAACTGGTGATGACACAAGTTTGAGGGATATTTGAGAATCATTTGGGGTTTAGATACATTTGAATTTATGAATTTATCTCAGAAATCTAATTGGTGATGTCAAGTAAATCATTGGAGACATAAGAGAGGGCTTCAAGGAAGCAATTGAGATTAGATATAGAAATTTGATAGCTTTTGATTGATAAACACATTTATACCCAGGAGACTAGCTAAGTTTAACAAAGTCAATAATAGAAATAGGGAAGATGCTCTATGACTAAAATCTTGCATAAAAGCAAATATTTGGAGTTTTAATGACAGAGAAGGAGAAAATAACCTGAAATTGAGCCAAAATGGAGAGGAAAAAACAAAACAAAACAAAACATTAAACTTAGGAATATTGTTTGACCTTGACCACAATTGCTTCATTGGAGCTGTGGGAGAAAAAGACTGTTTAGCTTGCGTTGAAATCAGGAAAAGTACAATAGAGGAGCAAAACCAATTATATATTGCAATGTCCTTCTTATGCAACCCATATGTAGTTCATTATGTTGCACTTAACTGTTACAATGAAATTAACCTTGGTAGAGAAATCAAGACTATGGGAGATAACTAAAAAGTAAGTAATAAGGAAAAGGGCTAGTAAATGAATATCAATTATTTTTTAGAGAAGGTTAATGATGAAAGAGGAAAGAGTATTTTAGTTGGGAGACTGACAGAAAAAAAGAAATGTACTAATAAGATTGTGAAAAATTCAGCACATGTGTAGTTACAGAAACTGATAGCCTCATTGTCAAACACCATTATTATTATTTTTTTTGCCAAATCATCTATGAAAGGTTTGATAAGTATCCTAGCATTCATTCTTACTATTTCACAATCAGTTCTCTAAAGTGTAGCCATAATTTTCTTCAAAGTGTTCAGTCTGACAATGTCATCCATCTTATTACTCTTACTTAAAAATTAAGGCCAAAGGTATTAACATGGCTGATGGGTCTTTGACAATCTTTTAAGCTCTTTAGATCTTCATATCTCTACTTTCTCTTTGGCAGTAATTTGTCTGACTCATGACCTAAGTTATAACTTTAACAATTATGTGTCTCAAAACACTGTGTCTTTCTCCATCTCTCTTACAATGATCATTGCATATATTTTCTTTTCACATTTCTCTTTAATTATTCATTCTTACTAACAGGCGGTAAGTTGTAACAGAGCAGGGATCACATCTATCTTATAAAGCAATGAATAAATGAATGACTAAATTCTGTATACAAGGATGGGTTTATGGTGTAAAAAGAAGAGCATAAAGATCAAGGCAGAGCTGGCATCATGTAAGACATAGGGTACAAGAGAATAAAGCAGAGAAAGATGAATATATATGAGTTTGAGAGCACAGATATACCATTTTAAATCTAGGGAATATTTTTTCTCAACTCTGATTAAATGCAGGACTCCTATTTACTGTTTAAAACTTGCATTAAGAGGCCTCAAAAAACCCATTAATCATCATCCCCAACAAAATGTAAGTAATCACTTTATCTTTAAACATTTTATATAGTTTTAAAATTATATTAAAAATACAATTTATTTTTATCTACAAATTACTTATGACTATCTCATAACAAAAACTAACTTATTCACCTCTGTATCTCCAATATCTCACACAAATGACACTTAAAGTGAAAATTTAATTACATGTGGATTATAAAGCCTGACTATTCTTATGAAGAAGGAAAAAAAGACATGATTATATGTTCAAAATGAGAGAGCAGAGGTAGAGTGCTCAAAGAGAGTAGAAGCAGTTTCTAACTGTTGTTCTTTTGAGTATGCTAAATAGTCAACTAGAGGTTAATAAAAGCATTGCTGAGTGATAGCAAATGAAGTTGGAGTTAAATATTATGATTGTGCAGTAGAATAAATTGACATGATTTTATTCACTACGATTTTATTGAACACATACAATTCATGACATTATGTGAGGTACCAAAGATGAAAAGCTGAATAATGCAGTTTCTATTGTTCAGAAATTTACAAGCATTTTCATGATGGTCACCCAAAAATACAGTGACCATAAGAGAAACAGTAGTCAGTAGGGTTTTATAAATAAGTGTCTTATTAAAGTTAATAAAAACTGTTTAGGACGAGAAAGTTTCTGTTGCTAAGAAAACTGTAACTAGAAAGACTGGCCATAGTTTGGGCTTGGTAAGAAGGCACAGAGATAGACAACGGTATACTAGATAAGAGGGCAATGAAAGAGGAGAGGCTGAGCAGGGTTAATAGAAGTAGGAAAATAGCATTAGAGCTTAGGTCTCAAGGGAGAATTTTTAAAAGACTTTAATTCTTAGGCTTCATGTTTAAGTTTGGTTAAAATATATATATATATTACAAACACTGCAGGGTCCCCAGTATGTCATCGTATTGAGGAAACCAGAACTGGTCCAGAAAAGAAAAATAGCTTTGACGAAAGCTTTTGGGTAATCATTACGTGTGACAACAATAGAAACAAAATAGAATATATTCACAGGTTTCTGCTTGGATGTGAAAGGACAAGTGCAGATGGACACAAACATAGTTGCTCTGTAGCTCTGAATCTAAACTTACTGTTTGGTTGCTTTGAAAGTGTTTAGATCAAGTACACCATTTTCAAAAATCTACAGAGCAGTGGTAGGGATATATTACAGAGCCAGAAAGTGGTTTTAGAAACAAGCAAGATATTATTACTAGAGCTGAAGATTTTTGGAGATGTTTTTGGAAAAATATAAGCTTTTATCATGCTTCCTATTGGAAGTATTTATACGATTTTGGTCAAAAGGATGCAGAAAATATATAAACAAGACACAGTATCAAACTTTCACTGAAGGTATGTTGAAAAGAAGTAAATAAGTGAGTAACAATTTAGCTTGGGAACATGTGAAGCATTTACCTGTTAAATTACATAATTATACACTGAATATATCAAAAGGGCACATTACTGTCTCAGCTCTTCCGTGCTTTGCATTTTTTCTATAACCTTCAATACAGTCAGCATGACAAGATTAGAAGCATTTTGAACATGAATGCAATGTTGTAAACAGTAATTTAGTGGTCACTTGAAGTTTTGAAAATACTTCTACTGAAAATACATAGAATAAAGGAAGGGTTTTCATTTGTCAGACCTAGCTAGACTAACTCCATATATTAGACATACTGAGTATTCTGAACAAGGAGATGAAAAAGTGGGGCATTATTTTAGGCCAGAAGCTCAAATATCCATTTTCCATTAAGTATAAGAAATTTGTCAGCCCTGGCTGGAGACTCAGTGGGTAGGTGCCGGCCTACAAACCCAAAGGTCATTGGCTCGATTCCCAGGCAGGGTACATAACCAGGTTGCAAGCTGGGTCTCCAGCCAGGTCCTTAGCTGGAGGCAGGTGAAAGGCAACCATACATTGATGTTTCTCTCCTTTTCTTCCTCCCTCCCTGCCCTTCTCTCTAAAAATAATGAATTAAATCATTTTTAAAATGTCGTCCAACATAGATATTCAAGAACTACAATTTTAAGAAGGTGGCATGGCAGGCAGGGAATGATGATAACTTTACCATATTTTAGCTCACACAAGTTTCCATAGATCATCATAGCAGACCATTATAGTATTGCGGAAAATCCAGGCATAGAATCTGGTCTCCAGTGAAACAATGGGTAGGAACTAGGCAGAAATGAGGAGGTAAACTTCTAATAATATTATTAAAGAAGAAAGTCACTAAATCAATCTAAACACACAGTAGGCCTAAGAAAGTTTGCAAGATATTGTTGATTAAGATAGTAAGTTATACCCAGGAGGTACACAAAACATTGATGGTAAAGGAACTATGATTTTATATTCTAATTTGTATTAGAAGGAGTGGATCAAATGGAATTAATGCATGATAGAAATCATGAATCTATCATGTGACAATTATTATAGTAGAACCTGGCTTTATAGTATTATCTTACCCATAATGCTGGAAATAAAAAATATCATAATTCTCATTTATCAAAGAAGAACAAAGATGCAGAGAAGTTATTTTGTCAAAAGTCATAGTGCTGATTTGAAGAGAACTCCAGTTTTGAGTTACTCAAGATCTACTGATGTTTCAAACTATGAAAATTTGCCACACTTTCCTACTAACTCTGGATTTTCTTGGCTTCGAGCACTAGAGGAACTAACTCTCTAAATTTTGAGTCCTAATTGCTGGTAACCAGGCAGGACCAAAGATTTCATTTTTAACACAAGAGCAGTTTTAAGACAAACAATTTAGTCTATCCACTTTGAACCACCACTTAACTTCTACCCCTATGTCTGCAAAATATAATAATAAATCAGCTATCTTGTTGATCATTGCTTTAAAGTGATTAAACTTATAGATGTTATTAGCAATTATTCAATGACTTTAGTTAATAAACACTTGAACAATTTAAGAAGTCACTTTCCACATCATCTCAATATATACTAATATTTCAGAATATAGGTAGTTAAATTTTTTTCTCAGCTGAGGGCATAAACAAACAACTAGTCATGAATTTACAATGAAGAACTAGATAGTTGAGAATAGGTAAAAGTCTGAAAAATGAAAATAGGGCATAGGCATATGAATAGACTTAATCTTAGGAGCTCCCTGGAAATCAGTGGGGAATAGAAAGCCAGAGGGTTGGATGATGGACAATCTAAAATAAAGAGGTGAAAGGAAGAACAGCAGTGTGACATTGTGATGTAATAAGAAATATATGTAGTTCTCTCTTCATCCTTGGTTCCTGGCTAGTGCTTCTAAATTCTTTGTAGTTTCTTAAATGATAAGAATGATAAGAGCATCTTTTGTTAGAACATTTTTTTGTAGCCATCCGCATGAACTAAGAAACACAAAAGATAAAAGGAATGTCTTTTGTTATTCATAGCAAGACTCTTTCAACCACACTTGAGTTTATATTAATGAGGTGACTTTTGGGAAGTACCTAACGATGCAGGCTGGTTTCTAGGGGAACCAACCAGGTGTTTAGAGGTTCAGAACTTTCAGCCCCATCCTCTGACCTCCTGGGAGAGGAGAGGGGCTGGAGGTTGAATTCATCACTAATGGCCAATGATTTAATCAATGTTGCCTGTATAATAAAACCTCCATAAAAATCTCTGACTCAAAAGGTTCAGAGAACTTCTGGGTTGTTGAATACATCAAAGTGCTTAGGAGGGTATTATGCCCAGAGAGGGTGTGGGTGTACCTTGTCCTATGCATATCTTCCACCTGGTTGTTCCAATTTACTGATAATAACTAAACTGATAATCTAGTAAGTAGTTTTCCTAGTTTAGTGAGTCATTTGAGCAAATTATCAAACTCAAAGAGTGGATCACAGAAATCCCAGTTGGTCAGAGTACAGGTGACAATTTGGGACTTGCAATTGGTACCTGATGTGAGGAAAAACCTTGTAGGATCTGTGATAATTCCAGATAGTGTCATTCATAATTGCTGGGTGTGTAAAACTTCCATATTTTGGTGTTAGAATTGCTTATGAGTGAAGGAGAAGCAGAAGAGAATTTTCCTTCGGAAGCCATCTAAGTTTTTCCAAATTTGTAACTTTGCAGGCAATATGGTGAAATATCAAGAGGGCAAAGTAACAGAACACTTAAGAAATTGAAGTTTAAGTGGTTGTTATAGAACAGTTAAGAAAGAAAAAAAGCCTTCAGAATTGAGATGGAACACTGAAGGTTTTAATAAAAGTGAAGAGAAATTTTGTGAGCATGGAATAGAGGAAAGTTAGAAGGGTTGCCCTGACCAGTGTAGCTCAGTTGGTTGGGCACCATACCACAAGGTGAAAGGCCCCAGTTTGATTCCCAGTCAGGGCATGTGCTTTGGTTGTGGGTTTAGCCCCCAGTGGGAGTTTGTAGGTGAGGCAGCCAATGTTTCTCTCTTACATCCATGTTTCTCTCTTTCTCCTGATCTTCCCCCCTCTCTAAAAAATGCATAAATAAAATCTTTAAAAAAAGAAAGTCAGAAGGGTGAGGAAAAGGGAAGTTTTCTTGCTCAAAATAATCTAATGGAAAGAAATAAATATCATGAGAAGCCTAGAAGTGGTGCTAAAATGGGCTTCCAAAAACGAGTAGAAGCCCATCCTTCACAAAAGCTTAAGCTGGTGAATGGTGCAAGGATCAACTCAAAGGTTATATTCCAGAGAAATTTTCAGGATCCAGAAAATCTCAAAGACCCACAGGGTTCTGGACTGCTGGTGGAGTGGTCCTGCAGTATCTTTCACAACCAACCTCATCACATCCTTTTATGGATGTGTGTGTGTGTGTGTGTGTGTGTGTGTATGTGCTGTTATATGTATACCTGTGAAGGGGGATGGGAACATGCTGGAAGACAATAGAGGTGGAAAGAAAGGGGAAATAATTACTGAATTTATTATATCATTCATTTGCATCTTTTATTTTGCTTAATCATATTTTTTTATTATGAAGTTTAAAAAGTAACTTTTAATGCTAGTAGTCTTTCACAATGCACACTATGGGTAGGTTAAAACAATAGCATTCTGAGAGAAGCACAAAGTAAATTTATTAAATACCTACCATATTCAAATATCAAATTCTATAAAAATATGTTTATGAATCATTAGTGCAAGGTAAAATGAATTTCCATCGCCTTCATTACTGTAGCACTTACTAATTAATGACTTACGCATTGGGACTAGCAAGCATAAAAACATATGGTAGCCATTTCTTGAATTCAGAATGAAAATTAACTAAAAACCTGAGATTATTTTCACATTTTTAATTTTATAGTACTTTAAAATTTGGGGGGAAATATATCAATTCTCAAATTATATAGTCAGATAACCCTGTTTATCTCAGGTCAGCCATTCATTAATTGCGTTACTGTTAAACTTTATTTTCTTTTTTCATTTATACCTATGTATTCTAAATAACAGTTTTTGAGTGTGTGTTTAAGTTTAGCCTCTTAATATAGCATGTATTAGAAAATCAACCTGGTTTTTTTTTAAGATTTTATTTATTAGCCCTCACTGGTGGCTCAGTGGATAAGGCACCAGCCTGCAAACCCAAAGATCACTGGTTCGATTCCAAGACAGGGCACATAACCAGGTTGCAAGCCAGGTCTCCAACTAGGCCCTTAGATAGAGGCAGGTGAAAGGCAGCCATCCATTGATGTCTCTCTCCCTCTCTGCCACTCTCCCTGCCCCTCTCTCTAAGGATAATAGATAAAATATATTTTTAAAGATTTTATTATTTTTAGAGAGAGAGGGGCAGGGAGAGAGGCAGAGAGGGAGAGAGACATCAATGTGTGGGTTGCCTTTCACCTGCTTCCAGCCATGGACCTGGCTGGAGACCTGGCAATGCAATCTGGTTATGTGCCCTGGCAAACCAGCAACCTTTGGATTTGCAGGCCAGCTCCTTATCCATTGTGCCACCAGCCTACGCAGTCAACCTGGCTTTTATTTTATTTTTATTTTTTTATTTATTAAAAGTATTATTTTTTAAAGATTTTGTTTATTATCTTTAGAGAGAGAGGGGAAGGGAGAAAGGCAGAGAGGGAGAGAGACATCAATGTATGGTAACTTGGCTTTTAAAATAAGGGAATGTATTAGTTTATATAATAGGAAATTTAAGAAGTAGAGCTAATTTTAGAGTTTGGCTGATTCAGTGCTCCAATGATGTCATTGAACACTGGTTTAATTATAATTCTTTGCTCTTCCTTTCATGGTTTCAAAATGTGGTCATCAATATGTTTTTGTTGTTGTTGTTGCTGCTGTTTTTTCACCAACCACATAATTTCTAACCCAAATTCAGGGAGAAAAAGTGAAAGGGAACATCTTTTCATTAACCATTGATCAAAAATTCCAAGTTTTATTGGACCAAAAGAGGATGAAGGTCAATCCCAAACTATAAAGCCACTAAAAGATGCTAAAGATTATGCTCTCCAAAGGAAATTCTGGGTGTTGATGTTGATATATTAACATCGATAAATTTTTACTTTCCCTAACTACCTCAAAATGTTATACCAAGGACCACTGTCTTGGTCATTGTTACAACACCACCTACTACAGACATTAGAACAGATATTTGGCAATACCTGGACACATATTTGGTCATCATAGCTGGAACGTATCACTATAACCTAACAGTCAGAGACTGCTGTCAAATACCTTGCAATATATAGGATAGCTCCTCACAAAAAAAGAATTAGCTGACTCAAAATACCAATAATGCTGAGATTAAGTAAGTTTCTCTACTTTCAAACTCTGAAATGATTACTTAACTTTCCTGTGAAAATAATAATAAAAGTAACTAGCATCAATCTTGCATGGATTTAGAATTAGGAAAAAATTGAGGCCAATATTCAGAAAATAAAAAAATCTAAAAATTTGTATCTCTCTATACATACATATCTTTATCAGCATATTTAAAAATAAAAAATGCATTTAATTGCTAAGTGAATACTTTTTATTAAATTAATACCCAGTAATTATGTTTGGCTGCATAAAGTTTTAGTCAAGAATTCTGAGGTATCTACTAAAAGTTAAAGCTTTGCAAATAATGTAGACTTTGGATGAGTGAATTGCTGTAGAAAGGAATTTTTGTTAAGATAGAAAGATAGAGTTGTCATTTAAATTGCTAAAAATCATTGAAGAGATAACTGCAAATCTGCTCTTCCATCAAGTGCCAGTTGTAAAATCTTTTTTTAGACATAAACACGGAAAATGTAAAGCATAATAATATATCTCAAGAAGTATTATAAGTCCATAATTCCTTTAAGGGTACATGTAATGTCATAAATTGTAGGAGCAAACGCAAGCAGTTTAGTTATAGGAGCCATGAGATAAAATTACAGCTTTTATAATCCCCTGAGAGGATATTCTTTTGATATAATGGAAATTGTAGTCATTTAGAAATACTCTGCTCTCTTGGCCCCAGAAAAAATACAATGGTCATTCTAAGACTAAAAAACACTAAGCAGGTATCTGAAAAGTGTGTTGAACTGATCATAAAAATAATAGAAAAAAATATATTGAAGTCATTATAGTATTACTAAGTATAGTATGGTATTCTTTCTCAAATACAAGCGATGAGAAACACCTATATAATTACAGCTATAAGAAGAGATTTCACAGGTGTAAATGATACAGAACTCTGTCAGTGCTGTTCTGGAACAAACGGGGGGTTCAATTGCCTACCGCCAAGAAGCTTGACTCCCAAAGCAAGAGTTTGGTGAAAAAGAAAAGGGGTTATTTATTTAAAGGTTATACAAATTTAGAATATGGCAGATTTCTGCCTTTAAGTTCTTCTCCCTTTTACAACCACCCAAAAACACATAGTCCTGCCTCCTTTTGCTAAACCAGGATGTTTCAGAACATGGCCACCAGAGGTACCATCTTTCAGAAAGGTAGAAGTCTGCAGCTCAGCATTCCCAGTCACAGTTCAGTTCCAAGCATCTCTCACAAATCCAGGTGGATATGCAGGTCCCATGTAGCTCTGTCAGCTTCGCTGCCCTTTTCTCCAAGCAGAATCAAATCTGAGTGGCTGGACAGGTATCCTCTCCCACCCCTACTCCTATCCTCACCTGGGCCCCAGCTGCACTGCCAGCTCCAGTGACTCACTGGACTTCTAACTTTCAGAACTTCTCTCTCTTACTCCAGACCCTGCAGCTGTCTCTCACTCCTCTCTTACTCCAAACTGCATGGCTTCCCCTTCTCTTTCAGCCTGCCCAGAACATTTTGGGTGACCTCATATCTGGCCCTCTCCTATGAACCACTTTTGCCAGTTCCTCCTTATCTCCTTACCCTCTTTTGGTTGCCATATTTAGTCAGGCAGAAGTCCCCAGTGATGTAGACATTCAGTGTGGGTGTCCCCCCACCTCTCACTCATGGGCTGTATAAACTCCTGGCTATGTCATGAGTCCCTGACAGTTTTCAGAGTCATGTACACAATTTGCCTTGGGTGAAAGCTCTCATCTTTCATGAAGGCCTGGCTATTAGCTTGCCATTGTTATGCAATGTATCTTAAAGGACATGTCAGCCACTTCCCCCAACCAAGAATTGTGGGGGATACATTCTGCACCCCATTACACAAACATAAATGTACTAAAATACATATTGTGAAAGATTAGCCAGCTTTGCCTTAACTATTTAAAAGACTTTTATAGTTACTTGAGGAGACACACTTTTTATAATAAATGTCAGTAGCTAAATAAGCAAAGGTACCAGATTTAAAAGAACAAAATTAAACATGGGGTAGTGAAACAACATAAAGTTCACAAAATATCATAATTGTAGATGTACTTACATTTTGAGTTATAAGAACCTGAAAGCATATTGCTCAATTGAATAACTCTTGCATTTAGCATAAATTGTGTAATGCAAATATTAATAGAACTAAATTACCTTTCAATGAGAGTAATTCAATAGGAAATTAAATTTTATAAAGACTTTAAATAAATAAACATAAGCAGATGATGAATTTATTTTGAACAGATAAGTATGTGTAATATAATAATTCCTCATTAAAATAATCAATTTATACAATTAAAATGTTTAATTATATATTTACACAAAAAGTCAATGTTTATAGAACAATTTTATAGTTTTTATTAGTTAAAATAAAGGAAAAGAGAAGTTTCTATTAGGAGAGCCTATTGGAATGCAGTCAAAATGTCAAGATTCTGAATTACTTTTGTCAATTTCTTTATTTTTCTTATAAACAAATCTACACAATCTTCATTAAAAGATACATTGTTGGCTCTGGTTGGTGGTTCAGTGGATAGGTGCTGGCCTGCGAACCCAAAGGTTGCTGGTTTGATTTCCGGCTAGGGCACATAACCAGGTTGCAAGCCTGGTCTTCAGCCAGGTCTGTAGCTGGAGGCAGGTGAAAGGCTACCATACATACATTGATGTTTCTCTCCCTTTCTTCCTCCCCCACCTTCTCTCTAAAAATAATGAATAAAATCTTAAAAAAAAAAAGAATATTGAAAAAAAGATACATTGTGTACAGAGATCAATACACCTGCCTGTTTAACATCGTATTGCTTTAATTCTGCAATTATTAGTGTGTCTCTGTAAGCCAAAATTGTACAATATACAGTTAGAGCAATTTGAAAATGGAAATTATGTTTTAAAATTGCACTTACATAATATATGCTTTCTTCCATCAGCAAATTAGAGAGAGAGAAAGAGTGAGAGAGACTTAATGACCAATAGTTAAAGAAAATAGATTTTAGAATGTTAGGTCACCAATGGGAAACAAAACCTCTACTATATGATTAAAATGTTGTCAGGGGTTATAGTTTTACATACAAAACTTAATTGGCTTTGAAAGCAAGTTGAATTGCTTTATTTAATAACATTTGAAGGCTTTTATAACCTAGTAACAAATATTTAAACCACCATCATCCTATTTGTTTTATTTACTGTTACATTCTAAATTGCTATTAATAAGCCATTAACCTGTATAATTCATGGTATGACTTTTAAACTTAGTCAATATCATTAACATCAATAATAATAATTTAGAGGGAATATTTTTTCTGCATTATTGAGAAGATCATGTCAATAATGAAGGTATGCAAAAATGTCTAAACATAAAGCCATCATTTAAAACAACTGGCTTTCTCTTTAGAATCTCAATGAATTCAGTTGGACGTTCCAAATTTCTCATTACTCAAGTAAAGTTGACAATTATCTTCCAATTTTCTCATTTTAGTAAAATATAAAAATATAAATCTGCAAATTTTCATGTTTGCCAATTTTTTACTTTTCAAATAACATAAACAAACACCTAATGCCTATTACTTAAAATAATGTCATAAGTAATTACTATTTTACCTTCCAAAGAGTAAAGTGAACAAAGAATACATCTCCTGACAGAGACTCAGCCTTTGAATACATCAGAATTTTAGCAGAAATTGCTAAATGTGTTAATATTAGATTCAAATCAGTAAAAAGACACAAGTTACTCTGACGCACACACAATAGTGGTTTAACATGATGGAAATTCATTTCTGTTGCATGTAAAAGACGTCTGGAGGTAGGTAATCTGAGTTTGATTGTGGAGAACATATATTCATTTCTTACCCAGGTTTTTTTTTAATTTGCTGCTTTCTTTTTAGAGTGTTACCAAGACTGCAAAAATGACTCTATGATCACCAAACATAGCAGTTGCATTTCACACTACAGAGAAATTAGGAAAACAATGTGTTCTTTCTCACCAAAGGAGACTTCTTGGAAGTATCACATTACTTTCACTATCAAAATATTGGTTAAATTTATTTACATAGCTACATCCATCTATAAGAGAGACTAAGAAATATAATCACTTTGATGAGTAGAACAGTGCCCAAGTAAAACCCAGAATTTGATTACTAAAGAATAAAGAGAAATCGCTCTCACCAGGTCACTCAGTTAATTAGAGGATCACCCTGATACATCAAGGTTGTGGATTCAATCCCCAGTCAGAGAGCGCATATAAGAATCCAGCAATTAATGAATAAATAAGTGGAATAATAAATTGATGTTCCTCTTTTCCCCTTCCTATTCCTCTAAAAACAATCAATAAAAAATAATAATGAATTTTTTAAAGCATCAAGATAAATTATATTGAGTGTGGGTTTTTCATATTTTGGAGCTGATAGAAGTACCATTCCACAATAGTGAACCCAGTAGTTTTGGAAACTCTGATCTAAAGACTATATATATATATATATATATATTATATATAATATATAATGCCTAAGCTAAGCTCAAGGAATGTCCAAAGTGAGGACAATGTTGGAGTAGAAGACCGAAGGGATTTTGAACGCTGGACCAAAAAAATGTTTAAATCCTATATCCTAGGTTTCTTAGCCATAATATGAGAAAAAAGTATTTTTAAGATCTTATTTATTATTTCCAGAGAGAAGGGAAGGGAAAGAGGCAGAGAGGGAGAGAGACATCAATGTGTTGTTGCTTTACACCTGCCTCCAGCTATGGACCTGGAGGCTGGAGACTTGGCTTGCAACCTGGTTATGTGCCCTGGCTGGGAATTGAACCAGCAACTTTTAGGTTGGCAGGCCAGTGCTTTATCCATCCAGCCACAAACCAGGGTGAGAACAATATTTTATTCAACAAATTACTTGTTCAGCAAATATATCTGTGTTTAACATATACTATTTTCTTCCTAATAATTCTATATTGCAAGCACATTTTTGTGGCCCTAAAGCAGAGGTTAAACACTGTAAAAAAAGAGAGAAAACCTGTAGGTCAATAATTATTTCTTCATTAGAAATTAAACAAAACATTCAGTTTAACGTAGCTCTAGATGAAGGATTTAGAACTCAGCCCTTATACTCTTAAATGGGTAATGAGACGTCTGTTAATTAGGCACAGTCCCTCCCAATTAACAGAAAGGATGCGAGTAGCTTAAAGTTGTTTTGCTGACTTTAAACCTGAGTTGACTCATTTTGAGAAAGCACTCAAATTCACTTTATTTTGTTTTAATTCAAATTATTTTATGGTTCCTAGGGCAAATGTCATTGCCTTTATAGTTGTTCCATGTTAGATTGCCAACACAGGCTAAGGAGCGTCACTCTCCCCACCACCAAAAAGGAAAAAAAAAATGAAGAAGAAGAAAGAAAGAAAGAAAAAGGAGATTGAAAGCATTTTGGTTTAAGAATAAAAACTGAAGAACAAAATGTGAAATTCAATATCAACATAAACCCTTTGACCATAAGAGACATTGATAATTTGCAATAAAATCAATAGAGCATAATTTCTCACATTGTTGACTTCCCCTGACTACAATGGTATTGTTTTAAATAATGTAATTTTGTAAACTAGCATTGCAGTCTTTTCACTAATGTACTTAATAGTTATTTGGCATAATACTTTGAATTACTATTAATTTTCTTGTTATTAATATTGTTATTCCATGTTAAGAGAAACAATAACATAATTGTTCTTGTGTTGTATTAGCTGTTATTTTAGCTTTTAAAATAATGCATAACACTATGGGTTTTTAATAATTATATAATATCTATCCATATTTTTAAACATATAAGGTGACTCATAACATTAACTATTTTTGACACTATTTAGTGGCATTGAATAAGTGACTACTTTCTGATATTGTAAATCTATAGTTACATATTTTATTCATATAGTAATATGTAAACTAGGGTACCTGAGATTTAGTCCATATGTTCATTTTATTTTACATTAGATTGTTTCTTAGGTGTGGTTTTGTTACAGGCAATCAAAGAACCTTGACTAAAACAATATTTTCCATATGTGACCTTATTCTTAAAACCTCTAATAAGAGGCCAATGGGTATAGCAGGGTTTCTCAATCTCAGAACTATGGACACTTTGAGCTGGATAACTGCTGTGGGTGCTGTTCTGTGCACTGTAAAATGTTTCGAAGCACCTGTGGCCTCCACTATCTAGATTCTAAAAGGACCCCAACTTGTGACAACCAAAAGCTCCAGACATTGACAGATCCCCTGTTTTCTGGAGGGAGGGAGTGTAAATTTCCCCTGTTTGGAAATCACTGGCCTACAAGATAAGCTTAATGTAAGCTAACGATAGCCATGTGAGATTCCATTTTCATCTCCTGACATTTGTTTTTTCTTCAATTCATTATGCTGCAATGTTGAAGGACCCTCACTGGGCTTCTTTTAAGACATGGAGGCCATCCACACTGCCAGCTACAGGCCATATACCCACCTGGTGGTGCTGGCCGTCTGCTCTCTAGACACATTTCTAGATCCTTCTAAACAATAAGAATCCAGATCTTCCCCTGAGACTGCTTATACCTTGATTCCTTACATTTTTCATTAGGTCTGTATGCGTCTCTTCCTGGAATTTTCTCCCTTTGATTTTCCTTTGATTTTTCAGCCTGGGAAAACTTCCATTTAATTATCACTTCTGCTAAGGCCTGCAAACACAGACAAGTAAGTTATAATAGTTTAGGCTGCACCTGCCTCCCTCCTGTCCAAGCCTGTTACTAAAGGCTTCTCAGTCTCAGCCAGGTAGACAGGCACCTCGGCGCCTCCGCACAATTTTAGGAAGAGCCCTCACCTTTTAATTAATTAATTAATTAATTAATTAATTTGTATATTGCTCTAACCAGATGATCTTATTCACTTTTGGGTTCTTCAGGATGACTATAAAGATCTTTGATTCAATCTTTGAGTGCAAAGTTGATGAAATAGTCTGGCTTAGATGGTAGAACATTTACATTCCAAGTTAGGGTTTCTGGTAACTATTAGATATAAAAGTAGAGCCATTCGGGGCATAGTGATCCTTCAGGCCTCAGCAGGTTTTACACTGAAAGGGTGTCAGGACTGCTCTGGGCTATCCACTAACATATTTTTACAACGAATATTTATTGGCTATCTGCTATGTGACAGATAGCATTATAGGAATTGGGACTACTGAGCTAAAAAGTGTTACTGACAGACATATCTTTTAAAGAAAGTCATATTTAAAGCTTGCTAGTATAAAAATAAATAAAGATAAACCCACCAAAATCCGCCAATAGAGCTGGAATAGCAATATGGATATTTTAGATAGCATGACCTTAGAGGGAGTTTATGAAGAGGGAACAAATGAACTGAAATTCAGTGCTGAAAGGGCCATCAGCACCCAGATCTGAAGAAAGATCGTTCAAGGAAGACAGAGCCACAAGGCCAAACTCCTTGATGTGGTCTTAGTGTGGCTGGAGACTAGTAAATGAGGGACAGCCTGATAATTGAGCTTGAAGAAGTAAGCAAGGGCCAAATCATGGGAGACATTTGGGATTTATTCTAATTAAAATAAAAATACATTGAGTGATTTTAAACATGTGATTAATAGGATCAGAATTGCACTTGAAATAGTTAACTGAAATAATTTATTTGGTTAAAACTGATTTCCCAGAGATACTACCACATAGTGTGAGGCTGTATTTTTATGTCCTTTCCTTGAAGTGTCTAAGTAGCTGGTATCATCCAGGAATTTCCTGATGCCCTTTAGAGGTAGATCCTTGAAAGCAGAATTAGAATTTAATGTTTACTTTGACTATTCTGGATAAAAAAAGAGTAAAGATATATTTGAAATCTCACATATATCTGAATGTGTGGAAAATATACCATAAAATTGAGGAAAAATAGAGAAAAAGAGCAGGTAGAACCACAGTTTCTCAGCTGGTAAGGTTTTAAAGTCTAGTATTAGCAGTTTTGTCCTTATTTATGTCAAAAAAATAGAGGATACAGATACCTTATCATTATAAATTAGCCATCTATTCCATAGTACTGTAGTTTTTAGGTAAAGAGAATGGGAATAGTTACACACTCTTTATGTCTGCTTTTGAAAATTTAGGATATACGGAAAAGTGTCCAGAACTTTAATTCTGACAAGTATTATCAGACTAGATATCTTGAATACCCTCCATGCAAAATGCTAACAAATGCTGGATTGAATGTGACATTTCTTAAGTGCACACACCTGAGCTCAGATGACAATAAAGGGCCAGAAATAAGAGAGTTTGAAACCAACCAATACCACCACTGATGCTATAGCTGCGTTCAGTTGGGGACTGAAGAAGCTAGGGTTGTATTAGGCATAAGAAAAAAAGAGACAAACTCTGGGCTTCTTTAGTTTGGTGAGTTGGAACAGGCTCCAGGATGAATTTCAGTTACTCTAAGGACTTTGCCATTAGTAAAGAGCTGTTTAGAAAATTACATATACCAGTGAAAGAAGAAAAAAGGAAACTCATCTGTTTGACCTTGCTCTGAGAGGGTAATAAATATTTTCTTTGTAAATCTATAATATCAAGCCTGACCTTACATAGGTTTACTATTTGAATTTTCAAGAAAAAAAACAAAACAAAACAAAGATAATGCATACCAGCCAGCCCAAGCCAAAAAATTACCATAAGGTAGTCCCTGATAGGTAGCGCCCAGGAACCCATAGTAGAAGCAATACCTATTTCTACTCAGGCCTCACCAGATGCCCATAGAGAAAGCCCCATGAAAATGGATTTACAATCCAAAGTCCTATCTAGTATATCTCATTGATTTTCCAAAAGGGAAAAAGAGTTACAATAAAAACAAGGACTGTTATAGGAAAAGAGAGGAAGGAAAGAAGGAAGGGAGGAAGGGAGGAAGGGATGAATTTACATCTAGCCATACCATATTGAGTTGGCCAGAAGTCCATTATTTTTTTTTCCATAAAAGAAAAGGCACATTTTTCATTTTTACCAATAACTTTATCCTTTTGTATATTTTGAGTATGTCAGCTATCTCCTGCTGTTGGCTTCTAGTGGGTAGAGGCCAGGGGTGCTGCTAAATATCTTCCAATGCATGAGACAGCCCAACAAAAAATTACTTGGGCAAAATATTTATAATACTAAAAACTTTGCAAATCACTTGTGGCACAGTCTATCAGTCACAGAATCTTCTCCACACCCTGCATATTATTTTTTCCATTTCAGTTGTGCCTTTACCTTTCTTGAAATAGTAAAGCTTAATACACGGAAAACATTAAGTATCTTCTCCGATCTTCAATATTAAAATGGCTACGCAAAAATTCACCAATTTTGATAAGTTTTTTTAAAATGCATGCTGATATGACAGCTGTCACAATACAATCTAACAAAATCATTTCGAATGAAGACCACCAAGCACTGTTAGAGCTTTCACACAGGAAAAACATAATGGACTTTTTGGCTAACCCAATAATAATATTGACTAAAGACAAACAGAAGACATTCAAGTAGAGCCTTAAGAAAAATTTGACAGCACTTATCAAAATTTAAATTACACGTATACTTTAAAAGTGACCATTTTATCTGACTTTTCCCTTTTTCTTACCACAGTTCTTATTCATCATAGCACTTATCCTCACCAGGAATATGATTTCAACATAAATTTGTTTATTGGCTTTTAAAAGCACTAAAATGTCAACTATACGTATGTCAGTTTATCAATTCATTCCTATTTCCAAAACACATATTGTTTTCCATGGAAACCTTTGGAGATAGATAAATTTAGAGATAGATAGAGAGATGTAGATAGATATATGTATATAATCATATATGTATTCTAACATATGTATGCATATATGTATGTAAATGTACAGCCATACAACATATATTTACACATATGGTTATATAATATTGTATGTAACATAATATTAACAATACATGCAATATATTTTATACACCATAAGTAATATAAATAGCTTTTAGATGTAACAAAATTTGGGGATAACCTAATAGTCCACAGACAGGAATTAAAGCATTTTGCCAATGCTACTGCACTGCGTACTGTGATGCATTGACATACAGAGACACAGAGGACATGTTAAATAAAAACAAGTCATAAAAATGTAGTAAGTGATGTCATTTATTTAAGATTTTTTCCATTCAAAAATTATTTTAAAAATTACACGTTTGTAAATGTAGAGAGAAAAGTTCTCAGAAGGCTCAACACCTAAATACAAGGGTATAACTCCTAGGAAAGAGAGTAAGATAGAGGAAAGGAAACTGCAGGCAGATGGGAGGAGCGGACGGGGTAATATTTTTTAATTATTTGCTATTGAAATAAAGAAACAGGGGACATAACTACAGAAAAATAATTTCTAAAAATTTAAAGGTGTTTTAAAATATATATTTAATGCCTTTGACATTTTAGCCTGTAAACACTGAAATATTTTAGTGCATTTAACTCCAATTTAAGTAAACTGTTCCCTGATTAGTTAACTTAGAAACCAATTTTCTCCCTAAGCAACAAGTTGGTATACACGTTAATGAACAGTTGATTTTTGGACAACATTCGTTTGAGCTGCATAGGTCAAGTTATGCAGAGATTTTAAAAAATAAATACCTGTCCTATTTTGATCCATGGTTGTGAGTCCACAGATTCAGAGGACTGACTGTGCATTGATCTGTGACATTATATACTGAGAACTTGAGCACTGATGGATATTGGGATCAGTAGGAGTTCTGGAGCAAATTCCCTGTGAATACTAAGGAACAACTTAATTTTGGAGGAGTCTAAAGTTATACATAGATTTTTACTGGATGTGGAGTTGGTGGCCCTAATTCTGGTGTTGTTTGTTCAAGAATCAACAATAGTTGCTTATTTATTTTTGCTTCTTGTCAGAGAAAAATATGTTATTAAAATTCCATATTACTTATCACCTACCTATTGATCAATTTATAGATCATCTATCTTTCAATCTATCTACTCAACAAACTATTTGTTAGCAGTGTTTTTCAAATCATAGAACTACCTGCTTTCAAAACCTTTATGATTCTTTAAACAACAGATTCAGTGTTAATTATGCCTAAATAATAAACAACAAAATTGGTAGGAAATAAAACTGCCCAAGAGATATCTGCTTCCTCATGTTCATAACAGCATTAGTTACAATAGCCCAGACATGAGAATGATCTAAGTGTTTCCACAGAAGAGTTCATACAGAAGTGTTATACATATTATATATGTTATGTAAAATATTTATTATTCATCAATTATATATATTATTCGGCCATGAAAAAAACAAGGGAGAAAAGCCTGCCATTTGTGACAAAATAGATGAACCTTGAAGGCATTATGCTAAATGAAATTAGAGAAAAGGCAACTACTCTGTGATCTTACATATATGAGCATATAATTTTAAATCTTAAAAAGTAGCACATATTAAATAGTATGCTCCTTTGTTAAAAAGAAATGTGATTTTTTCTTCCACACATCTCTATTTTATATTTTCAATTGAACTAAAATAAACATAATATAAAATTTACCACTACAACCATTTTTAAGTGTACAGATTAATAGTGAATAGAATATTCACTTGTGCACCTATCTGCAGAAATCATTTTGCCTTGCTAAACTAAAACTGTATAACCATTGAAAATACTTATTTTCTCCTCTCCCCATACCCTGGAAGCTTCTTTCTTTCTCTATGAATTTGCTTACTCTAGGTATTTTATGTAATTGAATTCATACAGTATTTTTTATAACTGGCTTATTTCATTTGGCATATTAGTCTCAAGGTTCTTTCATATTGTAGCATGCATTAGAATGTCCTTCTTCTTTAAGGCCAAATACCATTATGTTGCATGCATATATTTTGCTTACCCATTCATTGGTACAGAGGCACTTGAGTTCTATGATTTGGCTATTGTGAATAATGCTGCAATGAACAGGAGCATTCAAATATCTCATTGAAATCCTCCTTTCAAGTTGTTTGGTTATATGTTCACAGTGGAATTGGTAAATCATAGGATAATATTATTACTCTGTATATTTTTATGAACTCAGCTTCCAACATCTTTGCAGGACTGTTTCATTTTGCCATCACAGCTTAAATAAAAGGCCTTCCTGAAAGAGGCTTTTCCCCTTTGGTCTAATACTATAGAATAGTTATTCACCCTTTTTTTTTAAGCATCAACATTTTATTTTATTTTATTGTTTAAAGATTTTATTCACTATTTTCAGAGAGAAGGACAGAGAGGAAAGAAGAAGGAGAGAGAAACATTAATGTATGGTTGCCTTTCACCTGCCTCCAGCTAGGGACCTGGCTGGAGACCTCGCTTGCAACATGGTTATGTGCCCTGGCTGGGAATCAAACCAGAGACCTTTGGGTTCCCAGGCTGGTGCCTATCCACTGAGCCACCAGCCGGGGCCTATTCACTCTTTATAATGTTACCTTCTGTTAATTATCTACATAAAACTGAGCACTGTCAATATTTTAATATTTTTGTGTATGTATGCATATGTAAAAATTTTGTTTGCTTTACATTTATTTTTAACTTAAAATTATATTTAAATTTAAACTCTCAATATTAGTTTAAGATCCACAAGGAATAAAACTTTTTTATTCACTGCTATATATCCAATGCCTAAAGCCTTCAATAAATATTTATTGAATTTAATCAATTATAAAGTAAGAAGGAGTAAATAATTAAAAAGAAGTTCATATAATTTTATCAACCTTTCACTTTGCCTGTGCAGAGGTGGCTTTGTTACTTATGATTTTTGTAAGTGTAATGGCACAATAGTCATTTTACAAATTTCATAAAGTTATTCTGAAGATGAAGAAAACTGCAGGCCACAGTCAAAGTAAAAGATCCTGTTCAATTTTAATAGAAATTATTGAATGTGTTCATTTTGTGATAGTATTCTAATTTTCTCCATACAATTAGAAAATACATAGAGCATTACAATGGAATAGAAAAGGATTTGGATTATTGAGTTTAAACCTAGCTTTTTACTCTGTAATTCGTCATTTTATCACAATGACACAACATAAAGTTAGCTCAGAGTATATAATAGAATGGAAAGAAAAAAGTCTTCTAAATAACCTGGCAAGCATATATTTCATTTTCATTCACCTGTCAATCAGCTAATGGTGATTGAACCCATCATTGGCAGCCTCTAACCATAGCTATTTTCAGACACTTAATCCCTTCCTGTCTACTTTGAATAGTCACTGACTTACTCTACACCTTGTCTCTGTAGCATTCTTTCTGAGATTTTTTAGAGTAAAAACCTTGATGATTTTTTAGAGTAAAAACCTTGATCAGAACAAAGTGGTATGTCATATTTCTCCCATTTTGATGAGGAGAGGTATTTAATCTTTAAAGCATTGAAAAATAATCTTTTTAGTTCAAATATTTTTATCAATTGTATTATAAATGAAAGCAATCTACCTATGTTGTATCATTCATCATCATGAAATAATCATCTCATTTATTTTACTTCACAAGGCAGAAGGAAATAAAGCAAAGAAGATAAAAAAAAAATAGAGGATGAGCATATTCCAGGGAGTGGAAATGATATTCTGAATCAGCCAGCCTCTTTTCTTCAGGTTAGACATTGGGTTTACTGGGTTTACTGTTCTTGTTGTCAACCATAGCACTTGCCATAGTAGAAGTTCAGCACATTAAATATGTGTGTGCAAGCTTCCAAGGATATGTGAAAGCAAAATTGAGATTTGCATGTTAAAAGATAATTTTCAGAAAATGAGGAGTGGGTAAAGTCATGACTCATACAGATATCTAAATGATCACATATCGAAGATTTTATGTGACCCATTAAAGAGGAAACTGATGAGGAGTTATGACAAATACAAAGGGGATTCCAAGAATAGGCAGCTTTACAGATAGGAATATTGAAAAGTCTATGAATGGAGGCAAAACTTTTATTTCCTGGGTGAACAGGCTTATCTATAGAACAGGCATATCTATAGACAAGAATTATTTTGCAATGCTATTGGTTATCTACAATTTACAGAGCTGTAAAATAGCTACCATATAATTAGGATCAGATAATTCAGAAAAATGTATTGCAGACAATATGCAAAATTTTCCCTATACAGAAAACATGTATGTTTGTGTTCTCATTGCTTCAGAACCATTTGCCTTTTTTTGGTTTTTCTACTTACCTAACATTCAATTACTCTGCTCAAAGTCTCCTGATTATTTGGAGCAAACCAACATAGGGGCATGCACTCTCATAGAAATTTTTCAAAGGAAAAATATTTATAAACAAAAAGCATACCTCATTATACTCTCATTCCAGGTTATAGAGAAATGTATCTGACAGAAGACCTTAACCGACATTCCTTAATGCCCAACACATAAAATTTTAAGGTGTATAAGTTTTAGAGAGTATCTCTTTTTATAGGTGAGGAAATAGGATCTTGGAAAGGTTAAGGAAGAGGCCTAAGTCACACATTATTTGGTGTAAACATAGTTCTCCTGACTGCTTAAATCACTTTTCCATATCTCTGAGTTAGAGAGGCATGCATGATTACTGTTTTAAGTTCTACTCAAGAGTTTGGCCACCGCACTTGCTGCCATGAATGTGACCAAGAATGAACAAATATCCATCTGGTACCTCACCTTCATTATAAATTTTCCTTAAGAAGGATGAAGTCAGGCATAGACCAGAAGAGAGAAATGATTACTTCAGGCTTTATGAAGTGTTGGAACAGGACTCTTGTCAGTATTACTTAAAGTAGTTCAGGCAAAATGCTTAGCATAGTGCTAGGCATGTAGTGAACACTCAGTGTTACTTAATATAGTGAAAAAACATGCATTATTAGTACTGTTAAATATAATAAGACAGAAACTTATGTTGAAAAATTTTTTACAGGTTTCCAATTTTCATGACTTGTGTGTGCCGCCTTCAGGCTGTGAGGCAATAGCTTTGTTCCAATTAAGTAATGTTGATATCTTTTAAAAACCATTTTCTTTCTTTTTTATAGATTTTATTTACTTATTTATTTAATTTTATAGATAGGGGAAGGGAGAAAGGAAGAGAGAGAAACAACAATGTGTGGTTGCCTCTAAGATGCCCCCCAACTAGGGACCTGGCCTGCAATTGAGGCATGTGCTCTGACTGGGAATTAAACAGGTAACCCTTTGGTTCACAGGCCAGCACTCAGCCTACTGAGCCACACCAGCCAGGGCTCTGTATCTTTTACCTTATACTTTATTTGCTTATTATTTACAGATTGAAGTTTGTAGGTTGGTTTGTTACATGCAAAGAAGGTCTATAGGTGATCTTGGAAACAAGTTGTTATTTCATAGAGTGGCTGTGAGAGTCAGCCAGAAGTCAGGTATTCCCAATAACATCCTGTTCGCCTACCTTTCAGTCACTTTACAAGGACATGGACCAAGAGCAATCTTTGGGCCACACAACTGGCCATTTATAATTCAAGCATAAATTCAGGTTATTCATTCTGCCAAAGAATTTAAATGCTGATTGGTATAAACTACATTGAATATCACTTTCTTAAAGGGGGCAAATGCACAATCCATCTGTAGGATCAAGTAGAAAAAACTTATGTATGTGTATATATATATATATATATATATATATATATATATGCCCATTTTTAACATGTTATAATGGTAACCCATGACAAGAGTTAATGAAATAATTTAATCCAAATTTTCGGCCAAGTCTACAAAGTAGGCTTTTATCCAAAAAAAGGGATTTCTATAGCCTTATTAAATAAAAAGAAAGAAAAAAAATAATCTTTTAAACATAGTTTTTTTTTTCATTTTTCAACTATAAAGGAACAGGATAGCTTGTGTTTTAATAAGTTCTCCCATTTTTTTCTTTTTAAATATAATTTTATTCATAATTTGAAGTCATGCTGAGATTGGGGCCACTTAGTGATAAAATTCCTCTTTCTTTGATTCAGATTGGTAGTAAACAGCACATAAATTTTTTAGCTCTTCAGACTAGTAAATGACACTAAGGCAAAAATACTAGTTTCTCAATTTGCCAAACTTTAAATTGTGTTTATGGTAAAGTAAAATTTCTTCATTTTATAGTCATCTTATTTCAAATCTTGCTAGATTTCTTCAGATTTTCATCCTTGTTCTGAAATGTTATTTTGTGATACTCTTTGAGAATGCCATTTTATAGACCTCATATCTCCCATAAATTGAAATTCATTTCATTTCAGACAGAATGATGGTTCTCTCCTTGAGAAAATTTCCAATATTCATTTTTCTTAATTCCCACTAATGTTTATTGCACAATTCCATTCCATGAAATATAATAGGGAAATATAGTTTCACTAATCCTAAAATATTAATATATATACATATATATATGTTCTTATTTGTATTTTCTCCAAGGTATTAAATAACTACTTTGTAAGGTGAATTACATTTAAAGAATAAAGGAAATGGTTTAAAAGGAGAGAGTAAAATACCAGGGCAGATAGAGCTTCTATCAACATAAACATAATGTCATCTGTTTAAGTATACATTAGCCTCAGTAATAAGGTAAAGGGAATCATTTGTGAGATGCAGCAAAGAAAACAGCTTCTTATCAGTGAGAGGATCTAGAAAGATTCATGCTGTTTTTTCCCACCTATGTGAGACTGGTTGGTGATGCCAATTTTGTGCAACTAAAAAGTAGAATGTTTAAGAATCAAAATCAAAAGAAGGCTATTAGAATAGCAAATATTTCTTAGAAAATAAAATTATCTTGGAAAAGTAATAGTTTTTAGGATTATATAAACAATAAAGGCTCTTTAATTTAACTTAATTTAAATATGCCATATTCCAAGAAAAGTATGTACAATAGAACATGGCACTTTATTCAGTCACCATTATTTGCCTCTACTACTTTCTCCATAAGACAGAAATCAAGGTTGGTTTTTTTTCCCCTTTGGAGAGGGAGGTGGGGGTATAAAGATGGAATGAATGAGGTACATTTTTTTGTAATTATGCTAAACTTTCTAATTAAACTTAATTAAAGCTCATTAGCCACCAAGAGAGAATAAATCTCCAAAAATGTAAAATTTTCTTTAGACCTACTGTAGAACCAAAAGACATAATTTCATTTAAAGCTTGTCTGGTTTATTAAGTTAATAGAAATATTTTTAATACGTGCATTGGTGATGAAACTACCATAACATTTAAAAAGCTAACCATCATCTCAAATTACCCAAACATAAGCATTATAAAAGGCACAAAACAAAATAAAATGTTTTTGTCATCTTAAAATTAAAAAATATTTATATTTGCTTCTTGATATCCTTGAAACACTATAAAATAACAGATATTAAGCAATTTATTTTTAGACTTTATTGATATATGTGATTGATGAGTCATACGAATGTATTTATTTTGTAATCACTGTCCTGATCTTTTTTTAATTTTTAAAAATTTTTATTTATGTATTTTAAGATTTTATTTATTATTTTTAGAGAGAGGGGAAGGGAGAGAGGCAGAGGGAGAAAGACATCAATGTATGGTTGCCTTTCACCTGCCTCCAGCTATGGATCTGGCTGGAAATCTAGCTTGCAACCTCGTTATGTGCCCTGGCTGGGGAATCAAACCAGCGACCTTTGGGTTCGCAGGCTGGTGCCTTATCCACTGTGCCACCAGCCAGGGCTTGTCCTGATCTTTACACAGAAAATTTGTGCCATCCTAGAAAATCATTTAATGCCCCATTTAAATTCAAGTAATTCATGTTTCTCTATAAGTAATCGCTGATCTGATTTCTCTCATTATAAATTAATTCATGTGTGTTATAGTTCATTTAATGGACTTTACAGTAGGTACTCTTATATGAGTGACTCCTTTTGTACCAAACAGAGATGGGGTACTGCTGCCCAAAGCCTATAAATTCCAAAGCCAGAGGTTTGGTGAAAATGAAAAGGAGTCTTTTATTCAAAAGCTACACAATTTTGGGAAAATGGCAGGCTTCTGCCTCATAGATCCGTTCCTCTATAACACACAATAATAATAATAATAATAATAACCCTGCCACACCCTTCGATAGATTAGTTCAGAGCTGCACCTGGAATTCCTCCTCCCATTTAAAATACCATCCTTTGGGAAGACAAGCGGCTTAGCTGTTTCACCTTACTACCGTTCAGCTTCAGGCATCCTTCTGGAATCTGCATGGGCAGCAGTGTCCTACTCCCTGCAAGTTGCTTCCTCCACTGGCTGCTGCCTGCGGGCCCAGTGCTTGTGCCCCTTCCCATCAGCCATCAGTTTGCCAGCACGTCCATGCACAAAGACAAGCAGGACCACGCAGTGCCAGTCACCTGTGCTGGGAGGGGTCCCTGGTTGCTGCTAGACCACTGGGTTTCCAGGGCCGCCAGAGGACAAATACTCTGGTTCCCAAAAGGGCCAGGAAAGGAGATGGAAAAAGAGAAGGGCAATTCTCTCCTTACTCCCATTGAAATTCTTTGGCCCAAAGTTTCATGTGTTCCAGGAGCATCCAACTTTCCCAGCCAAACATCCATTGGCTTGACTGGCAGGCCTGCCCCTCCCCATGCTGCCATGTTAACCTCCATGATACCTGTGTCACTGCAACTTCTCCAGCCTGCATTTCCTGCTGCTGTCACCATGGTGCCCTGCTTCTAGGTTGCCAAGGCAACACGCTGCTAATGTGCGCTTTGTTTACCCTTAGGGCAGGGCGGGCAGGGCAATATTTCTTCACTGTGCTGCTGCTTCTTTTCCTGGGACTTCTCTCTCACTCTGTGGCCTTGCCGCACCTGCATTTCAGGGGTCTTCCTCTCTCCTCAGTGATCTCACCAGATCCTCTGCATTTTTGTGATTCTTCCATATTGTTGCATATATCATTCAGCATGAAAGGCAAAGTTCTTATGCAACTTATAGTCACATCCTAGATGTGTTATGCACCTCCTTACAATATTAACACCTGTCTAACCTCAGTACTCTCCCTTGTTGCTTTCTTCCTAGTCCTTAAATATATAAGGAATATTCCTGTTCAGTAGTTTGAGCTTATTTTTTTACTCTTCCTAGATAACTTTCCCCCTAAGTATATTGCCTGCTTGGTCACTCATTATTTTATGTTTACTCAAATTTTACCTTTTATGGTAGATTGAATAATGCTTTTTCACCAAAATGTCAATGTCTAATCTCTAAAACCTATCAATATTTTACCTTACATGGCAACAGAAACTTTGTAGGTGTAATTACACCAAGGATCTTGAGCTGGGGAGATTACCCTGAATAATCCAGGTAGATCCAATCTAATTACAAGGGTCTTGAGCAGGAAGAGGCATGAGTAAAGTAAGCAGTAGAACATGAGACTATAGAAGCATGCGGTCATGAGAAGAAGGAGATACAAGCCAAGGATTGCAGGCAGCTTCTAGAAGCTGGAATAAACAAAATCAGTGCTCCCTGAAGGCAAAGAAGGAACACAGCCAAAAAACACTTTGATTTTTCACTACTGATCTCTGAGATTATAAGGATAAATTTGTATTTTTTTAAGACACGAATTTTTTGCTAATTTGTTGCAGCAGCGTTAGAAAACTAGTACACCTCTTACTAAAGTCTTCCCTAATTAACTTGTCTATAAAGTTTCAATGGCTGGTCCCTTTGTTTATTTTTCTGTTTATAGTTATCATATATGCCTCATACTATACAACATACTATTGATTTTATTCAGTTATCTAGTATATCTTCAGTCTTCTCTATTAGTATGAGTTCCATAGTTACTAAGGTTGGGATCTGTTTTTATTTACTACCATAACTGTAGCACTTAGAATATATCAGCCACATTTAAGGTGCTCCTTGAATATTTGTTTAAAAAAATGAGTTCATTTATCTTTAATTAATTGTTTTTATTTTGTCAATGATTGTGTTTACAAACCTTTTGACCTAACACAATATAACAGTAAATGTGCTTTCGTGTTTGTATGTGCATGTGGCTACATGAACAAGCATATTTACATTTGAGTAATAATTGTGTGATAAAGTGGTAGAATTATATTATGATTTTAATGTGTAATCAATAGTATCAACAGGGCCAGACCAAACAATTCACATTTCATATTTGCTTATTTCTGCCATGGAAATGATTAAAAAATTAGTTGTGGTCTTTAAGTTAAAAAATGTAAACATCACATTGTTTCTATTGTTTAAAAAATGTAAACAATAGAAAACAGTGAGAACAATTAAAAAATAGATGGCATCACTTTTATTGCAATAAAAGTGATGCCATCTATTTATACATACATATATATGTATACATATATACACATGTGTGTATATATGTAGTGATATGTTTATATATCCACATATATACAAATATGTGCATGCATATGTGCATGCGTGTGTGTGTGTGTGTCCTGCTCTTGGCACATAAGTATAGCTCTTCCTTACTACTGTATACTAGCCACAAATAGGCCATAAATTTAACAGAATAATGTATTGCCTCTTAAACATCATGGTAGAAGGTCAGTGTCTCAGATTTTGACCTTAATAAAAACTTGAAACTACATACTTTATATTCATTTATACCCGTAGAGCACCACCAGGTTGAAGAAGCAAAGCAGTGTTTGAAATAAAGCAGATACTCTATGTAAATGCTGACGACACTTTAGGTTTCATCTTTCACAAAGAAAACACAAAGGAAGTAACTTGTGCAACTGTACATTATTTTTGTGTACAGGACTTCTAAAAAATTCCTGCTATCCATGCTTCATAAACTCGAATTCTCAATCAGTTTGTTAGCAGTGTCAGGGGCTATCTGGGCTCATTATGCTGTGTGCCATTGAGAGCACAGCATTCTGAGGAAGGCATTTCCTTAGTGATATTTTTACTTACAGACCAAAATATAGGATTGATTGGGGGAAATGTTCCTTTTTATTTCAGAATTAGAAACTTTGGCAATTATTTTTCATTTCTGTTTCTAGGGTTTACTTGGCAGTGTAAAGTTATATTTAAAATGCATTGATGACCCTCAAAAAGGGGGTTTAATTCTATTAATTGAGATCTCTGTGATGATATAATAGGGTTAAAATTAAAGCTATTGTCAATCCTTTTCTCTCATACTATTATTTTTCTGTTGGCAGGCAAAAAGTATATATACTGCTCCCTTGTCATGTAATTTTATTGAGCAGATATAGCATTGAGACATAGAGTGGGGAAAAAAAGGTCATTGACAGAATTTAGCATTAAGGTGTTTATATCATATTAGTGACCAAATTAAGACCTTGGTTGATAGCAAATTAATATCTCTGGCAGATACATGTTCAGAAGGGAAAAATGAAGAATAACACATACTTCTCAGGCACTTCGTAATAAAGTACATATGTGTTTATTAAAAGAAGCTTATGCATGCGTCAAACTAAACACGTTCATGTTTTCTCTTATGTTTTTTCCCCAAAAATCATCTCCATTTGAAAAATATAGATCTATCTCACAGCATGTATAAAAACACTGTTTAGTATTAATATCAGATAGGTAAATATCAATTTTGACCAAGTAATTCAGATTATGTTACAGAGTTTGCTTCTTAAAGCAACTACTTTCACTATAGAGGTAAGGGAACTGAGGAATAAAGAAAATTAATGATTTATCCAACATCAATTTCATAGGTCAGGAACAGAGCCAGAACTTAGACACATTCATTAGAACAGATCAACACCCTCACTTGAAGTTGGCATATTACGCTGAAGGTAACATCATAAGAGTTTCTAATAAAGACTTTAAGCTATTGTGGAGTGGCTTCAGACAAAATTCGAATTGAATGAAACTTTCCCCTGAAACTTGATTCAAAGCAAGCCTCATCTTTTTTTTTTTTTTTCCTATACATCTTCTCTTGTAGGGAAGGATCCAAAGATAGCACACAAATGGATGTTTCTCTGATACCTATGGCTTATCAGAAAGAATAGAAGTAATGGAAATCTTATGTGAAAGCCTGCTCTTCAAAGATTTCCAATCCAATTTCTGAACTCAAAAGGCTTGAATTAGTTTCAGATTAACACCCAAGTCTTTCGAAGTACATCTTTCAGGCTTCAGTAATCAAGAATATATCAACCACTGGAATTTAGGTTCAATTTTTGTGGCAAAAGAAGAGAAATAGGCAAATATGCAGATTTTCTCCTTTTCTTTTCTTTTTTATTTTTGTCATATACCCTCTCCTCTATTCTGTTTTCTACATGCCATTTATTTTCCCATTTACACTTTAATGACCTTCTTGTGAAATAAATATCTGCATGTATGAGGGCATGCCCAACCATACATACGCAAGGCAAAGCTTCGTAATATTCTGCTAAAGCAGTGGTAAATCAACAGGTCATTATAAATAATACTCTATAGCTGCCAGCCCTAGGAGAATTCAAGTTCAAATATATTCAGTTACAGTGTCCTTCAAATGCATTTCAGCAGAGGGAATGCATTCCACAGCCCTATGAGACAGTGCAGCTGACATCCTTTTTCTGTCTTTGATCCTTCAGATTCTCCCCATTGCAAATATGGTTGGGCTGGCTGCCAAGCTCTGTCTCAGATTCCTTCTCCCAACTGTAGGTCAGCTATTGGTGCGAACATCTCTAAGACAGGCAAGTGGCAAGGGTGTTACAGAGATGCATCCACCTCAGTCTACTCTGCAGAAGTTGAAGCAAGAGGAAGGAATAGGATTTATAATTTCGAGTGGAAGCCTTTGGACAATTCATCCATCACAGATGCAACTGAATATAATAGGTATTAATTAGAGAAATAGAATCCACTCTTTTAAAAGACCACAGAAGTATTCCATCAAGAAGCATTCCATCTAGTTTCAGCAACTTATTCAGCTGTGTACTTTCCAAACCTTCCCTCTGAGAATAGTTCTCTTGCTGAGTTCTGGTATCTATAGAGGATAAGCAGTGCATTGAAGTTTCAAACTGTAGCCCTGGGTGCTTTGTCAAACTCTAGAGAAAAAAGTGCCTCATATCTTACTGTACAAATTGAGGCAAATGTTAATATGATATTATGTGCACAGGTTTATTTTCATGGAGCTAATATTTAATCTGTTTCAGCGAAAGACAATCACATATTATTTGCTTGCAGATTGCACATATTTGAAAGCTGATGGCCATTATGTGGCAAAAACATTTGAAAACACACCAGTTTTGTACATTCCTGAGTCAAGTGTAATGTAAATTGAAGCTGGTCCCCGCTGGGTAGTCCCAAATGTTTGTGTTGTATGCTTTTCTTCCTAAGGAGACTTGAATACAGCATGCCTCTAAAAGCTGACATCAATTCCAAGTTTACTTATAACATAAGGTCTTCCCACAAAATAAAGGTCATTTCTTAAAAATATCTGGATTGTTTTAATGTAATTTAGCTGCCATTGTTAAAAACACTTGACTAAATGTTCCTATATATAAAACTATCTAATGTTTGGTTAGTACTACGAAATGCAAATCTCAGAAGCTTCAAACACTGTTATGAAATGCAGCTATATTTTCATTTACTCTTAAGCAATAAGCAGGATTAAACCCTGTCAAATAATCTTTTTTGCTTACATTTTATCCTATTTCTCTGATTCTCTTGCCTGGAGTGGTAGTTCCCAAATCAACTGAACCAACAGGGTTGGGTGATTATCTGAGGATTATGATTTTAAGATCTTCAGATTATTCTGACTGGTAATCAGCAAATTTGAAAAACTTGTATTATTTCAAGAGCACCCCATAAAGAGCAAACCCCTGATTTGTAAATATAAGCATATACTACAAAGTAGGTAAAAATTCCACTAGACACAAGTTCACATCTATCTTCATCCCCAAAAGCACTACACATCCTTTAACACCTTATCCTAGTTTCTCTATAGAGAAGAATCGGCTAATCTTTTCTCAGAGCTCTCTTCTTCATCCACTGCAATTGTCTCTTCGTATAGCATTCCTATTTTAACTACTGTAGTAGGTTAAATATGGCTCCTTCTAAAAGATATGTCCACATTCTAACCCCCAACACCTATAAATGTCACTGTAGTTAGAAAAAGAGTCTTTGCAGATGCAATTAAGGATCTTGAGATGAAATCCTTCTGGAGTCCAAGAATCCAAGGACAGGTGTCCTTCTAAGACACAACAGAGAAGACACAGAGACAGAAAGAAGGCTATGCAAAGATCAAGATAGTGACTGGAGTGCTCTAGTCCCAAGCCAAGGAATACCTGGAGACACTAAAATCTGGAAGAAGTAAGGAGGACATCTCCCCTAGATCTTTTGGAGAGAGTATGGCCCTGCCAACATTTTCATTTCAGACTCATAGCTTCCAAAATTATGAAAAAACAAATTTCTGTTTCTTTAAACTATCAATTTGTGGTAATTTGTTACTGTAGCCCAAGGGAACTAATACAACCCCTTTTCTTTCTTTTCTGCGTAGACCAACTTTTACCATTTAAATACACATGTACACAGAAATAAACGTTATTCTGCCTCTCTCTTTATCTCTTGTTCTCTCTTCAGACAGTTACGTACCATCAAGGAACTTAAGTCATAAGCCAAAGAGTAGAATTCATAATGCATCTCTGTGGAGAAAATGGAAGTTATAACTAGATTTGGTTTCCATAAGAATGAAGACTAAGTATTCTTATTTTGGACTTCTCAGATTTAGCATAAATTCAGGCATATGGTTGTTTAATAAATATTTTAAATTAACTTAAAAATTAGATAAAATTAAACTTCAATGTTTTCAACATCTAAAGTCTGAAATTTCTTTAATTTTACATTTTAATTTCCCAATATGCTTTCATCTATTTCCTTGTTATCTTCAAATTCAATGTTATTCAAATGCATAACTCACAATCATAATCATAATCATACTAATTAACAGTTAATAAGTAACAGAGTGTAATGGCATTACGACAAAAACTAATAAGTCACTTACATTTTGGAACAAATATATTTTAGGAGTTTCATGTGGGAACTTAAATACCATTTAATATATTTTTTGCATTAGAAAATACATTTTTCATTCCAAGAAATGCATTACAAAGTAAGTAGTGGAAAACAATAGTTTTATGAGTTAGAGGCTATTTTATTCTATTCTTGCTAATCTCAGCTCTATGTTTACATGCTGAATATATTTATTTTTCATTACCTCTAAGTAATAATGTAATATAATCATAAAATTTTATTAATGAGATACTATCATGATAGCTATAGAGGGGCTACTACAGTGGAAGGGTCTTTGTAGGAGGAATGAGAGATCAGGCTCAACATGAATATAACAAGAAAATGTGGACATGTAGAACCAAGGAGCAGGGTGGGGGTCTGTGGGTGGTCAATTATTAAAATTACTAAATAAAATCTTTGATAGGTTTTTATTTCATGTGTGATGAGAGTCACGATTTTACCATCTTGAGAATTAGGCTGTCACAGAAGGTAAATCTACCTCTTAGGTGTCCAGTTAAGAAGGAAAATTTTTTGCTCTACTATTACATGTTATTCTGGCTTATCTAATAATTAACATAAAACAGACTAACAGGAGAAAATAAAATTCAATTACATGCACACAGGGGCCCCATTTAAATATCAGACCCAAGGACACATTAGGCCTTTTAAGCTTATTTGCAATCCTAAACTGAAAAATGGGATAGGGGCCTGGGACTTTAAATGGGATGGAGAGTGATTTCCAAGACAGTGAGCAGAGATTTTGTAATTACATGTTTCTTCTGCCATTAAAACAAAGTCATTCAGATAAAAGTTATTTCTCTTTCTGGACAAGACCCATATGTAAATTCTATAGGTAACTAAGGCAGAAGGAACTTTTTTCTGGAGCCTGCTGGGTCTTGACTGCCTTCAGCTCAAAATACCATGTATGTTCATATGGCACATTTCCAGGAGACTTGTTCTGTACCCTGTCAATATACTGAAGCAGATCAGAAAGGTTTCAGTTGAGATGACATTAAAGGCAGAATACTGTTAGATGATGGAGAAACCAGCAACTGCCAGGCTATAGCAGGCTTTTCCTGCTAAGAAAAGGGTATTATAACTGGATTTGTGATACAGAACTATAAATTTGGCTGCAATATTGTGATGCTTAATTTTGTGTGTCAACTTAACTGATTCACAGTATCTAGATATGTGTTCAAACATTATTCTTGATATTTCTATGGGAGTGTTTTTGGACAAGAGTAACATCTAAAACAGTAGATTATGAGTAAAGCAGATTGTCCACCATAATGGGAGAGGGTTTCATCTGTTCAGCTGAAGACTTTAATAGAATAAAAAGACTGGCCTCCCTCAGTGGGAAGAACTTCTGGCAGCACACAGCCTTCTGACTCAAAATACAGCATCATCTTCTTCTGGGGTTTCCAGTCAAATTGTTGTATAGTTATTATAATAGAACTGGCATACAGGTTCTTATTTCTCATTTAAAAAAATTTAAATATGACCAGTAGCATTTCCTGGTCATAATTCCTACTTAGAGAAATCTTCAAGTTTACAAAGAAGCCAGCTCAATGTTAATTTTACAGGTTGGTTTTGGGAAATATTTCTGTAAATTCTTTTATAAGTTCTGCATAAACATAACAAGAAACATTCATTCCTCAGTTGAAACATAAATTTATAAAATTTATAAACTACTCAGATATGTAACTTCTATAAGTGTATAGGTATCTTAAATATTATTAGATTTATTGAATACTATTGGACTTACTATGATTTTGTGTTGATGTACAAAATTATGTATATACAATACTATCTGATTAAATAGCAAAACTATTTACTGGTTTGTTTACTTATTTATTCTATAAATAATTAATAATCTATAACACATTCCAGGTATTTTATGACACACATTGGCATACAATTATAATTCAGGTAAAATTCCTGTGCCATTAATAACCTCATAGTTGTTGGGCATGTGTAATTATATGTTTAACACTATGTGTTACAAATTCAAGATAAAATAAAAAAGAAGAGGAGATAAATGATCCCACCTGAAATGGGATAGACGCAGGAGTCAAGGAAATTTTAAAGAATTAGTAAGTATTAACCAGGCCCATAGGGGATGATAGGAAATGCCTTCCAGGAAGAAAAAAATAAAACAGTATAAACAAAAGCACCAAAGCATGAATTTTTAAAATCAGTATTGCAATGCATAACCAAGTCAGAAAATGGCAAAAAACATAGAAAAATAGATGGGATGTTACACATTATAAAGTGGTATTAATATTAGGCTAAAGAATTCTGAATTGTCCTGGACATAAGAGCTGTTAAATGGGTTTAAGTATAAAAGTTATGATAACTAGATTTGCATAGTAATTAATATTTGTATTTAAGAAAGCAATCCAAGTCAACACAGCTGGTGGCATGTTGGATTCAGATTACAATCTTTTTCACATTGCTAGGCTTTTTTTCTTTGGTTTTTTGATCATGATTGCTATAGGAACGTGATACACTATTTTACTACTCACCAAACGTGGCAAATATATGAAGAAATATCATGTGATTTTAAACATGTGACATAGTTTTAAGAATTGGCAGTGACCATAACATGTTTCATTTTTCCTTTACCACAGTGGTGATGTTATGGTAAGTCTTTTAAGTGGTTGGATTGTTTGTTACTACAGCTAATCTAGAACAACCTGACTGATGTAAGAAGTAGTATATGTCATATGGTCATATTCCCTCTCATTTTCAGTAGCCTCCTTGATCTTACTAGTCAGATATAGTCTATGTAATACTGTTTCTCCTAAATAAACTAAATGATAAGTAATGTGATTAAAAACAGAAGGGGATGGATGTAATACAACAATAAAATTAAAAATTTAAAAAATAATTTAAAATAAATAGATAAAAACATAAGATAGTTTTACTTAAGTTACAAGATTATGCATGATGATGAGAAATAGTTTTGCATTCTATAATTTTATGGAACATTTGAGCACAATAGAATATACTATTTACTTATTTATAGTTCAATCTCATTATCCATGGTATTTACATTCTCTAGTGCCATTACAAACAACAAATTAGTGAATACTAAACTATTTCTCTAAGGGGAATATAGGGTTAGATGCCTGCAAGCCTCTGGTCACAACATTTCATCAACAAAAACATCATCAGTGTCAACATGCTTGTAAAATAAGTTAGTCTTGTCATCATTGATAACCCCCTTCTTATGTAACAATTAGTAGGTACATTCTAAATTTTCTCATAGCCTCCTGATCTGCAAAATGTCTCACCTACATGTTTAGCATCTTTCATGCCATATCACCTTTGAAACATGTGAGGCAGCCAGCGTAACTGGAGAATGGTTTACCATTTTCTCCTGACTCTAACTAACAAGACCATAAATTTCTGTGGCTGGCAGCCTGACAACAATTCTGTACACTACACTTTTTTTTTTTTTTTTCCAACCAGCCAAAACCACAGATTTAGCCATTCTCCCATCTTTTTCAGAGTTTCATCACACACTATAATATAAATGCTACTTTATCACTTTCTGGAACAGTCTCATGTACAGATTGGTGAATTTCCTCTTTTTTTTCCATTTTTTTTTCATTTTCCATTTTGATCATTAACATGTAACTCATGGACAACAGTGCTTTAAGTCATGACTGAAAAAGTTTATGCTTATGTAACACACATTTTCCCCAGAAGGCACATTACAGTCTTGTCCTTAGGAACATTAGACAGCACTTCAGCACTGTGCTTAAGGGCTATTTTAAAGAAATACACACACATGCATACACACACATGCACACAGCAAACCAGTAGCACTAATTAGACTGAGAAATAAAAACTAGTTCACAATTTAAGACCTGAAATGAATAGGCAGGGCATCACCTTGTTGAACCTTAGCTGGAAACATGTGAGGTCAGATGACTCAAAATTTTGGCCACTCAGCACATATATACAAATGATCTGAAAGCCCTCAAGTGTTGATTTGAGGGTTACAAATAAAATTTAGTTGGTAGGCAAATTCAGAAATATGGAATCTGTGAATAAAAGGGGTTGACTGTATTAGTTTCTTTACTAAGGGCAAGTACATGTATTGTTTGAATCAAGATGAAATGGATACTATTAGAAGTGCTGTGGAAAATGAGCAAAAAAACTAATGAATTTTAGAGCTCACATTTCATACAGGAAGGAAAAATAATGCTGTCATATTAGATGAAGTCATTTAGGCTAACACTTAGTTACCCGGTAATGTAAAATAACTAATTTCAGGGTAGGTTACCTTAATCTCAATCCCACTGTTCCGGAATGGGCTGTGATTCATATACAGGAAATCAGATAGCAGGTTTCTCTCTCATTCCTCAGCAGAAAGGTAATACTTTCCAGTTTGTTGTCAAGCCACAAAAGCAGAAATTTCTATGCCTTTCTTCTAAACTTCAGCTGCTACTTTGTAGACTCCTATGAGTGCTGATGGAATATACAAAGGTGAGAAGAAACTAGTCACTTTAAATCACCGAGGGAAGATGAAGTGTTAATTTAGAAGAGTTCCCAGCAACTTAAATGGATGTGGTAGACATAAGATATTACTAGGATGAATGGATAAGCACTTAAAGAACCGAATAGAATGTATTCTGGAACACACACACACACACACACACACACACATATATATATATATATATATATATATATATATATATATATAATTTTAAAATATTAATCCAGTAAAGAAAGTGGAAATGAAAAGGATCACTGCCAAGAACAGAACTATTGGTCTTTAATCATAAGAGCAAGACTCTTTTTAAAAAATTTTATTTATTGTTTTGAGGAAGCAAGAGACATTGATTTGTTGCTCCACCCATTTATACATTCATTGGATGATTTTTGTATGTGCCATAATGGGGGATTGAACCTGCAACCCTGGCATATTGGGATGATTCTCCAAATGAGCTACTCCACCAGGACAGGGCTATTGATCTTAAAAGATAAAATAAAAAATGAAAATTTTAAAAGATTTTATTTATTATTTTTCAAAGAGAGGGAAAGGGAAGGAGGAAGAGAGAGAGAAAAACATCAATGATTGGTTGCCTTCTACCTGCCTCCAGCTATGGACCTGGATGGAGACCTGGCTTGCAACCTAGTTACACTGCCTTGGCTGGGAATTGAACCAGCGAACTTTGGGTTTGCAGGTTGGCACTTTATTCACTGTGCCACGAGCCAGGGCTAAAAAATGAAATTTTATAACACAGAAGAGTAAAAGGAATTGGGACTCTTGAGGGAGAAGTTAAAAGATAAGAAAGACCTCTCCGGAGTTATAGAAAATGAGAGGACCAGGAAGAGATAAAAAAAAAAAAGGAACAAGTAAAAGAACAAATAAGTCACTAATTAGACAATAATATAAGAAAAATTTCCTGAGGTAGAGTTTGATTCTGAATAAGGAAAAGATCCACAAATTTTCAGGCAGGATTAATAATTTTTTTTACATTTCACATTAAAAAGAGAAAAGATAACCCTACTGAAATTAGGGGTAGGAGATAGGGAAGGGGGTTATATCCAATATGGGAATCAAATTAGTACCAGGCTTTTCATGTGAACCATTAAGAGGCCATGAAATAATAGCTACAGGCCATGAGTGAAATGTTGTAATGCCATAATCTAATAAATAGTCCAGTCACAAACAAATAGAATTAATGTTATAATTTGATATACTGGATAGGTACAAGACCATTATAAAATTAGTAGGTTTTCTTAACTAGCTATACCTAATCCAAATGGAAAATGTCTCATTAATAAAATAATATTAGAGCAAACTGTTTAAGAAGAGATTTGGTTCACTTAAGAGAGCTGTAAAAACTATATTGAAGGACATGAAATAGACTCTGAGAAACATTTTTAAATATTTCAAAAACATGTTATGTTCCTGCATGAAGGAACATATTAATATCAGTAATATTTTTAATATTTTATGTTTTATTATTTATCAACTCAAGAAATATTAATATTTACTAGTCTGATTTTTGAGAGTGAGTTAATGATAGATGTGGAACATGGACAATTAACAAAATAGACAAAATGTATGTTAAATGGTAATAAAATACTATGGAGAAAAACAAAGCAGGAAAAGCAAATAGAAGCTGATGTAGAGATTGCATTTTCTCATAGGATGGTCAAAAAAGGCTTCAGTGAGATGGTAAATTTGAATACAGGCCTGAATGAGGTAATAAAGCAAGCCATATAGCATCTGAGTATAAAAACTTCTACAGAGGGGAAAAGTACACTATCTCTGAGTTGAAAGTATGTAAGAAACCTAATATAAGTGAAATGGAGTGAGCAAAGGGTAAAAGAATAGATGAATTCAGTGTGGGAGAACCAGATCATATCACTGTATTTTGTTTTTCACTCTGAATAGAATAGGAAGTCACTGGAGGGCTGTAAGCAGAGAAGTGATATGATCTAACTTTTTAAAAAATATATTTATTTATTTATCTTTAGAGAGAAGGGAAAGGAAGAAGAAAAAGAGAGAGAGAAACATCAATGTATGGTTGCCCCTTGATGTTCCCAACTGGGGACCTGGCCTGTAACCCAGGCACATGCCCTGACCAGGAATTGAGCCAGTGACCTCCTCATTTGAAAGCCAGCACTCAATCCACTGAGCCACACTAGCCACGGCTGATCTAACTTTTTAACAGGATAACTCCCTTAAACTGTGGAGCATTCCAAAGGTGCAAGAGCAAAAGCAGGAAGGGCATTTGTGAGCTGATTACACCTGTGACATGGGCCACAGAACTTGTGAGAAGTGATTGTATCCTGGACATATTTGAAAGCTAAGCCCTGATACTGAATCTTCGGTACAAAGAAAAGAGTGAAGTTAAGAATAACACAAAGGTTTCAGGGTTAACTTCACATAGATTTATCATTAACTGGGAAGAAGGATGCAGCAAAGGCTTGATATCATATTACATGTGAAATGGCTATTTAGAAAATTTGAATGGAAATTTAGATATTTATACATAATTCTGGAGTTGAGTAGAAAGGTCCAATTATATTAATATATATTCCAATTATTATCCAAACTAGAGTTAGCATAGAAACATCAATGCAATTATTTTAATTAATTTTAGAATTAATTTGAAAGAAAACCATCTGTGAAAAATATAAGATTATATTAAGAAATGACTGCACAGATATATTTGCCTTACCCAATAGTAAAACTTATTATAAATTTACTGCAGCAAAAGAGTATGGCATTGACAATGAAACAAAAGTATGCCTACATAAAAGAGAATCCAGAAATAAAATATGTGTATATAAAGAAACAACATGTTACAAAGATAACATTATCTTTCAGCAAAAAATGGGTTAACTAGTAAATGTTTAGAGCATAGAAAGGAGCATTCTTTAGATTACAGATAAATATATAATTGTAATTATATTTAATAGATAAAAGTTAACATTACAAAACACACACTTAATATTTTCTTAGATCAGTTTAGTGAAGTTTCTCATTCCAAACTAACTAGAAACTGAGATTTTCAAAAATTAAGTAATTTGACAAAATTAATATGTTTAAAAATTAATCAACTTGCCCAAATTAATACACCTATGAAGTCCTGAACCAGGATTAAAAAGCCATCATGTTCCAAAGCAAATCCTTTTACCGCCATGCCATCTGGTCTTTCTTGAATAAGCTGTATTTATAAGGTACAATTTGATAATTTTAAAGAAGAGGAAATGATGCAGAGCAGATAAACAAGCTTCCTTATTTCCATAGTGAAGAGACAAAAGATGAGACTCTACTCAAATATTTGGTTCTGGCTTTGTATTAAGACGATGCTGCCTTTCCAACTTGATGTGGTCATATGCCCTGAGCATATGTTAGACTATGGGAAAGAGAGGAGGGAGGTGAGGTTCTGGGGCCCCGCCCCTAAAAAGGACCGTCAAAATCTACTGGAGAAAACAGGAAAGTTGTCAGAAACTACTTTTTCAAGAAAGCACCGCTTAGATGTGAGATTATCAGCAGACAAAGTCCCTTGATCCAATGTGAATTTCTGTCGTTTTCTTTACTGACCTCTTCTGAGACCTGTGATTTCTTGATATCTTTGTCTCACTACTAGTCCACACCTTTCAAATCGATCCTCATGCTACCCACTCAATAGATGTCTGCTTTCCACACACTGAAGGCCCCTACTCCCTACTCGGCCGCAAACGGAATTAGGTCTCTTGAAGGGCTAACATCATGGTAATAGGAAATCAATGCCCCTAAGAATCTTGTTTATGACCATCATAGCAAAGATTACTGAAAGTAAAAACCAAATTTCCTTTGCTCAAGATTGATTTACATCCTTCAGCCAAAAGTACCTTACCCAAATCACCAAGAATATTTCAAATAGTTCATAGCCTCAGAGTAAACAAAATGTAATCATTTCTAGTACAGGTAATATCATTAACATAACACAATAAGCTATTCTGGGAACTGTCCATAGTTACATAACATTTAATAAATTCCCAGATAGATGGGTGGCATTCTTCTCAGTAGACTAGAGATATGGATTTGGTCTATTATAATTTTGTATATTCTTTGAAAGTATCCCAGTAAGTCTATACATCTATCATTTTATTGATTGATTGATGTGAGAACATTTAAGTTCTATTCTCTTAGCAGACTTCAATTACACAGTATGTTATCAACTAGTCACCAGGTTATACTTTAGATCCTTGTTTGGTACTTTTTAATGGTTGCTGTGATATTGAGTATGGACATTTAAAATGTCTAAATTGAAGGTAAGCACAGAAATATAGGATTGAAAGTAAAATTGTTATGATAAAAATTCATACTCTATAACCAAGCAAATTATGAACACATTGCAAACTCAGGTTGATTCAACTTCCGCATCTAGTTTAGTCCCTGGGGATAATTTTCAGGTGGATTATGACTCCCCGCCCCAGTGCCTACATACTTAACCATACTTAATTTTCTTAACCAGAAATTTTACCAACTCCCAACACACTATAGCTCCTTCTCTTGTCATTAAATCACAACATTTGGTGTAAATAGAAGGAAAAAAACAGACTTTCTTAAATAAGATCTTTAAAACACTAGATCCAGGAAGACAAAATAGAAAAAAATGCATTCCTCCACAAAAAAAATAAGCCACACATGAACTCAAAGCTGCATAAAAGTACAGTAGAAAAAAGTGACAGAAACTATAATGGTCTGCACCATAAAATATTCTTGTTTCATATTTCTTCATGATAACCTACAACTTTCTTTACTAATATGCCTATAAAAACCAGAAGTGAATTATTTGAATTTATTTTACTGGATACAACAAAAAATCACTACCAAAAAATTCCGCTATTTCCACAATTCTGCCAAGTAGCAGAATTGAGGGGACTTCAGTTGCAAACTTTAGTTACGTTAGGGAAAGCAAGGCTACATTTCATGAAGTCTTTGACATATCTCTCAGCTGAAATTAGACTCATCTCTGAATCCTTGGCTTGGCTGACAGAGCCAACTTCTCCACTTCAATTCTTTCTCCAGAGAGGCTACATTTCCACCCACAGGGGAGGCAGGGGAGGCAGGTAATGCCTAACTAAATGGGGCCATAAAAGCTAATTCTCTTAGCCACAGAGCAGAACACCTCTACAATGCAATTTATACTCCAGAAAACTCCTTTGAGCAGGATAACAGAACTTACTTAAGGTTATATACTTATCTCTTTCCCCCACTCTTTTTTCTTCTCTCACTTCCCTACATGTTTTTCTTAAAGATCATTATGTCCATAAGTTTAAAAGCCCAAATCCCTGCTTTAGGCAGGTTCAAAATCTAGAAAACCCAATGTAAGATTATACAAATAATGTTTCTTCCTCACAGTTAAATTATTAGTATGCATATTTATCTTATCTTGAGTTTAAACTTCCTAAATAAGGGGATAAGCTTTCAGTCTGTGAAAATGTTTTCATCTGTTCTTCTAATATCCACTTTTCAACCAACATTATATCCCATCTTTCCTTTCCTATATCATGATAAATGCAAGGATGACTTGGACAGAAAAGAGCTTACATTTGTGTCATATCTATATGCTTAACAATGAGCATGATTATTTTTCACTATTTATATTACCATTTCAGCTTTTTTTTCTTGACTGTTTTCATCTCCCCTAATCAATGCCATACATTAGAAATAAATAGTGTGTATAAATATACACCTCTTTTAAATACTTAGAAAAAAGTATATATCAAACTTGACCTTGATAATTTTATATTGAAAAAGAAAAAAGAGGAAAAAGCTGTTATCTTTCTTTAATCTAAATTTTTGTAACATCTATAAAGTATTTTACATGGACTTAGTCATAAGGTTTTACTTCTAGAACTATACCATAATAAAATATGGCACCTTGGGACCTCACACAGTTCTCCCAATCACCATCAGCTGCTCCATCTTATTTTCCTGAATCTCATCAGGGATGGTCTGAAATCTCATCCCTTTCAAAGATGATTTTAGTTTTGAAAAAAGTCAGAAGTCACAGGATGACATCTCTGAGCCATAGGGGGACTGAGTCACCTAAGTGGTTTGATATTTTGCTAAAAAGTCTGCATGAGATATGATGCATGAGAAGTGGATTGTGTGGTGAAGCTGCCAATCACCACTTGCCCCTAGCTGCAGCCTTCTGAATCATCTGAATAGTTTTCATGAAGGAGTATTCAAACTTAACACAAACTTTGATGTGGATTCAATGCTCCACTTGTTCAGTCATTTTGTATGTGACGGCCACACAGTATACATGCTCACTCAATGGCATATACTGCCCCCACTGACTAGTCCAGTGAAGTAATCATTGTTCATGTATGCACATTCCAGTATGTGTAGTTGTGTGTGTGTATAGTATTCAGAATACTAGTACAATATTCCCACAAAAATTGATAAAAGCGCTACAGGACCCAAAGTTTTCTAGAAAAGAAAACAATCTGTAAGTTTCCCCCCTCTTTACAACACTAATTAAAATTGTTTTACTTACCTATTAATATTCTAAACTGCATATATCTGTTCAGAATCTAACCACTGGTTTCCTTGAGTATATCTACTTATTACAAATTCTGATGAATAAATAAGTGAAATAATAGTTGCATTAGCAAAGAAAAAAAACAGTAATTTTAATAAAATTAATATTATAGGTTATGTTCACAAATACTACTAAACTGGAATATAGTCAGAGGTTCACATCATTGTTGTAAGCATGTGTAATGAGGTTTAAACATTTAGCATCTCTTAACAATATAATTTTTAAAATCCAGTTTCTAATTCTACATTTAAGAAGCTTGAAAGTCCCCACTATATCCTAACAAGAAAAAAAAAAAAAATCAACTCTGTTTTATCCAGAAGAGAGGGAGGTCACAGGGCCAATTGCTGCCCTCCAGAGCAGATACAGAGAGTCACAGCTTACCTGAGCAGGGACTCTGTCATGGCCACCATGGGAACCAGTGCCAGGGAAGTAAAATCTGAATTTTGATTGACAAATTGCTGGAGGATCAGTGCAAACAATTCTGAGAGTTAAAAACTCCATAGAGACTCCCACAGTATCATGAGGCATATCTTCAGCAGCTTGACCATATTCCCATGGTTAATATTGGAGAAAAAACTTCCGAAGATTCTGGCAGTGGAGATAGGAAAGGACCCATTTTGAAATGCAATAGAACACTTTGTTCTTTTAATAGGGCCTGCCATCAGGGGAAAGTAGTTTACCAGAGCCTAACCTGCCATAGTTTATCAAGCCTCACTGAGCCGGGCTTGAAGTAAAACATGCAGCTCCTGCTGGCTTTGGCAATGCTGTGCCACCTGGGCATGGAGAAAACAGCTGAGAAACACTTATGAAGTTCACAGTCTGTTGGCACAGCCTCACTGAGAGACAGAGATTTAATCACAGGATACAAGAATGCTTTTTCTTTCCCCATAGCTCACCCCCACATGACTGAAAGTCTATTGACTACAGTTCCTTTTATTTGTACATCATGTCTGGTTATCAAGAAAAATTACAAGGCCTACCAAAATGCAACAAAATACAATTTGAAGAGATAAAACAATCATCAGAACCAGACATGGTAGAGATGTTTGAATTATCAGATCAAAAACTTTAAACAGCTAATACTATATGCTATAAAGGATAATGGATAAGGTGGAGAACATGAAAGAAGAGATGGGTGTTCTAAGAAAGAACCAACGAGTACTAGAGATTTAAAAGATAACAGACAGAAAAAATGTCTTTGATGGGCTCATTAGTAGACTAGACACAGTTGTGAAAAAGCCTCTGCGCTAGAGAATATTTAGTAGAATCCTAAAAATACAACAAAATACAAAAGCATAGAGAATAAAGACAGGAAAAAATAGAATATTTAAGGACTGTGAGACAACTACAATGGTATAACTGGGATGCCAGAGGAAAGGAAATGGAGAAAGGAACAGAAGAGGAATTTGAAACAATAAGACTGAGAATTTTTCAGATTAATGTCAAATACCAAACCACGGACCCAAATAGCTCAGAGAACAAACACCAAGCAGGACAAATAATAACTTTTAAAAACTTAGGCATGTTATTTAAAATGATAGAAAATCCAAATAATCTAGAAAAGTAGACTTTACCAATAGAGAAACAAAGATAAGAATTACATCTGACTTATCTTCAGAAACTTTGCAAGTAAAAAGAGAATGGAATTAAGTATTTAAAGTATTGAGAGAAAAATAAAACACCAACTTAGAAATTTGCACCTTGCAAAATTATTCTTCAAAGCTGAAGGAGAAATAAAGCTTTTAGAAAAATAAAAACTTAGGAAAAAAATGTCTGGTAGACTAGCCTTGCAACAAATGTTAGAAATTACTTAGAAAGAATGAAAATATTATAGGGCAGAATTTGGGATCTGAAGATTCTCAGCCCTTCATGAAAAAGTGAAGAGCACTGAAGATACAATTAGATTAAGTGAAGATAAAATAAAAACTTGTGTTTTTATTATTCTTAATTGATTTAGCAGGTCGAATGAGTCAACAACTTAAATATAAGTGCTAAAGCTATCAAGCTCTTAGACTACAACAGGAGATAAACCTCCATTACTTTAAATTTGGAAATAAATTCTCTGTCTGGTGGCAGAGTGGATGAGGTGCCAGCCTGCAAATCCAAAGGTCGCTGGTTTGATTCCCAGCCAGGGCAACCAATTTGCAAGCCAGGTCTCCAGCCAGATCCATAGCTGGAGGCAGGTGAAAGGTAACCATACATTGATATTTCTCTCCCTTTCTGCCTGTCTCCCTTCCCCACTCTCTGAAAATAATAAGTAAAATCTTTAAAAATAATAAAATAAAATAAATTTGGATTCTTAGATATGATACCTAAGGCACAAGCAACAAGAGGAAAAATTAGATAAGTTAGACTTTATCAAAATTGAAAATTTTTATGCATAAAATAACTCTACTGGAGCTGTACCATAATCAAATATGTTGGAGTAGCTAATTCTCACTTCTTATCTTGAATTAATAGTGGCATTTGCCAAAATTGGTAGCTACCTCTTTATTCTGTTGGCACCTGGGTCACCACACTCTCTCTTTTTTCTTATTTCTCTAGGCTTTCTTTCTTATCTTCTATGATTCTTCTCTCTTCCAAACTGTAAATATTTCTAATATTTACATTTCCAATCCTGCTCTCTATACACACCCTGTTATTTATTTCATTAAGTCTCGTTACTTTGAACAGCATGTGATAACTTATGATGCCTAAGTCTACATTCATTTATAGTGGCTAATTTCTAAAAATGGCCTTCCAGGAATATTATCTACTAGTATTCACATTCTTAAATATTCCTCTCCTCTTGAATTTAAGCTGAGCCTGTGATTTACTCTAGACCAGCAGAATACAGAGAAGTGAAGCTTTGTGACTTCTAAGGTTGGGTCAATGAAGCTTTGCAGTTTACATATGTGCCTTTGGAATGCTTGTTCTTACAATTGCTTTCTTTGGATCAGGTCATTATGCAAGCCAAAGCCACAAGCAAAGACCAGGAGGTGTTATTCTGTAGATACTCCTGGATGGGCTCCTAGGTAACAGCTAGCAATAACAGAATGGGTTCGTCACATGCCAATTCAGTCCTTTAAATGGCTCTGATCAACCCAGGATCCATTTGACTGCAGCCACATGAGACATTCAAAACAAGCACTACTCAGCTGAGCCCAATCAACATACAGAATCATGAGAAATAATACTAAATTATTGTTTTGGGGTAGTAATTTAGCAAAAGATAATTGTGTTACTTGAATTTCCCACTCAGATATATGGCCCATTTGATGTTCCTACTTGATCACTAATAGGCATGTCAAACTTGGCATGCTTAAAATAAACTTTTGATCTTTCTCCATCAAATGCTATTGCCTCCCAGCTTTTCCCATCTCAATAAATGATTACTCCATCATACTGATGCTCAGCCCCAAAACTTTGGTATCATCATTGATTCCTTTCATTCACATGGTAAATCCAATCTGACAATGAATCTTATTTGCTTTTACCTTCAAATTATAACCAAAATCTGACTACATGCCATTGAAACTTTATATTGTAAACACCCCCCTGCTCAACCTATAACAGACACCCTGGAATATTCCATATACTCTAATGCCTTAAAGTTTTTATATTTTATGTTTCCTCATGTATAAACATACCCACTCTCTCACCTACTTCATGTTTCTGCTTGATTGTCATTTTTCAGTGAAGCTTTTTCTGACAAACCAACCTAAATTATAGCTCCTGATCTGAAAGACATTACCTATTTTCTGTCCTTCTTTTCTCATATTTCCCCTACTCTGATTTATTACATATTTTACTACTTATTCAATTCTGTGGTTCTTTGTCTATTATGTGCCTGCCCACTGGATCCATGAGGATAGGGATTTTGACTACTTTATCTCCAGAACTTAAAATAGTGTCAGAAACATAGTAGATAATAAATATGGGAGGAATTGGAAAATTGAATAAAATAATCTGTTTTCAAAAATTTTAATATATGTAGTTAAGATTATATTTTGATTTAACCACATTAATTAAGGTTATGGAAGAAAAGAACAGTTTGAAAACAAAGGTTATCAGAGATGTAGCAAATTTTCTACAACCTTCACACTCAATGTGGCATTATATTTTTCAAAGATATTTTACATGTATAAGTTACTACATAAATTTTTCACCAGCCAACCCACCACGTTTGTGGTAGTTACAAAATGTAAAGTTGCATTTTAATCCACACTGCAGTGTTTATTTATATGCATATCTTATTTTTATATAGTTACATTCTGAGACTTAAATCTTCACCTTGGCTTAAATAGTACTTTATCTTTAATATTCCATAGCTAGGACAAAATACATACAAAGTCTTTAGAAATATCTTTGGTAATGGTAACTTGAAATAAGGAACAGAAATACTATATACTCATGATATATATTCATGAAATTTAACTGAGGTAAACTTTGGGAGAGGAGGATATGAAATATTGACTACAAATGCTTCAAAGATGGAAGAGATTACAAATAAGTAGACATTATATTCCTAAGAGAATGCAATAAGCTGAGACAATGAGTTTAATCTAATAAAATGAGACTTAATAAAGACAAATATAAATCTCTGGTGGCTCAGTACAAAGAAGTCTGCAAGTATGAGATCTGGAAATATGGTTTAGTAAAAATCTAGAAAAAGACATATCAGTTGAAGAGATCACAAGTAAAAGAGAAGTGTTATGTTTCTGCATATACACACAAAAAAACAAATTTAACTTTAAACAATGTTAATGAGAGTTTGAGGACAGTGATGGTGGTGTTCTGCTCTGTGTTTTTCAGCCCTATCTGTAATGTTTTTTTCTTCCAGTTTTTGAAAAATGGAGCAAACTGAAATATACTCATAGGTGATAGACCAATATGTTGATTCATCTTGAAGTAGTATCAAATGAAAAAACAATTTAATGGTCAGAAGGATGCTTAACACATGAAGAAAGAAGATACAGTGAAATTGATCTCAGTAACAATTTTTAATACATGACGTGTTATTTTATGAAGAGGAGAATTAGATTTATTCCAAGAGATAGCATTCTTGGTTCTATGTAGTACAATTATGGCATATACATCATTTGAAAAATCCTTCATTTGAAAAACATTTAGATACTAGTTAATTATTACAAACTTTTTAAATGAACTAATTTCAAAAGAAGAAAATTAACCTCCCAGAGACTAACAGATAATTAATAGAATTCTGAAGTCAGAAGGATAAGTAAATACTGAAGTTGTACTAATTTAGGGTAAAAACAAAATGGTTGTTAAAGGGCAGAATTTGGGAGATAGCAGATGAGCCTTTGCACTCCCAGAAGATGGGGGAAGAAGATGAAAATGAGGACTCTCTTCATCTCCACATAAAGTTGGATATCTTACTGGAGTTCAGTTCTCAGTAAAGCTGTGGTTACTAATATATCCTCCTGTCTATAGCAAGGAGAACAACAACAAAAAGCCTATCTATCTCTGCCAATGAAACCATATGATTGCAGTATTTGTCTACTCTGAGAAATATGACTGTAGGTCTAACCTCAGGTGAGTTCAATTTTATGGTGACCAGAGAATAAATGCAGCCTGAGAAACTTCAAGACAAAAATTGAATTAAAACTAGGTTGTCTATGCCCAATTTAAGCAACAACAATAAAAAAATTCCACCTAGGTGGGAAACATCTCAATTTTGACTTCTTGACGTGCACACAAATTAAGTCCTGATAAATATGGGCTCATATTTATCAGTAGAAAGAAAAACATCAAATACACAAAGAAATGCTTCACCATGAATGAGAAAAATGCTAAAAGCAGAAGCAATAAATATTACATTTAGATACACGATGGCTTCACATAATAGAATCATCAAATACAAAGTATGAAGTTTATGCAAAAATATTCAAAGAAATAAAAGATGGGCTCCAAAACAAAGACTATTGAAAATGTTCAGGCAGATTTGAAAAGGAAAATAAAATATCTTCATTGTCGTAAGGTCAAATCCAAAAACTGGCAAGCTCCACACTCAAGAAGGGGAGACATTCAGTTTGAGTTCCAAAACCTGAAAAGATCGATGTTACAGCTCCAACAGTCAGGCAGGAAGAGTTCCCTCTCACTCAGCATTTTTGTTCTAGTCGGGTCTTTAGTACATTAGATGAAGTCTGACTGCACTAGTGAGGGCAATGAGCTTTACTCACTCTGGCTATCAAATGTTACCTGATCCAGAAACACATCCTTACCTCACAAGCACACTCAGAATAATGGTTGACCAAATGTCTGGGCACTCCATGGCTCAGTCAAGTTGACACATAAAGTTAACCTACACAACAACATAAAAGCTTTATTTCTGTAACTATTAAACAAAACCCAGAAAATTAATATGAATGCCATGTGCCAAATATTTATGCATCCGTGTTATACAACTGTTATGAAAAAAGGCTTTCTAGATGTCTTTAATGTCAGGTGAGGCAAAAAGGATTTAGCTTGTATGCTATCCTGAGATACTCCTAATGTTTCTCAGAATTTTTATTTTCTGAGATTGTTCCCTGTATCTTAGTAGGTGACACTTGCTCCAGGTACAGAGCAGCTTGGCATTGAAAAATCATTTACTTCTGACCCACCAGTGTTTTTCTACTTATCTGTGTCACATTCACTTAAATGTTTGCTCCTATATTCTGACCAGAAGACATCTGAATGAGCATAGTTCAGTTCTTCAAAGCATAGCATCGCATTTCCATCTGGGAATGCATCCTCTAAATACAGCAGTCAGTGTTTGTTTTTCTGCATCTCTGGAAGGAAGATTATAGCATCTAATAAATCTTTATGTCAGTATATTTGAATCTGTCCTCAGTTTCTGTCTCTAAGATCTTGCTTTTGAGATGTATAGTTTGAATATTATGTGCCTTTACTATCATTTTAAATAAATGTAAGTTCATCAAAAATATACAAAGTATTTAAACATATCAAGATAAAAAATAAATACCATCCAAACATAGTAACATGTTTAAAATAATTTCTTTCTATATATCCTCATTCCCAACACAATTTGAAGACCTTTAATATAGTTTAACTATAATATACTTGCAACTTGGCATCCTAGTTATTATGGAGAATAACAATCTGCTGACATTTTAAAGTATGAACTCATGTTTATATCCCACTCATGACCAATTAAATCAAAATCCCTAGAGGAGGAGTTAATCATATTTATTTTTTTAAGAGATCCCTAGGTTATTGTAAAGTACAGCCAGGGTTGAAAACCACTGGTATAACATATAAGCATGATCCATGTTATTAAATAATTTTCATAAACATTGTTTTAAATGAGTGCTTGAATTACACAGGCATATCAAAATTTATTTAAAATTCTCTTAGTGTTAGACATTTATGTAATTTTTAATTGTTTAAACAATATTTTATTTATTATTTTCATAGAGAAGGGAAAGAAGAGAAGCAGAAAGGGACAGAGATATCAATAAAAGGCTGCCTTTCCCCTGTCTCCAGCTAAGGACCTGACTGGAGACCTGGCATAAGCCCTGTGTCACATTCCCAGTCAGTTCCCTGACTGGGAATTGAACCAGCGACCTTTGGATTCACAGGCTGGCACCTTATTCACTGTGCCACTGGCCAGGACTACGTTATTTTTAATTATATATTTATATGTGGATAGAACCAAATGTAGGTAAAAACTCAATTTTCCTAAATAAAATCATTAGAAGATAGAGATGTGTTGGCCTTTTGAGAGGAGTTTGAATTACAAAGCAGGTTTTTTTAATAAAGATTTTATTTTATTATTTTTAGAGAGAGGGGCAGGGAGAGAGGCAGAGAGGGAGAGAGACACCAATATATGGTTGCCTTTTTCACCTGCCTCCAACTATGGGCCTGGCTGGAGACCTGGCTTGCAACCTCATTATGTGCCCTGGCTACGGAATTGAACCAGCTACTGAAGCAGGCTTAATACCCTGAAATGACATATAATTTCCTTTAAGTTCTTTGGCCATTAAGAGACAATAGCTTGGATTTATAAAGAAAATCAAAAGAGTTGGGCATCACTACTCGAATTCATAATTTTGTTAAGAATTTAAAATTAATTAATTATAACTTCAAGAAGCTTCCAATATGTTTATATTTATCATTTTGTACATTACATATATAAACATATATGTAACTTAAAATATTTTTAAATCTGTAGGGTCTTTTGGAAGTTATAGATTTTTATAACCTCAGTCCTTGAGAATTTTGAAGACTACTAATTCCATACAGTTTATGGAAGAATAAATTATTTTTAAAAATAGAGGAAAATCACTTTGCATTTGATTTGGGGGTTTGTGATAAAGAGAAGTATTTTGTCAAAATCCAATTCAGACATCCCTGTGGAAAATTAAGACATTTGGGATTACATACTATCCACTTATCCAATTTCTGCCTCACTGTGTCTTTTTTATTTGAATTAATCTGGGTAATGAACACCCAAACCAAATTATTGTGGGTTGATTACCCATGAAAAGTGGGTTAATTGTTTAATAGCCATGGGTACAAGTAAGTATAGGTATTTTAATATATATAAACTTCTAGTTGGCATATTTGATAATAGCATAAAATGCATATACAATAAAATCAATGATACAGTTTCACATTAAAAGTTGATTAATCTTCTTGTTAGTGTAATTTAATTGTCTGTATAATTGGTTGCTAAATAATTGGTTGGAAAAAGAAGTCATCTGTTAAAATTGTTTCTATTTAAAAAAAAAAAAAAACAGTGAGAAATAAGTGGTTTTCAGGTAATAAACAAATAAATCTAAATTTTGAGAAAATACTGGAACAAAGGAGATATTTAGCACCACTTCCAGTCAAAGGCAAATGTAACAAATTATTGTTACCATCATTAGTTCAGTGTGTTATAATATTGTACAGTCAGGTACAGGCATTCATGTTTGTAAGCAGTTTAAAATGAAATCTACCTAAAAGTATTTAATATCTAAGGAGAAAGGTAATAATACCTAGTTAAACAATGCTAGCTGGCATTTACATCCTCTGGGCAAGAAAAATGGATCCAATCAAGAAACACCAACCATGGCCATGTTTTCTAATTTACGTCCTAGGGTCATTAAAAGGAAGACCTTATTAGAAAATAGCTTTCACTTTCAAAAAAAGTGCATAGGATTTTGATGCAAAATGCCAGCATTCACTCTTTTTTCATGGAATAAGGAATGGACCCAATTAAAGAAGTCCAGCAAGTGGATCCATTACGCTATGCCCTTTCTTGAGAAAACAACTACCACCACCATGGAACACAAGGGAATAAAAGATAACAACAGCAACCAAAAAGGACAGAGAGCAGCAAATTGAGCATGCTGTCTCAGCAGGGAAGCTGCACCTGTGGGCAAAGGTTATTACAAAGTTCACAAAATTAACAATGGAGCCAACGAAGGGTTTTACTGGGTTGTCAAATCATCACTAATTTTCTATTTCTTTTCTTGTTTTATTTTCCTCTTTTCTTCAACTTATACTTAACTGATTTTTCTTTTTATGGAAAACTGAGTTGCAGCCTAGAATTACATTTTGCTCTCTTGCAAGATTAAGGAGGAAGGATCATTTCCCTTCAGCATTAATTTCAGAGGACAAGTCCTCCTTGGTGAGACTGAGTGGGAGGCATCATTTTGGCAATAGCCATAATAAATTTCTTTCAGCTGAGTGATATTGAAAACCAACACTATCACAGAAATCTTGTCAAGTCCAATTTTCGGTGAAAAGAAGAGAGAACCTTCTTGAGTGTTCTTGTCTTCTGTTCAGATCCAGCTCACAATTTAGCGGCATTAATACGAATTTTGGTTGTGTGGCCCATGAGGACCTAATTATAGCTTACTTGCCACTCCTTCGCCTTCTTTTCTCCTCTCCAGTGCTTTAAGTGGCAGAGTTCAGGGCTAAGCCACCTTTCTAGACTGTGCCTGGGAGACAGCCAAACTGAGAACCCTTCACAACTGGCCATGAAGCTGAGACATAAATAAGAAGCGCAATAAATACCTACAAACGCTCACACTTAAAAGGACCTATAGACTCCTAAGAGGATGAAAGGGTGGTCACTGGGGAGCTGCAGTAAAATTTCACCTAGAGAACTAGAAAAACAAAGCATTAGGGGAAAAAAGCAGGCTGACTGTGTCTGGTATTTCATCACTCTTACCCAAAGTAGCAGCTTGGTCAAAGAAGGCCCAGGCTCCTCAGCTCTGCTCCTCAGCTCTGCTCCTCTCTGCGGTGTCCTAGCCAGATAGCACTCCTGCGCTACAAGATGTACTCCCGATTGTATGTATTAATTTTGATGCTTGCCTAGAGCGACTATTTCTCATTCTCTGTTAACCGGGGTGGTTAATTATGTACTGTAGTATTTAAATTACAAGTCTGATTATTTTTGAAAGATAATTAGACTAAGGAAAAGAAGGAGACAGGAGTTACAATGAAGGTTGTTCTGAAGGTTCTGGTGATAGCAGGAAGACAATATATTCTCCCAGAAGTGAGAATCATTTGTGGCACAGATGGGCCGTGGGGAGACTGCAGTGAACTCTTTGGAACCGTACATTCATTTTAATTAAGGAGGGGCCATCTGGTTCAAATAAAGAAAGAAAATATGATTCATTTTATTAGATGACTTGTCAAACTTGGAGTCACACATGCACTTCCCTACTAAACTTTTGCTCTCTATATTTTCCATCTTTTTTAATTTTAGAACTTACATTTCTCCCAATTTCTTACCTTGTTCATGGCCTTCATTTATTTACTCAGAATCTTAAATCCATTCAATACAAACTCTCAATCTTAGTACATGAGTATTTTATTGTTTTACCATCTCTTGCAGATTGATATCTTTTCAAAATTACTATGAAGTATTAAATAAGTTAGTCTTGTGGATACTTGGTCATTTTTTCCCCCAACAATGAAGCTATTCATGTAAATTTAACACATGTATTCATGTAATTATTGAACCTATTAGTAGAAAGATTTGTGCCAAGTAGGGAATAAATATTCAATTAAAAATAATTAGCTCTTAATGCCTTTCTTTCACAACATCAGAAATGTAATGGTTTGGCATGAGGCAGTAACTTATTTTTATTTTAAAATCTGTTTTCACTAATTTTTCTTTACACCCACTAATAAAGACAAGTATACATAATCAATCAAGTCACATAGTCTAAGAATGACACAAGAGCCAAAGCACATTCCAGGGAATAACACTATCCTCCAAACCCTTTTTCTTTCTCCTTCCCTTCTGTCCCACCCTTCCTTCTTCTTCCCCTCTATTCTTCAGTAAATATTTGAGCAAATTTCAGGTACAATTTTAGGTACCAGAGAAATAAATTATACTTAGCAGCAAGAAAAGCAAGTGATTGTGATTTTACACAATGTAATAAATGCTATTTCACCTGGGTTTCTTCTATTGTGATAAAATTATTAGTGATAAATACAGTTACATAGTTTACTCTGACTGGTCAGTACTTTTAAGGAAGCTGGATAAACTTTAAATTACAATGAGATAGTACCAAATCAGAAAAGTAGTGTCCAATAATTTTTATAGTCATGTTAAAAAATTAGATTTTCTGAACTCTAATAAAATATCTTAAAATGTTGATAAAAGCACTAGCTCAAGCTTTGTACAGATTTGGATTCTAGTATCAGGTCAACACTTACTAGTTATGTGACTGCATAAGTTACTTAATTGGTCTAAGTGTTAATTTTCTTATTAAAAAATGGGATACAACTGATTTGTTCTGAGGATTAAATGGCATAATGTATGTAAAGTGCTCACTATGTGTCCTGGATCATATACTTAATAATTATATGGGTATTTCTGTTACAATTATTATTCTAAAATTAAAATAACCATTTGGATTTTTCTAAAGTACTGTCAATCAATATCTTCATGTGCACATATAACTACCCAATGATGGCTTTTCCAGCAGGAATCCAATCCACTGTAATTTTAAAAAGGTTTAGCCATCTGTTCTCTTGGTTCTTAAAAGGTCACTCTAGATTTCTTTAAAGGTAGGATTTGGAAATTCAATAATGTTCTTTAATGGTTAAAGAGACTCAACTAAATCAATATTAATGAAAAGAAAAAGGCGTGTGTGAATAGAAGCAAAAATGTAATCTTGACATACATCGATTATAGCTGAATTCACAAAGAGTAAAAGAGGTTGTTGGCTCTTTTGTAGCACCTAGGCTTGCTTTGACTAAACCAGTTGGGGATAATCTCATGCTCTAAGAAATGGTTTGCCACAAAATGCTCAAGTCCCAAGGCAACACATACTACATGCCTGTTGTCTAGAGGAGGTAAGTGAATCAGAATGATTAAAACAAAAATCGTAAGCTTTTTGTGACTTTTACAAAAGATTATTCCAATCAAATATCTCTGTAATAAAATGAAATATTGGAAGCATTTAGAGCAATGTTTATGATGATTTTTTATTTTTGAGTGAAAATAAAAATATTCTAATGTCCAGTGAGAGATAGTTACCCTCAATGGAGGTATTATAGAGAAGTGTGTATTACTTTGACTATTTTTACCCAAAATATCTTCCTATTACTCAACTCCAACTTCCATTTTAAAATGTAAATTTTGTAATAAAAGTCTGTTTCTTGATATCTTAAAACACAGACATGGTTTTCAACAGCTGGGATTTATATATTCTCTGTTCATAAATTGTACCACTTGTTTTTACAACTCTGTTCTAAAAAGGAAACCAGCAAGATGGATTATAAACAAAAACAGAAACACATCTCTAGTATTTTTTTTTTTTTTTTTTTTTTTTTGTCAATCAGTAAATTCAAGAAATAGTAGAAAACAAATCATAGATGTCTGAACTCATAGACTTCAGGTGGGTAGAGGTAGCTTCTCATGGTGGAAAGCCTGGAAATGTCAGTGGCCATATAAAAACCCAATCAGCCTTAGTACAGAGGACATTTCCTCATTGCATTATCAGCAGTACAAAATAATAATAATAATAAAATGCCAGTGTTGTATCCTTAAGAGACCAAATTCAATTATTCATCAGTATACTGGAAGCATGTGGAATTACTGTCAGCTTCTTGAATGAGAGAGCATGGAATATTAAAAACAAAAGCAAACAAACAGAAAGAAACTTTCTCATGTATTGTTTCCTGAGTGAGAATCCTAGCTACCAATTTATCAGCTGAATCACTGACCAGATAGACTTTGTTCTAGAGAAAATTAAATAATTCCTTTTCTGGTAACTGAGTTTCAACTTCTGCCCAGAAAAGCTCCTAGGAAACTAAGAGGAATTTGGGCTGATGTATTATAATAAGTGGCATAAATATCTCAGGTTTTCAGCTTAGTTTTAATAAGAAACTTAATCTCTGTTGATTAATAATCATTGAATATTAAAAACACATTTATTAAAAAATTTAACCACTACAAATTAAAATAGTTAACTATTACATAGTTTTTACATTGTATAAATAAGCCCCAGAGGGGGAAAAATTATCTATATTTATTCAATAGCAGCTATGTTTTATTTGAAGGGATAGAATAAATACAGTCATCTTATTACAGTATGTTAAAGCCCAATAGAATATTCAAAGCATATTAAGTGAGATTTAGTAACCATAAATTTGATATGTGTCTATGATATGGCTGCTCATCTTTAATAAATAGGTTTTTAATAAGCCATTGGTATTTATTCAACAAAAGCAACTATTACAATGAATAAATTAAATGCCTATTTAAAACACTTCATCTAGCATAAAGAGGTAGCACAATTTCCCTGCAGCACCAGAAACAATCATGTTAGTGCCAAAGTAGAGCCCAGGTTCTGACGCTCTGCTGTCAGTGGGAGGCACGTCACACTCTGCACTGCAGCATGACCAGGATTTCACAGCATGAGGAGCCACAGCCATGAAGAATCAATTCAGGAATTTTACAAGATTCTGAGGGCTGAAATGATCACAGTCCTTTAATATCATCCCAGAGTTACATGAAAAAGAGAGAGCAAGTCTCCAGTTCTTTTCAACAAGTCTGGAAGGAAAGAACTTGATTGTTTGCTTTGATTCTATGGCTGCATGCTCTTTAGCTATCAAATATGCCACTTGGCCTAGAAAATGATTTGCCAATTTACCTCTTGGCATGTGGATGGGATTTAGTAATTATGGGTGCTGCTTCACAAGCTCTGAGACACGAGGTTTCTGAAATTACTATGAGCTGCATCAGTATCTCTCAATAGTCTACTCTAATTCAATCATTTTTTAAAACAAAAGCTTTTACACAAAAATCTTTTTTTGATAATTTAGAGCTGAGAGCTGTCATTTATTATGCTATGGGCTTAAGCGATAGAGCAGAAGCAAGTTGGCTATTAATCTGTCTCCAGCCAGTAATACCAACCTTATGTATTGTGACTTATTTTAGATAGCAACTTTTTGGTTGTACAGGTTTAGATGAATGAATGCCTTGCATTTCATAAACAGAGATAATGTGTTCTTATTTAAACTCTTCAGAAAAACATACAACTTGGTATTCACATTCAATTCAGTTATTAAAATGCTTTCTTCCAGTGAACAGGAAAGCCAATGTAAAACAAAATATATTACTACAAATTATTGTCTTTCCTTACTTATGAATAGTCACAAAGTTTGTTTTGTTTTGTTTTGTTTTGTTTTTGGCCTGCTTTTCTATATCCTAAATCAAACTGTGCTATGAAGACCTTAGCAATTATAGGAGAATTGTTCTTAAGTAGCTTTAGCTATTATATAGCTTGTTGGTAAAAATAAGTAATAGCCTTTCCTTAAATAACCTACCAGACCTGAAATTTATATATATATATAATTTAGGGTATTTAACATTAAAATATATAGATACTGTAAAGTGACTCATTTTCAAGTTGCTTAAATTCCAAGAATTTAATTTTCAGAAAACTCTAAAAAATTTATTGAAGGCAGAAAAAGAGAGAATTACAGTAAACCTGGTAAGAAATCTATTCAGCAACTGTGAAATGATTCTTCAGGCTGAATGGGGGAGCCAGACATACTGCTAATGCTTCTTGGACAACCTTTTGACTCTGATTCCAAGAACAGAAAGGGGAAGGCAGGTACTCTGAATAAAGCAGTTACTCTGTGATTCTCTTGTAATTCCTCTCCATTTTTACCAATTGCTTCAACACTAATTAATCTTTGGAATTTTCTCTTCTTCAAACTAGAATGCTAGATAGAAAAGGGTTGTGTGTGTGTTATGTGTGCATATTTTATATATGCATGTCCAATTTCTCTTACCTTTTGTTTTTTATCATTAAAATAAAATGCATACACATTTGAGATAAGAGGAAGAAGAAAGTATTGCAAACTTAAAAGTTTTAATTAAGTCCTGGATAGTGTGGTTCAGTACTTTGGTGCCAACCTGCGACCCAAAGATAGCTGGTTTGATTCCCCAATCAAGGCACATAATTAGGTTGCAAGCCAAGTCCACAATCAGGTCCTTTGCTGGAGGCAGGTGAAAAGCAACTATACATTGATACTTCTCTCTCCCTTTCTTCCTCCCTCCCTGCCCTTCTCTCTGAGAATAATAAATAAAATCTTTTAAACAAAAGTTTTAATTAAAAAAATTGTAACTATGTGAGATGAAGGATGCTAACACACACACACACACACACACACACACACACACAAACTTTCTATCCGGCATTCTAGTTTGAAGCAGAGGGAAAACTGAGCTCATGAAAGTCAGATTCCCTCCCTGACTGAAGTAAGGTGGAGCTTATCTAAAAATTTTGTCAGTTTTTCCAAATTGATCAATCAGTTACTTCATTCTATTTCCCCAGAATCATAGCAAATAAAACATTAGAGACCAAGACCTTTACACCAAATTGACTCATTTTACTGGAAAGTAATATTAAGAATGGAAGAGAATTAACCCCCAGTAAAATTTTTTGAAAAAATAAATAAATAAATAAATAAATAAATAAAAAGAAAGAAAGAGTAAAGCAAGAAGTGGAAAAACAGGGGTCCTATCTTAATTCTCTCAATATCTACTATGTGTGCCTGATTTAAAATTATTGCTCCATAAATGCTTATTACAAGGAAGATTGAAAGAGTAATTAATATGTTTTCTTTTAAATTTACAATAATCACATTTCACTTGACTATAGGGACATCAAATTATATACTTAAATAAGTACTAAGAGCAGTATAATATAAAGTAGCAAGAACACAGAGCTTGAAACCATAAAGGACCCTTTTAAAAAACTAACCAGCTAACCCCTTGAGATGTAACTTTATTCTTCATCTGTACAGTATCAGAGCCAATAGTAATTCATGGGATCATTGGAAAGATAAAATGAAAAATTCTATGCACAGTGCTCAACACAGTTCACACTACTTAGTACATTTATTAAGTGGAAGCCATGAACCACTGTTAACCAGTTCTTTAATGTGTATAGATTCAGACTTTTCTCTGATAACAAGTTCACAATCAATGCAGACCTCATCAAGTGTAAAAATTGGTGACATTCTATGGCAGCTGCCTTCATGTGGTAACTTAGTATTTCAGGCTGTGTTAATATTATGTCACTTCTACTTCAACATGAAGCTTCAAAATTCCCCTTGGCAGTGGAAGAATACCTGGAAATTTATATGCCTCCACTTTGGTGCTTCAACTAAGTGATACTCATCACCATTTGTCAAAACCCATTGGCCACCACTAATTACAGGACCCTGATTAATGGCACAGGGAGCTAAACATTTCATCTTCCATTAGTCCAGAAAAGAAAAGATAATCAAAAGAATAGGTATGTATTAATAATATCTCTAAACCCAAGTTTTTTATCCTTTATTGACTTTGGTTCTTCTACTATACACTCACCCTTAAAGAAAACATATAAACCTTCCCTTCCTGGACAAAAACCTGAATTGACAACTATATTCCCTCAGTCATTTCTGTTCAAGGCTCCACAACTTAGAAGGTCACTATTCCCGCTGCACTCTGAGTACCAAAAACCAACTGCACAACTACTGGAATGGAGAAAACATGGCTTTGCTATTATGAAATAAGTTTATAAAAATATATGTAGTTTGTTGTGGTAAAACAACAACTGAATTTCTTATTTTGCTGCTAGAAGCATAGTATGCAAAAACATCAGTCTTTATTCCTCTTGATATTAGTCAAACCACAATTGTAGTATGTTTTTGTGTTCTGGCAATTCACTTAAGAATAAACATAAAAAATAATACATTCAGAGAAGAGCAATCAGAATGGTGAGAGAATTTTATGCGAAGTTATGTGAGAAACATTTGAACTAAGAGATGGAGACACATAACCAGGAAATAAATGCCCTCAGGCAGGACATGGTTGCTGTCCTCAAATATTTTAGGGGCTGTCATGTAGAAGAAGCTTAGCCTTGTTTTGTATAACCCTAGGGTATAGTGAGAACCAATGGGTGGAAGCAAGAAACAGACCTAATTTGGCTTATTTTAAGGAAGATCTTTCAGAAACAAACCACAATGTATTAGGCTCCCTGAAAAGGTAGCCTGTTTTCTATCAGAAAAATAGTTCAACCCAACTGATAACCATGTGATAAGAATATTGCAGAAATATCTCAAGCATGAGATAGAGTTTAGACAAATATATTTCTGTAGGATGACCCTATAATTTATCATCCAAACCAGGAATAAGGGATGTTATTAACAATTGTGCCAGAAAAACAAGTGTAAACTGGATCAATCTCAAGCAAAAGGGGATGTGTGATCTTCCTGCATTTAAAGTATCTTCAAACTCTTAAGATTATTTTGCATTATTAATTAACATTAAAATCTTAATTGCATTTTAACAATATGCTACATTTCTGGGTATATTTGCAAAACAAAGGAGTTCAAACAATCAATGGTGGAGCCTTCTTTTTTTTTTTTTTTTTTTTTTTTTGATATTGTGAAAAGTCAACGTGGAACGTTTTGAGCAGGTTGGCATCTTTGCTTTGAAGTTTTAAGCCTTGTTGTACAGTTGCCTTAACGCAGGATTGGTTGCAGGTAATGTTAGTCCAAACTACAATGGTACAACAAAATGCATAATACATATTTAGAAAGCCACATGAAAAGATTTCGTAGTCTCCCAGATTTATACCTGGGCTAATTTACTTACACAAGCAAGGTGGATTGAGTGCCCACATGAGTCAACTGCTACACTAGCTACTATACACTATTCCATTCTGACAGTATCTCCACAAGGTGGGAATTACTAATTGTCATGAAGGAGCTGCTGTCTCCATTTTATAGATCAGAAAACTGTTTGAGAAAGGTTGCATAACTATCCAGAGACATAAACTTAACAAATAGGGAAATTAGAATTTGACTCCATACCAGTCAGAATTATAAGCTATCACATTCCATGGTGTCAGGATTGGATAGACACTACTAATAAACTAAAAGAAGATATAATATTTGAATAAGACAACTAACATTCACATTATATTTTAGAGTTTCTAAATTCAGTTATTTTCAATTTACTACCCAAATTTTTTGTTCATCTAGTAGGTTCCAGGCACTAATCTAAGCAATGGGATGCTAAAACAAAATCAATTGTACAAAGAAGAGTAGGATTGCAACCAGATGGGAAGAAAATAAGCATTAGTTGTAGCCTGCTTTGCCTATATTCCAGACTTTTAAAAATGGGAATATGTGACATATTGGAAAGAAATGGTTGAGAGAAATGAAGAGGAGGGAAAAAGACAAGCTCTAAATTACAACATGAGAAAATGTCTTTTCCATGGTGGTGAGAGTGGACTGGATTAAAAGAAGGAAGCAAGGAGAAAAGGTAGGGAGCCTTTGAAGCGGTCCAAATGGGAATGCTGTAAGCTACCTATGGTGTTGGGAGCTATGCAGAAATATATTGGAAGATACATAGTTTTATCCTGATAACAGCATGTATTATTACTATTACCACATATTATGGATTAGAATCCCAAATTATTAAAAGTCATATACATTTCAAAGCTTGTATATATCCCTTTTCCAATATACTGTGCTAGGAATGGTTGTCAGTAGCAATGATTAAGCTCTAAAATAAAGGGTGGGCAACCTGGCTGGTGTGGCTAAGTGGATTGAATAACAGCCTGCAAACCCGAGTGTGGCTGGTTCAATCCCCAGTCAGGGCACATAACCAGGTTGCAAGCCAGATCTCCAGCCAGGTCCGTGGATGTAGGCAGGTGAAAGACAACCATACACTGATGTTTATCTCCCTTTCTTCCTCCCTCCCTTCCCTTCTCTCTAAAAATAATGAATAACATCTTTAAAAATAAAATAAAATAAAGGATGGGAATGTGACAATTAAGAGTACAAGGGCCCTTTCAGTAAAGCTCTCTTTATCACATAAGCATTTTGAGTTAGAAGACTAAAAATGTTAAGCTTTTTCTCCCAGCTCCCTCACATCTTTGTTTTTTTGTGAAATCACACATAAAATAATGAGCAACAGGCAGAGATTTCAGCTTACTAAACTAAAACAAGAAGGGCTAAAGGCAAGAAAATAGTCCTATAACATGTTCCAAGGAGAAATTCCAAAACAGAATGAAATATTTCCTGCTGTAAAATGCTCTCAGTGGACTGAAAAATTTCCTTGGAACCCAAGACAACAGGTAAAGTCTGTTCCTCATTAGCTTGTGCGATAATGACCCAATCTTACATTTTCTATTTCTTCGGAATTCATTTGTTTTCATTACATCAGGTGGTTGTTATTATGATGTGTTAATGGGCTTCAAGCAGGGCTCTCCTCTGTGACTCAGCCTCTGATTACTAAAATGAGAGTTTTGATATTTCTTATTATACCAACTCACTTTGCATTCCAGTTGTTAATATTCTTGTCCACCAGAGTAGCGCTCTGAATTTCAAAGAATTGCAAAGGATAGAAAGTGAGAATTGTGTTTTTATTTCCAACTTTAGATTCCTTTCATTTGAAAATTTGTCTTTCATGACCTTAACATCATATTTTCATTCACTTTTGCCCCTAGCCTTATTACTAAAGTCTTTTAGAACCTTTTAAAACATGGGAAAACACTCCCAATTTTTCTCTTTCTTCATTTTCCCTTCCAAATCATATACTGTTTTCTGGCAAAAATCATCTTTTCCTGTTTTTGCCTTCTTCTGATCCTCTTTCCCTGGGAACTATCACTAGCCACCAATGACCTTTTGATGCAAGATGATTGTAACAGACTTTTGTAGCTCATTATTTTTAAATAAAAATAAGTTAGATGAATTGTTCCTAAGCCTTACACTTCTTTGAGGGCAAGCCCTACCGCTAATTCAATATCGATGCTTCTTTTTTTATGTGTAAGAAAGTCTTGAAGCCCAAGATCAAAGGCAATTTCTTCATAAAACTAAAGAGAGAACCATGACACTCCTAATCTGATTCAGACTAGGACTACTTTTCAGAAGCTCCTACTGAATATATCACGCAAATTGAGTATTTCCATGATGCCCTTTCTATTTACCAAGAACCTCCCTGATAACACATGCACACTTTTCTTCCCTGTAGTCACAGGAACAGCAAACTTCCTATTTAACTAGATAATAGATGAACTTTTTAAGATGCTTAAATCAATGTTTACACACACAAGATGAGATTGGTGTTTACATGAGGGACTGTTTTTACTCACTAATGTGCACTTTACAATAACCTAAGAAAACAAAAACAACCTTCTCACTCCCAGAAAAATTGTGCCTGTGATAATTACAGCAATACTAAACAGCCTTGCCTTTCCAGACATTACAGACATGCATTTGGTTGAACACATTCCTATTCTGTACCTATGGAAAGATTCATGTTTTTTTTTTTTTTTGGTAATTGTTAATGTTATTGCAATTTACACCATAGGACTTGCAGGTATGGTGTATGTTTAGAGCAGCCTTAGCTTTTGCTGATGTCTACCACATGTTGGCTTACTTTACATTAGTTCTCTCCACCTTCTCACCTCCAAAATGTTCAGAATCACAGATGACATTTTACAGACAGCTATTTGTGTGTGAGCGTGGGTGTTTGACTTCCATTCAGCTGAGAGTTGAGGACAAAAGATGTCATAAGGGCTTTGTCCTCCAAAGTGCACTGTTATGTGGTTGGTTCCCTTTATAGTTAATTGTATGTTTCCTTGTTGCTAATGAAATAGGTGTCCTGAATGTATCTATACGCACATTCATTTCTATTTTCTCCTGTTAGCTGGGGTCAGGTTGCACTTATAAAGACTCAATAAAATAGCTGTTTTGAGGTCTTTATAATGTGGAAATTTAGAAAGGAATTGTTGAGGAATCACAGAATTGAAACATATTGAGACAGAGAGAATAAACTAAAATCCAAAGGTAAGCTACTTCGTAAAAATTTATTTTTGCATGCAAAAGTTATACCTCTGAATATTTCATTTCATGAAATATAAAGTGTAACTATATTACTTCATGATATGAGCTTTTATTTTTAACTGAAGAACTCCATCAAATTAGCAAGATAAAGGGATTTTAAATAATATTTAAAGCCCTAGCTGATGGCACAGTGGATAAGGCACCAGCCTACAAACCCAAAGGTTTGTGGTTTGATTCTCAGCCAGGGCACATAATCAGGTTGCAAGCCAGATCCCCAACCAGGTCCATACATTGATGTTTCTCTCCCTCTCTCCCTTCCCCTCACTCTAAAAATAATAAATAAAATCTTTAAAATATATACTTAGACTAAAATTCATCTAATTGAGCAAACATGTTGTGAATGAATGACAGTTACAGAAATCAAGGAAATTATAGGAAAGGTGCTCTCATTAAGTTGTCTACAAAGAAATTAAGTATTTTTATTGTTTAATGCATCTTTGAAAATTCAGCTCTTTCAAAACAAAACCAAGAAAGTTAAAACACAGAAGATACAAGAACCAGCAAAAATATTTAAAAAGTGAAGAAAGAAAATATTAGTTACTATAAAAAAATTGTGGCACAATTGTCAGCAAAGTTGGAAGTAGCAAGCTCTGGCTGGTGGCACAGTGGATAAGAAGCTGGCCTGAGAACCCAAAAGTTGCTGGTTCGATTCCCCAGGCAGAGCACATAACCAGGTTGCAAGCCAGGTCTCCAACCAGTTTCATAGCTGGAGGCAGGTGAAAGGCAACCATACATTGGGGGAAAAAAAAAGTTGGAAGTAACAATAGATATGTAATCGCAAACTTACATGCCTATAGGATGGATAAATAACATAATTGAAAATGGAAGATTAGGTGATTTAAGTCTTAATCCTGAAGCTCATAAATAAAGTTTAAATCCTTAAAAGTATTGCTGCAACCAGTGTGGCTAGGTTGGTTAAGCATTGTCTCGCAAAGCAAAACATTGCAGGATTGATTCCAGGTCAGGACCTGTGCCTGGGTTGTGGGTGGGGTGTGTGAGAGAGGCAACAGATGATGTTTCTCTCACACATTGATGTTTATCTCCATTTGTTTCTCTATCCTTTCCCCTCTAAGAATAAATAATCTTTTAAATCCTTAAGAATATTCTCCTCTTACACCCACACACACATACACACACATGTTATCTCATGTTTCTGGTGCTCTACCTGTGATTTTACTACTTTTAATAGATATGTAGGTATAAGGAATATTCACTTTTCTCAAATCTGTAATGATTTTGGTAAGTGTGCTGAGAAGCAGTGACTGGCAGTGGACCTCAGTGTACACTGAGCAGTGGACAAAGTACTGCTGCTAATTCAATGTTTTGAAAAGGATAGTAGATTATGAGCTCATCAAGGGCAGAAACAATCATTACCCATCCTCAATCCTTTCTCTAGTGCATGGCCCATAGAAGGTATTTATCAAAAGTTTATTGACTTAAATTAATTTTTAAGTTTAATAAGAAGACTAAGTGACAGAATGAAATTTGAATAGATTCCACAAGAATGAGAGAGGTAGAAAATGTATTCATGCTCCTCTACATGTTGTAACTTTGGAAAACCATCTTCATTCATGAAGCATGTGTTCTTGTGTATGGGCATACTTATCCGTATGCTTCTAAACATTTATCTATACCTCAAAAAACCTCACATCCTACTGTCAAGTAGCTGTGAAATCATCATGAGCAGGACAATTTAAGCTTGTGGTGAGAGATTAAGTCTTAGAAGGAAAGAGTTTGATGATAGATGAGGACAAGCTCATGCCATCTGCCCTCATGCACACATCAATGCTTTGATATCATTATAAGTACTACCATAATGTGTCACCAAAAATGTCTAAAGTTGAGGCTCCCTGATTGAAGGCTATATGCACAAAGAAATAAATAATGCATTTTTCAAAGGCTTAGAGTTAGAATTATAAAGGTTAGAGCAAAGGGGAAATAATCCCACTTACATGTGAATGTTGTTATGTAAACACTTTCATGTTTTAATTGGCCCAGGTTAACAAAGGCTTATAGTACATAACCTCTATAAATGATATCTCACAAAAATCCCTGTAGATATCTTGTAGAAAGCCTTAAGAAATACTAGCATTTAAAGATTTTATTTATTATTTCCAGAGTGAGGGTCAGGGAGAGAGGCAGAGAAGAAGAGAGACATCAATGTGTGGTTGCTTTTCACCTGCCTCCAGCTACAGACCTGGCTGGAGACCTGGTTTGCAACCTGGTTATGTGCCCTGGCTTGGAATCAAACCAGCAACCTTTGGGTTTGCAGGTCGGTGCCTTATTCACTGTGTCACCAGCCAGGGCCAGAGATGCTAGCATTTTTATTGAGAAAAGTAGTAAACTCAAGTCCCTAGACCAATTACATTTAGCAGTTTACCTTTGAGAATGTGAATTATGTGTGAAACTAATAATCTGTCATAAATTATAATGAATAGAAAGTAGCATACAAAATTATTATTAAACTGCTGTTGGTCAAGTGGACAGCAAGGTACTTATCTACACAAGTCAGTTAAAAAATTTCTATAAGTTCACACACAGACTTTGGAGAAGAGATATAAATCTGAAAGATTGACTTTCCTACTCAATTTTTCTTAGTTTGTCAAGAACCCACCTCTATAGTTTCAAGATTTGCTGGTATATTTGAATTACCAGGAGTAGAGCACCAAATCATTTATACATATTTTGATCATTTCATTGGTTATGTATGAATTATTCCAGGATTTTTATTAAAAACTAGCCTTCTAGAACCAAGATGGAGGAGTAAGTGGAGCTACACCGATCTCCCAACACCAAACTGGAATTACAACTTAACTGGGGAGAAATCATCTGGAATAACCAACAGAACACCAACTGGAGAAGTGTCATATTACCAGGGACAGAACAGAAGAGCTGATTCATCACAACGTGACTAGTAGGAAGTGTGGAGACATGAGAGGGCTGGCAGGGCTCCCACGAGCGGCAGCTGAAGAGGCAGAGAAGCATCTCAGCAGCTGGAGTTCCACCTGAGAAGGGTGGGATCTAAGCCCCCAACTGGGCTTCCCAGCCTACAGCAACACAGCTGAGAGTAAAACAGCACTCAGCTGTGAAAAGCAGAAAGCTGCCAGGTTTACCCACTTGGCAAAGAGACTAAATTCTTAAAGGGACCACCCACGAAAATACAGAGGCACCACCTACCATGGGCTCCAGCAGAGAACGGGCAGAGTGGACTAGAGACACTTAAGGAGGGTTTATGTCAGTGGCTTTAGGGGGAGAGCTGAAGGAGCAGCCAGTGAGTCCAGTGCTGACCCATCCCCTATACAGCTAACAGACCACTCTTCTCCAAAGTTGTGGGAGCCTAAAGAGAAACCACAACCCCACCCTTAGGAGTTAATCCACCCCACTCAGTAGTGCCTAAAACTGACCACAGATCACAGACTGATTGGATTAATAACTAAAGGAGACAGACAATGACAGTGGATCTCTGGTAGTCTCCAACTTTCAGACTAGGCCCAGGCTGGGATATGAGCTGACATCACCAAGCATAGATCCAGGAAGTAAAAGAAGTGCACCTCTACATCACAGAAGGTCACACCACTAAGACACTAAGTTAAAGCCAACCAATCCAAGAAGCAGAAACAAACAAGAGCCACCTAAAATGGGGAGACAAAGAAATAAACTCTCAGCAGATGGAAAGGAGGAATCCCCAGGAAGAGTGCAAAATGAAACAGAGGCAAGCACACTCTCAGACATGGTATTCAAAATAATGATGATAGAAAAACTCAATGAGCTCAGCGAGTTCAAAGAAAACTATGAACAACTCCAGGGGAACTACGAAAAACTCCAGGAAAGCTATAAGGAACTTACTGAGAACTACACCAGCATTAAAAAGGACTTAGACACCATCCATAAAAGCTAGGAGGAATTGAAGAATACCATTTCTGAATTGAAGAATACTGTAGAAGGAATCAAAACCAGGCTAGAGAAAGCAGAGGACTGAATCAGCAAGGTGGAGGTCAATGTAGAAAAAAATTCCCAGGCAGTGCAACAAAAAGACTGAAAAAGAATGAAGAGGTTTTAAGGGAGCTGCAGGACAACAGGAAACATAATAACATCTGTATTATAGGGATACCAAAAGGAAAAGAGGAGGAGCAAGGGATAGAAAACCTCTTTGAAAAAGTAATGACAGAAAAATTCCCTAACCTGAGGAGAGAAAAGGTCATGCAAACTCAGGAAGCACAGAGGGTCCCAAGGAAGATGAACCCAAACAGGCCCACTCCAAGACACATCATTATGAAAATGGCAAATTTCAAAGACAGGGAGAGAATCCTAAAAGCAGCAAGAGAGAATCAGCTAATAACATACAAGGGGGCTCCCATAAGGTTATCAGCTGATTTCTCAACAGAAACACAACAAACCAGAAGGGAATAGCAAAACACATTTCAAGAAATGTAAAACAAAGGCCTGCAACCAAGAATACTCTACCCAGCAAGGCTGTCATTCAAAATGGAAGGTGAAATGAGTTATCCGGACAAAAGAAATCTAAAAGAATACATCTCCACCAAACCAGCATTGTAAGAGATGCTAAAGGATCTGCTTTAAGAAGATGAAGAAACAGAGAGACAGACAGAAACACAGGTACAAAGGTAAATGGATTAAATGCACCAATCAAAAGACAGGGCAGCTGAATGGATAAGAACCAATTTTAACTTATGAATGCTTTAAATTAATCTTGTTACTATACCTGAAGAATCCTGAAACATCAATTCATAAGAACCTAGGTACCCCTATGTTCATAGCAGCACTATTTACAATAGCCAAGTGCTGGACACAGCCTAATTGCTTATGAGTGGATGATTGGATCAAAACACTTTGGTACATTTACACAATGGAATACTACATAGCAGAAAGAAAGACGAGCTCCTACCCTTTGCAACAACATGGATGGAACTGGAAAGTATTATGCTTAGTGAAATAAGCCAGTCAGTGAAAGACAAATACCATATGATCTCATCCATTATAGGACACTAATGAACGAAACAAACAAGCAAGCAAAACAGAGTAGATACATGAATAAAATGAATAGACCTTCAGTGGGCAGAGAGTAGGGGGGAGGAGGAGGCAAAGAAGGGGAGCAGTTTAGTCAAGGAACTAGCATGGAAGAACCATGGACATGGACAAGTGGGATTGACTTTGGGAGGCAGTGGGTGGGTGGGGAAGGGGACAGAGGAGAGTAAAATGGGAATGGATGTAATATAACAACAATAAAATTAAATTTTATAAAACTAGCCTTCTTTTATGGAGTAGCTAACTAGCTAATCAATTAATTACTTAATAAAATAATTAAATAGCAGCATGAAGCAGGCATTGGGTGGCTGTTGACAATGCAGAGACCCTGGTCCCTGTTGCCTAGATCCATAGAGAGCCTTGGGTTACTAGATATTGTTATAGTTTATAACATACTGATTTCTATTCATCTAGATTTCTTTATTCTACAGATCTTGTCTTTGCATCCTCTTGTTTATACCAAGTCTATGAATGGTAAACTAGTAATGTGATTTTTCATTCTGGTATTCAGGAAACCCCTGATTTCAGGAGGTTAGATACTTATTAGCTCATCAGATTTATTTTGCTAGAGAATGTTCTGGTCAATGCAGAACTTCTATGCTGAGGAATTCTGTTATCTATGTTTCATTAATACTTTCAAGAGGATCATTACCTCCAAATTCTGCAAGAAATAAACTATATTTTTCCAATGTGGCACAAAGTAAAATTTGCACTGGAAATTTATAGCATCACTCTGATACATTTATATATTTAGGAAGCTTAAAGTTACACAAAACAAAATAATGGTGCCATGGCCATATTCCAATTCTTTTCTATTATTTTTTACCTTCTAGATAAGGGGAGAAGACTGCTTGTCCCACTCTAAGATAAATTATATTCAGTATGAATTTCAGGATCTAAATAGAAATTATGAGGCAGAAAATGAATACTAGAAGAGAGTAACATAATAAAAAGTCGGAAGCCTCTCTTCCTAAAAATATTGTCCCTGAGCACAAAGTAATTTTGCCTACAAATTTAAACAACTCATGGATGATGATTCTCTCAAAAGTAATAATGTGCATGAGAAAACTATGGGAAAAAAAATGATTCTTAGTGGTAGGGATAGTCATTGCAAATTAATATTTCTACCCATAGACTGTTTTTCAAGATTACCATTTAGATCTCTGGGAACTAAGAAAGGACTGGATTTTAATCCTGAATCTGCTACAACCTAATTTGCATCAGCAGATAAGATTAAAAATATATATATTATTCATGGTTTAGCTTAATGAAAGGAAAACCCACATGATTACTAAAATATTTTTTAGGTCTCTGAATCTAAGTCTTATTTCTAATTTATGTATCAGTCCATGGTAACAACATGTATAATTTTATCATTTCCTGTGCTAGCCATTTCACCTTATATAATGTTTAGGGTAGCTGCCTGGGAGAAAGGGGTTAGGAAATATATTAAAATGCTTTCTAAAAAAAACAAAACAAAACAAAACAATCAAACAAACAAACAAAAAAACTTGAACCAGTTTTCAGGCCTTAAAATGCATTGATATGAATCTTGAACCTGTGACTATTTCCAGACACTAACACTTTACAAAGAGTGGAACACACCAGTGAGATATTGTCCTAATTTCATAGTTATCAAATGTTTTTCTCTTTCCAAAGGGTTAGCCACATATTAAGACAGTTCACTCACAGTAAGACAATTAATTGCCTTACAACTAAAAATAAATTTGTTTTGTTTTTGGACATTTCTCTCTAAGGTGGAAACATTGTTCTGTGATGCACTTGGTATGTGACATTTTCAAAATGTATGAGATCAATTCCTTTCTTTGGGTGCATCCCAAGTCATATTTTCTTACACAACTGAAATCCCAATTGCTAAACAATTGAGTACTCAAGCCTCAAACCTCTCCCATGATAGAAACTAGCACCAGGACTCACACTGCAGAGTGTCTTCAATAACTGCACTCAGCATAAGGCTTACAACCCAGGAATGAATTCTCCATAAATACTAAAAATTAGCACTCACAGATGTTCACCCTGCTTATTATCTGCTAACTTTCTGGATCAAATGGTCAATATGAATATGTTAACATTCACCAAAGATTGTTTCTGGCAGGGTACATGTTGATATCAGCAGGAAATAAACAGGAAACTTTAAAAGGTATAAAACTTTAAAACAATAGCTTAAAGGTGTTTTATAAACTACAGATGGCTTGCACCCTTTAAGTGAATATTTGCTGTGGGATGGGAAACAGGACTGAGAAAAAAGAAAATCATTTGAAAATAATGTCTCCCGTGCAATATGTTGTAATTAAAAAACAGGTATGCCATGTGGAAGTTGCCTTTTAATATCTCTCCTTATATTATAGAAGAGATGAAATATGTGAAGATACATAAGCACCAGATCAGTAAAAACTTGGAAAATGTCTAAAGGGATAAAGTTAGATTATAGACTTCTAAACTGGGATCTCTCTGTTCATCTAATATCAGACACCCAGACACACCTGCTGATTTCAATTGCTTCTCCAGGGAAGCTTCTGGAGTTGGGCAAAGGCCCTACTCCTGTCCCTCCCCTATTGCTGAATGAGTGCATCAAACAGAAAAACATCTTTCCCAGCTTAGGCCGTGGGCTCATTAGTGCTCAAAAGTGGAGCAGCACAAAGTACAGAGCTGTTAGTGTACAGAGAGGTGGGAGATAATGGTAGAAGGTAGGCAAAGGGGAGTCTGAGCCAGTTCACTGATGTTCTCCTCATTCACGATTGGGCCTGTGGAGTGCCACGGTGCTAGAAGCCACCTTCAGGTACCATTTCTGAAAAGTGACATTAAACTATGGTCCCTAACATCCCCATGCAATATATTTTTTAGAGTAGTCAAGGGAGTCTGGACCCCTGGTGGTGAAATTCTGATGAGCTTCATGTTGTAATCATACATTCTGACTGCTAAAAATTTTTCTCTTCTTATTCCTACAATGAGCTAGTTCATTATACATAGCCTTAGAGTTCTCTGGATAAAGAACTGTTTGTATTAATGCATAAAGGAACATGATATAATACACTATACTAAATGCATGCTTGGCTGCTGGAGTAGGGAAAGGTATTGAGAAGATGTGTAGCAATGCAAAAGCTGATCTATTTTTACAAATTATTGCGAAGCTGGGCTAACATAATGCATGCAAGCATTAAATTTCATTTTTGCATTAGAATTTGAAGTGAATATTATAAAAAGCTTATACTCCTCCAAAATCATCTTCAACAGTTACTTTCACACCTGAATCATAATTTACTTCACCCCTCACATCTTGGCGCCTTCACTATTCTTACTATATAATGCAACTCTCTTCTTTAAAACTCTCTTCTCAACATTGAAGATGTGTGGCTTTAATTATTTCTCTTAATCAACCAGTGACACATTACAGGTGTTTTTATTTTGAAACATTTAATGAAAGAAGAGTTACTTAAACTAAACTTACCTATAGCCTGGTGGGTTGTAAGCACAGGAGAGTCCTGCTTAAACCCCATATAGAATTCTGAAATTGCTCTGATTCATTTGTTATTGGTTAAGAAATGGCTCTTTACAAAGTCCTTGTAAAACCCTAGGGATGGGGGAGGGTGGATTATGAGACTCGGGGAAAAGAGAACACGAAAAAGAAAAGGCAGATCTGCCAATCATAAATAGGAGGGAAGCAACAAGAACTGCTTTTCTTGCATTTTTAGTTAGCAGAAAAACTGTGATCACCACAGACATGATGAATTATATGTGGGCCAACCAGCAGTGAGAAAGTTTTCAGAACTAGAAGTCTGAAAGAGGGGAGTGAAGGATGAAGAGGAGAAGGCTGAGTAAAGCAGACACAGACACAGAGAATGTTCCTGGAGAGACAGTCAACTTATTTCATTGCTTGGGGATCAAAAAGAAGATACCGCAAATCAAATCAAGTTATGCAATAGGTGTGGGATTTCAATTTTTACAGGTTGATTAGATTCTATTTTCACTGAACCCTGTGGACTCTCTGACAGGACTTGAAACCCCTTTCAGCGCTTTGCAAAATTTCCCTACACGTTCATTTTCTGCAAAGGGATTGTTCTATCCATTAGCCACCAAACAATATCACAGAGAGGATAGATGCCACGATGGATACTCAGGGGTTTGAACCACATCTGCGCTTCTCCAGCTCCCAGACCATCGGAGTAAGAGGAAACTCCATTAGCAATCATGTTATTCAGCAGCGGTGTGCTCTTCCAAGACTTTACTTCTTGAAGTGGAAATATGCCTCCTAGTTTGTTAATCTTTTAACACCATGTGCACAAAACAAAGAACAAATTGTTCTGGTCCAATGAGTCTTGGCATAGAGCTGAGGTATCAAGAGGGACAGAAGTTAAACAAAGACAAATACATACCGCAAAGCAACATCATTCCTAGATGAGGGCACATCCCTGCAGAGCACCTGAGCACCTGTGGCAGGTGTAAGATACCAAGCCCTAGCGTAGCTCTGATTTCAGAGAAGCTTGTAAGTATAATGCGACAAGGGTAAATCAATTTCCCCTGGGCTCTACTGCATTTAAACCATCTGAATGCAGGGGCATTGTGGGGGGTGGAAACAGGCTTTGGCAAACTTAGGATTCCAAGCTAGCGAACCTATTGATAAAGAAAATTCTGCATGCCTTGTTTGTGAATTATTATAGCAAGACTCAGGTGGATAAGTGGGAAGTGAAAGGTCTGTGCTCTGGGGGTTTTATTTTCGAAATGACTTTGTTGAGGTCTTTTCAATTTAATCGTTGAAATAAACAACAGCTGAGAGCAAGTGGACTGAAAGGAGGGAGGGGACAGTGACTTCAGTGGGCTGTTCCTGAGGAGGCTGGTCCCCTAAGCCCTTCAGGGTTCAGAGAGGAGCCTGAAGATCTTGATTGGATTTTAAACTGTGTTAGTAAGTCAGGAAAGGTTCGGGGTGCAGCAAGCACCACAGGCAGCTGTGTTTCCAAGCTGACCTTCATCAGAGTGCGGTATGTTTAGTTCAGCCTGTCACAGAGAAGGAATAAGAAAATACTGCTACTAAGCCATGCCATTTTAGTTATAAAAATAAAACAACAACTAAAGATAAAAATAAAGCTAAAGCTCTGTCTTCTTGGCTCAACTCCTAAATGAGGGGATCTGGGGAGAATTCAGGAGATTAGCGTAAGGATGACTGACATCGCAGCGGTGAAGGAAGTGAAGCCAAAATGTTTTTGTCTGGGATCTGGTGAGAGAAAACTCAAACTTGAAACAGAAGTAGAGAAACTTGAAATAGGTTTCACACAGGCTTTAATTATCCAGGCAAAACTCTGACAGTGGTCTACGTAACACCTCCCTCCCTTCTGCCCTTCCCTCATCAATGTATTTTCTGGGTATCAAGAACTCCAGCACCTTCAGAGACTTGGCTCCAAGGTTATGAAGGAAATGCGACACTGTACTTTCATATAATAAAGTTCAGCTATATCTCAAACTCTATTTCCTTTTTAATTACAATTTTCTTACCTGAGCCTCAAGTGATTCTAATGTTACCATTAGCCCTGGAGGCCCGAGTTATTTTATGTTCAGTGACAAGTGTTGGATGTGCAGTTTCTACATGGGCAATTTCCCTCCTCTGTGAACTTGAACGAAATGGGTAGCAAACCCAAGTCCCTAGTTACTCCTGCCCTACAGAGACACAGGTGCCCTAGGAAAAGCTTAGAAATTAGAAATAAACTCACGGTCATATTGCGTCTGAAACATTTGGGCACAGTAGAATTAGAGGACAGGCAGCAGAATTCTGAAATGAGGGAGAGTCTAAATCTAGGCTTTTCATAAAAGATGCTTAGTGTGTGTTTTAAACTTTAAACTGTCACGTTAAGTCAAATTTTTTGGAAAGTGTTATTAAGCGGGGATTACTAAGAACAGTTGAAGACTAATTATTGAGACAAACAGATTTGGAAAAAAAGAACCATTTATAAACCTTTAAGAATATTAGCTAACAATTATCTCTAATTGCACTGATGATGATCGGATAGAATATGTATGACACAAATATTTGAATGCCATACCCTCATCTGTGACAGGTGTTTTCGATCTGTTACAGCCCTGTCTTCATTTATAACAGATAATGGTAAGATAATTACATGGATTCCCTTCTCCCTGGGCACTTTGCTGGGCTCTGCTTCCCATAGTTAGGACTGACCATGTGATATGGTCTAACCATTGGAATGTAGCAAAAAAGATACGCAGTTAAGTTTAGACATGATCCCAAAATACCATGCACACGTAATTCTTCCTGCTGCGTGGAACAGAGATATTTCCAAAGTGCACAAACTTAATACAGAAAGTGTTCTTAGAAGGTAGAACTGTTGAATCAAAAGAGCAGTCAGGTGGCAGGTTGTACTAAAACTGATGTCTGAAACTGTAAAACTACAGATACTTGCTGTATAGTAAAAATATCTGGTAAACTTAGTATCTATGATAACTTCAAAGCAGACTTTACCTGTTGAGCAAGCAGCTCTAGATGAAGTATTGGAAAGAACCAGGGTGTTGGCCACTATTGCCAAGTTTTAACAAGCTACACAAGAATGAAATAATGGTCCTAACAGTGTGTCCCAGTGGGTTGAGCATCATTAGCAAACTGGGAGCTCCCTGGTTTGGATCACAGGCAGGTTAAGTGCCTGCGATGCTTGCCAGGTCTCCAGTTGGGGGTGAGCGAGAGCCAACTGAGCGCTGTTCCTCTTCCACGTTGATGTTTCTCTGCCTCTCTTCCTCCCTTCCCCTCTCTCTAAAAATAAATTAAATATATATATTTTTTTAATGAGATAATGAAAATAGAGGGCCAAAGATACCAGGGATTAAGATGAGCCTTATAGGTTTAGAAAACCCAACTACTTCTGGACCCCATACAGTAAGTCAAAAAACTGAAAAATTTCTCCAGTGATGATAATCAAGTACTGCTTCTTAATTAAAAAAAGTGACTCAGATTTTTCTGAAAGATTACATTAAGGCTATTGCTTTCCCACTCAAGTTAATTGTTTTAAGAAGAGAGAGAGAGAGAGAGAGAGAGAGAGAGACTTCGTTACTATAGTCTTAAAAGTCTCAGTCAACCTCATGTAAAATTCTGAAGTTCTGAGGTTAGGATGAATACTTATCTTTACCTAATCACAAAACTTATTTTCCTCAGCTTCCCTGAAACCCCATCTCTAGCTCCTTTTGCCCTGTAAAATCCTTTCTTATTATAGTTGACAAAAGCGGTCTTTCTTCTGAAATCCAAAACCACATATGTCTGCAAAGTTTTGTCTTCTTATATGTTTAAACTGTCAGGCAGAGGGCCTTATCTCCTTATCTAGGAGTAACTGTCTTTAAATCAGGACCTATATCTTTTTAAAGTTAATTTATTATTATTGTATTACAGTTTTTCCATATCTTCCCCCATATCTCTCCCTACCACCCCATCCCCTGTCCCACAGACAATCCCCACCTCATTGTCTGTGTCCATTGGGTTATTTGTACTAGCTTCTTGACTCAACTCATCCCCTTTTTCTCCACCTCTTCCTCTACCCCCACGCCTCTGGTCACCATCAGTCTGTGACTTATCCCCATGTCTCTAGTTCTATTCTGCTCCTCTGTTTGTTTTGTTCATTAGTCTACAGTATTAGGTGAGATCATATGGTATTAATCTTTTGCCACCTGGATTATTTCACTAAGCATAATCCTCTCCAGTTCCAACCATGCTATTGAACAAGGTAGGAGTTCCTTCTTTCTTTCTGCTGCATAGTATTCCATTGTGTAAATGTACCAAAAATTTTTGATCCATTCATTCACTGATGGGCACTTAGGCTACTTCCAGTACTTGGCTATTGTGAATAGTGCTGCTATGAATGTAGGGTGCATAGGTACTTTTGAATTGTTGCTTTAGGGTTTTTCAGGCATAATCCTAGCAGTGTAATCACTAGATCAAAAGGCAGTTCCATTTTTAGTTTTTTGAGGAAATTCCATACTGTTTTCTACAGTGGAAGCACCAGTCTGAGTGTCCATCAACAGTGCTCTAAGGTTCCATTTTCTCCACATCCTTGTCTGCACTTGTTGTTTGTTGATTTGTTAATGATGGGCTATTCTGACTAATGTGAGGTGGTTTGTCAGTGGTTTTAATGTTCCTGTCTTTTAGAACCTATAAAGCTTTCAGCAAAGTACTTTGAACATAGCTTGAGTTTAATATAATTTTGATAAATTAATAAATTACCAGTCCATTTAAATGCATTCAAGTATTCTGTGCTGTGTTTCTCTTACCTGCAATTAGTAACTGGCTTAATCCTACCATCTACTTCTTGAGCCTTCAAGGACTCCCAATTCCCTAAAGATGATGACATTATTACATATTATATTATATATGTTATCATATTATACTATGTATATATATTTTACAAATATATTATATATGCATATACATATAATATATTTGTGTGTGTATGTATATGTATTCACTTTTGGGCCCAAATATTTCTGAGTACTCCACCTATCTCTACAACTGTACTATCATTTCAGTTCAAAATAAACCATTTTGTTTCAGTCAGAATAATAAAACTTTAGAATCATTAAAATTCCTTCCTTCTTTTTTCTTTTCCTCCAAATCTTCCTCCTTCTTATTTTTCTCCTTTCTTTCTTCTTTGATTTGTTTTTATGTAGATGAGAAAACTGAATCACAAAAAAAGGTTGAGTGTCATGGCTAACATCACATGTAATTAGACAAGACCTATCTGTTCTCATTCTGTGTTAGAACATGCTCAAGACTAAAAGTAATAACCTGTAATCATTTAGCCTTTTCTAGTAATTTTAAAAAGATAAAAAATTGCCTTTTCATTTTATTATGCATGGGTTTTATATATCATAAATATTTAGACATTGCAACAAAGATAACATACTGCCCCAAGTCATAAAAAGGCAATTGCTCCATCATCATTTGTCATCTTGAGAAATTTTTTATGGATCCAGAGACAAATCTCAAAGGAATAGGATCTTCTAGTTATATTGTTGCAAACATACTTCCTGTTCTGTCTTTAACCTTAATAACACTGACCCATAAAAGTCCTTAGAGTTAGAAAACTAAAAAATTGAACTGAGTGAATCTCTCCTCAAAGTATTTTAATATTTTTAAAATAATACAGGTGCAGGGTAACAGAGTACAAAAATTATGGTGAAAGTAATAATCCCAATTACCTTCCTTACCACCTATAACTAGTTCCATTCACTATATCCTTTTTTTTTTTTTTTTTAAGCTTTTATTTATTATTTTCAGAGAGAGGGACAGGAGAGAGGCAGAGAGGGAGAGAAACATCAATGTATGGTTGCCTTTCACCTGCCTCCAGCTATGGACCTGGCTAGAGACCTGGTTTGCAACCTGGTTATGTGCCCTGGCTGGGGAATTGAACCAGTAACTTTCAGGGTCGCAGGTCAGTGCCTTATCCACTGTGCTACCAGCCAGGGCCGCTATATTCTTTTAAAGAATTCTTTTTTGGTCCTACAGTGCTTGCATTAGTAAATGCCATACTGGACAGTATTTACTTGCCCCTATGATACATGAAGATTTTATACTCATTTGCACTCTCCTCCTTCTTTTTATAATTAATACTTAATCAGTTTTATTTTAAATTCTTCAGTTAGCTTTTATACCCGTTTCTACTTTCAATAACTTTGAAAAGTGTCTCTTAAGTCTGCATTTTGTCAGATAAATGTATTGAACTTCCACATTTTCCTCAACTTTTCTTAATTCTCTGTTTCATTCCACCTTTTCTCAGCTACACAGTAACATTTATACTATCCATACAGGTCATATTTACATTCTAAGCGGTAGCCACATCAAAGTCTTCTGTGAATACTGATCGATGTTAAAGTTGAGAATCAGTGTGAACATCACTGTGACTCTACACATATTGCCCAATGCTGGCCTCAGCAGTGATCCTGGGAGTAGAGGGCCCAATTCCACCTCTTGTGGTGGTTCTAAATCAAATGTTCTGGATATCAACATTAAATGTATTGGATTTTCTTGTACTGTTTCAATTTCTCTGAATTTTGCCATCTTTCAGTTTAGTTTGTATTTCAGACACAGCGAATTTATTTCTGCTCTTCTGAGAACTGCTACAATGATTTGTACTTGATAGCTTTTCATACCTTCATGTTTTTACTTTATCTAGAACAACTTCTATTCTTCATTCTACATTTTATTTCTCCTGCACATTACTATCCAGAGCCTCTTATTTCCTGCCCCCATCAGAGCTAATATATTTCCGGCTGCTTCCTAGTAGACCTCCCAGGAATTCCTTTCTTTCTTCTTCTTCTTTTTTTTAAAGATTGTATTTATTATTTTCAGAGAGGGGGGAAGGGAGAGAGGCAGAGAGGGAAAGACACATCAATGTATTGTTACCTTTCACCTGCTTCCACAGGACCTGGCTGGAGACCTGGCTTGCAAACAGGTTATGTGCCCTGGCTGGGAATCAAACCAGCAACCTTTGGGTTCACAGGCCAGCACCTTATTCACTGTGCCACCTGCCAGGACTTCTTTCTTCTTCTTATCCCTCCTAAATTGAGTTAGCTGTGTCCTTGGTTATTTGCATTCTTCTTCTGTTGTTAATGTTGCTGCGCGTCTTCATTTTAAAGATTCATGCCTCCAGATACTTTCTGAGAGATGTTTTTGGAGGGATGGATTTTTATTAGTCCTTGAATATCATAAAAGGTTTTTATTCTGTTCTCAAAGGTGGTTGATTGCTAATTTCTATTAAAAATCTTGATTAAAATGATTTGATCTCAGAATGTATGTACCATACTGCTTTCTGGAGTATAGGATAGTTGAAGAAGCCAGATGCCTTTTTGGTTTTTGCTGACCTTTAGATAACTTTTTTGATTTTCTTCCCCTCTGGAACAATATTAAAATTAGTTATTCTTTATTTTTCCTACATTTTGGGAAGAAATAGAGTTGAATGCATAACTGCCAGGTCTTTGTTGGCAGATTATGTAGGGTTATATCTCAGTTCTGCTACTTAGTCATTGAGAAATATGTGTCACTCACTTAACCATTAGGTACTTCAGGTTTCTCATCTATAAAATGAAACAATATTTATCATATACCCATTTCAGAGTTGTGGTGAGGATTATATAAGTTAATACACATAAGGTACATGAAGCAGGGCCTGAACATACCCACTGCTATATGCATATTCATATTTTCTCATTCTATTGGTTTATTTTAATTTCTGTTTTCATATTTTTAATCTCAAGAAATTTTCATGTTCTTTGACTTTTCTTGATAGCCATTCTGGCTGATGTGAGGTGGTATCTCAGAATATAACTAATAAATTTCTAAAAATGCTATAAATTATGTTTGTGATGGAACAAACTTTTGTTTGTTCATTTGATATTTCTCGTCCATGTCCATGTTTTACTCACATGCTAGTAATTATTTTTAGGTTTATCTTGAAAACACAAGGATATAAAACTGGTATGAGTTTCCTGTTTTTATTTCTCATAGGTCTTGTCTCTGAATAGGGAATTCTCCCCCAACACTCTGAGAGGATGCAATGGGGCCTGTGTGGATGAATTGGTTAGCTCCCCTTTAAGGAGACCAAACCAAGACTAAGATCAAATGGATTCCCACCCACCCTTGTCCATACCCCATGCCAAAATGGGAAGGCATTTATTTCAAGGTTATTCATCACCATGTAAGTCTAACCTTTTACCAGAGGGTATAAGTTAAAATGAACATGTAATATAGCACAGAAATCAAATATGGATTTCAATTTTTTAACCCAAGTTTCTCTGTTTATTTTCTTTGTGAAAATTAAACTTGCTCATTCTCATAAGAATACTAATAATATCTGATAAGCATTAAATGCTATAAATTCCTTTCATGATCTTATGAGAATCTTTGGACAAGCTTCATAATCAAATAAATAATACACATGAAATATCTTTGAAATTATAAAACACTATTAAAAATTATAAGATATTACTTTAGATCTTACATGTATTATTTTTCAGTCTAGAAAGTACATGTTATTACCAAATAATATATTATTTATTTTATTCTATGTTGATCTTCTCCCCAAAAACGTTGATTTAAGAAGAGATGCTAACTAGAATAATAGAATGACTAGAAATCAAAGGGCTCTTCCCTTTCTTCATACTGTAGATGGTGAATTGGAAGTCACATTAGGAGAAGCTATGTCCCTGAGGCCTTTTAGCAACTTAGCCCTTCAATGGCAAGACTAAAGGAACTCCTAGTCAAGGAGTTCCTTGACTCTCTTTCCCTTTAATTTGTTTTCCCACAAATAAATTTTTACCTAGCAAAAATCCGAAACCATTAAATTCTTCACAGTCCTCCAGATTTCAGAAGTTTGTAGGAAACGGTGCAAAGAGTACAAAGATGAAAAGGATACACAAAGGAGTGCACAGGAAGTGTCCCATGCTGCAGCAGAAACAAGACCCCAGGCACCCTCATCAGTGACACAACAAAGGCAGTTGTTCCTCCTGCCTCTGGGTCACAAACCGTTCTCCTAGGCTCGGGACTACAGCGGAGCTGTGGCCCTGTGCTCCATTGCAGGCATCACTTTCCGCTGGAGTGTGATAGAATCTGAGAGCACTACTGTATTTTTAAAGGCAATTAATATTTTATTATGCACAGACTTTTATTTGCACCATTTGGATTCTTCTTCTCTAATTAAATCTCGTGATTTATACAAACAGAACTGCTGTTCTTTAACTTGTGCAAATTATAAAAATTAACAAATACTTGTTAAAAGGAAGCAAAAGCAGCCAAGGGTCCTATTTTTGTGACAGAAACAACTGGAGGCTACGGAGTAAATTGAAAGTGCCTCTTATTTGAGCAGGGTAATGTGGCAATTACATACAAAATACCTTAGTTAAGTGGAGCTGACAGAAATTCCAGCTGTCTGTGAGAGAAAAGTTAGTTCTTAAAATAAATAAAACCAGGGTATTTTATGTGTCCATGTAGGATTTTTGCTTCATGACCTTGTGTACAGCATTTTGGGATTTATAAATCAAGAGCGTCATTTCAGGCAGTCGTTACCCCCAACTCTGCTTTTGTGCTGCGTTTCTAGGGCCAAATGAATGGTCTTCAGAAGGAACAGAAAGTCTCTAAGCTAAGATACCCACTAGCAAACTAGGCTTTGCTCCTCTTTCTGATCCTAAATTAGCATTTGGTAGGTACATTTCACCTGGGTGCATACTATACCCACCTTCACCCCTGGCAGTATATGTTAGTAAACGAAGTCATCCTGTAGGGGAAAGACCAAAGCGTTGCTTAATTTCTGGGAAGACAGCAGCATATGGGAACCGGGCAGAGGGCGAGGGTGAGAAATACAGGGCAAGGGCAAAAAATTAACCTCCATCCTAAATTGTCTGTAGCTTCTTAAAGAAACCTCCCTGGGGCCCTGGCTGGTAGCACAGTGGTTAAGGCGCCGGCCTGCGAACCTAAAGCTCGCAGGTTCGATTCCCCAGCCAGGGCACATAACCAGGTTGCAAACTAGGTCTCCAGTCAGGTCTGTGGCTGGAGGCAGGTGAAACGCAACCATACATTGATGTCTCTCTCCCTCTCTGCCTCTCTCCCTTCCCCTCTTTCTAAAAATAATGAAATAAAATCTTAAAAAAAAAAAAAAAGAAACCTCCCTGGGAAGAGTCTGTGCGCCCCTTTAAGGGCACTATCTCCAAGGTCTCCATCTGCGGAAGAAGAAGGATAATAGGAAGTTGGTTGAGTAATGAACAAGGAATTAACATAACCTCAACAAAGATCTGTTTACTTTATGGGTCTTTTTCCACCCCTGGCAAAATTCACATTCATGCCAATAAATAGAATGAAAGCCAAATGGTTCAAAATAAAGAAATTTACTTTCTGGACATTTCAAGACAGCATTTATACCACATGTAGAAAGCTACTATGTGAGACTGCTATTTCTATTCTTATTTTGCATGGATTCTTCTCTGCATTCAATTTATAAGTCACATGCGTTTTTTCCCTTTGTATGCCAGCAGATTAAGAGAGGAAAAGCTCCACATGAAATTTTTATAAAAATAATTGAACATCTACCTAAGCGAATATATTTCCTCCATTTAAGTATATTCAGGATAGCTCTATTGTAACCTACATGGATAAAAATGACTTCAGAACACCTCTCTTACAAGGGACTTGAAATTCTTTTAAAATATAAGAATACACACAAATACACACCATGCATATAACTTTATAAATTTAGGTACAGAAAGTCTGCAATATAAAAACATCCCACATAAAAGCCAAAACTCAAGTTAGAGATAAATACAAGTAAAAAATACACAGATCTTTTATTTTTCTGTTTTATCACTCTGAAGTTTTATTACCACTGTGGAATTACTTTGAAAAATCTTAATTCTTTTAGAGAATGTTCATGCTGCAGGCCTGAAAAACTTTCTTTGTGAGACTACATGAAAAGAGGACATATGGGATAGCAAAGGAAGTTTCACCTATTTCAAACTGTTCTCCAGAATTAACATTGTACCCAAGAAGGAATGATATACTCTTGTTCTTTTCTCCACATTTTTCCACTTCCTTCTCCTTCCCCCCAAATGAGGCAATTTGCAGGAACAAGAACTAAGGCATATGGTACCAATATGATCTTTTAGTTCATTTTTTTGAATAATTGGTGTTTATGGACAACCCCCAAGAAACTAGCAACTGATGGAACTATGTTTCTATGAGAATGTACGGTCTAAAATATAGATGAAAAGAACCACTCTAGATACCGCCTCCCTAGGAAAGTCCTACACTAATAGCAATCATTAATATTTGGTCACTTCTTACTATGTGTCAAGCCAGCTCAATACTAATCTGTTTATTATCCCAGCTCGTCTTTAGCACAACCCTATTTTGGAAGGGATTATTAGGATCCCTTTATACAGATGAGACAAATGAGATTTAGAATACTTAGCCCCATCTTTGAAACATGCAAAGTCTGCCCTGGCTGGTGGCACAGTGGATAAGGTGCCAGCCTACAAACCCAAAGGTCACTGGTTCAATTCCCCAGCCAGGGCACATAACCAGGTTGCAAGCCAGGTCTCCAGTCAGGTCCGTAGATGGAGGCAGGTGAAAGGCAACCATACATTGGAGTTTCCCTCTGTCTCTTCCTCTCTCCCTTCCCCTTTCTCTGGAAATAATAAATACATTTTTAAAAATAAAGACAATACATGAAACATTTGGGGGAAAAAAAAAAAAAACATGCAAAGTCTAAGTGGAAAAGCCAAGAGTATAAAAATGAAAATATAGGTCTGACTTCAAAGCTGGTGATATTTAACACTGTACTACGTTAACAGGTGAAGTAGAGACTGTTTATTCACATGTCAAGTTATATACCTATAGATAAAAACACTTTGAATACTTAAGAACATTTATTTTATTGGGAAGACTATTGTGGTAGTTCTTTTATTTTAACCAATCACGTCATTTATTTTTGCCACAAAAAGAAAACCAAATTGACCAGTAGGTAAATTTGAATCTTTCATATTTTACTTATGTTTATGGTTTATTTCATAACAATTTTAATCAACCTTTTAAAAAGTAGAGTTACAATGGTGTAATAAAACTATGGTATAATAAATTGCCATTTTCCCCACAAAAATTTGTACTTGTTTATTAGAGAACCACACTTCATGGGTACCACAGTCCAGGAGGCCCATTTGAGAAGTTATGAGTGTCTGTTTTTGCTTAGTCCACCATAGGTGTTTAATAAATATTTTAATTGAATGATTGATGAAAGTATCTTTAAATATGGCTAATGAAGAGACCAAAGAGAACTCAGCAATAAAATAATATATCTAAGTTTGAAATTAATGGCACAGATACAGGAGTACTTCAATATAATAAGATAGTATCTTAAATATGATAAAATTAATAACTGGACAGGTTAAAATAATTTCAAAAGTACAATTGAATAAAAGTTGGGGGAAAAAATCCTTATCTCCTCCTTTCTTTTCTATCTCAGTCATAATTCACAGAAGAAACCAGGTCCAGTTTTATTTTACCAGGTCCAGTTTTATTTCTTCTGGTGGTTACCTTCCTAATTCCCCAGAATATGCTGCTAATCCTGCTTCCTGGCTAATAGGGGTAATCCTGCACGTTTACTGCTCACATTCCTTCCTAGGGAGCAGCACTGAGCAAGCTGCCTATATTATCTCAGGTGGTAGTCCTTGGGAGTAAATACTAATGATGTTAGTTAAGTAGGATCATTGTGATCCTACTCTCCATTGATTCACTTATGTGACATAATTTTTTCAATAATCTATTAAGAGAAGTCTGCTGGGGGTCTTTAGAGAAAAGTTTTATATATATATTCTTTAAAAAGAGACATAGAGTAAGGCAGTCCTTTTCCTCAGGGGACATGCCTGTGGCATTCATGTGATGGTTAGGCTGTAGCTATCCTGAGACTATGTGTGAGGGCAGGTGACCCCACTAGGGGAGCAGAGTGAAGCAATAGGAAGAGCATGAGTCTTTGAATATGACAAGTGCTGAAATAATTAACTTAAGTACCATAGTTAATAAGGCTGGGGACAGGTGTGTTCTAAAAACCCAAATTTACTTTTTACTTAGAAGTAAAAAGTAGACTGCATATTACTCAGAAGGTAACATGATATGGTAGAAAAGATACATACTAGGGTGATAACAACCTAGTTTAAATATTTAAATTATGTTATTTCATTAGCAATAAATTAATGTTGAACAATTGGTATTTAACATAGGGATTTATCACTGGGAAGCCATTTCTAGTTTGGACATGATTAAGAAGTTAAAAATTAACCCAACATAAACTAGCCTGGTATTACAAATAAGTAAGCATATTTTAGAAAAACCATAGATTTAAAATCTAGAAGTCTCTTATTCATATTTTACTTTCACTTGATGGGATTTTTGGAAACAATAAACTTCTCTAAATCTGTTTCTATATGAGTAAAAAAGTTATTATAATACACATGTTATAAGATAAATGCACTTAATGAAATTTCATTCATTCATTAAGAAATATTTATAGTGCCTACTACTATATGAGTTAGAAACTGTCTTTGGTTCTAGCAAACAGCAGTGAACAAATCACATTAATAGACATAAATGAGTCATTCATTGGCATATAATCAGTTTTAATTTGGTTTATGAGTTATGAAAGTACAATAAACCACTTGATCATAATGTGACTGTTCCAATCATCCACTGATGGGCACTTAGGCTGTTTCCAGCACTTGGCTATTATAAATAGTGCCGCTATGAACATAGATGTACATAGGTTCTTATGAATTGGTGTTTCAGGATTCTTTGGGTATAGTCCAAGTAGTGGAATTGCTGGATCAAAAGGCAATTCCATTTTTAGTTTTTCTAAGGAAACCCCATACTGTTTTCCACAGTGGCTGCACCAGCCTACATTCCCAACAGTGTATGAGGGTTCCCTTTGCCCCTTGTCCTTGCCAACACTTGTTGTTTTTTGATTTGCTGATGATGGCCATTCTGACAGGTGTGAGGTGGTATCTTATTGTGGTTTTAATTCCCATCTCTCTGATGACTAGTGATGTTGAGCCCATCGGTGGATGATTGGATCAAAAAACTTTGGTACATTTACACAATGGAATTCTATATAGCAGAAAGAAAGAAGGAACTTGTACCCTTTGCAACAACATGGATGGAATTGGAGAGTATTATGCTTAGTAAAATAAGCCAGTCAGTGAAGGACAAATATCATATGATCTCACCCATTATGGGACAATAATGAGCAAAACTAACAACAAGCAAAACAGAACCAAATATATGAATACAATGAATAGGCCTTCAGTGGTCAGGGGGAAAGGGGTTGGAGGGAGGGGGGAGGCAGAGGCAAGAAAGGGGAGCAGCTTAGACAAGAACCTAGTATAAAGGAACCATGGACATGGACAACAGGTGGGATTGACTTTGGGGGGAATGGTGGGTGGGGAGGGGGACAGAGGGGGCAAAAAGGGGATGGATGTAATACAACAACAATAAAATAAAAAAAAAAATAAGGTGATTGTATTACATTGTAAACTTTGGCAAACAGAACTGAAATGCCACAAGAGAATATATATTCTGGATTTTTATAAGTACATGACCAAGAAAATCAGAAATTAGAATTTCATACTTTAGAAAATTATCTATGCTAGCCTATACTTGTTTAATTGAATTCCATAATAGTTGTGAAAACTTTTTGTTGAATCAAACATACTTTCATTTTCCTTTTCTGCCAACAGCATACATGTTAGAAAATATTGATAGGCTTTGATCAGTTTTTATAATACAAAAAATTTGAAAAAAACAAACCATGAGCTCACATCATTGGACTCTAACATACACTAAACCCTTCAGTCCTTATTGCATAGCTCCCTGGGATTGCATAGGACCTTTCTCAACTTAATTCCTCTCACCCTCTTAGATTGACCAGGGTGTCTGTAATTGCCCACCCTTACTCTTTCTCTTATCTAAAGTAATAGAAAGATTATCTAGTAATATCACATGGGGAAAACCTAGCCAGCCTTAGTTTTATTCATTGTTTAATTCTGCTCCTCTTTAAATAAACCCAGTTCTAGGTCTTTAGCTCTTTCTTCAGAGAATTGTATGTTCCATGTATGTACAGTTTAATAAGTTAAGCTTTGCTCAGGACTTGCTAGCCAGAGTGGAAAGTGAGGGGAAAATCCAGCCCTATTCTCAGCCAGTCATGAATTTAAGGTCCGACTTCAGTTTTCCACCTGGATACCATGTGTTGACCTTTACCCTCTTCTTTCCATCTTTAAATGAAAGAAGAAAAAGAAAAGAAGAAGAAATAAAGATAGGAAAAAAAGACAAAGAGATTGAAAGAACTAGAGAAGAAGAAGGGAGAGAGTGAGGAAGGAAGGGACAAAGGAAGAGATTACATGTGCGTGTGTAGTTTTATTGACAAATTACATTAGAAAAGTGTTGGGAATTCATGTCATAGCATCTTCTGGGACCTGTGCTGCAACTATAGGCACATGTGCCAGCACACAGGATCAAGTCATCACCAATCAATGGCAATTGTTCTCAGCTGTAATCTAAGTGAAGCGCCATCATGGACCTATATGATGGATTCCCAAAATGTCACAGAATAACAATGAAATTGGCATTAATAAACTGAATGATATTAACAATAACAAGGATATAGAACCATGGTAAATGCTTTACATTCATTATCTTATGAAGTGCTCACCACCACCCTATAAGGTAGGTGCATTTATCATACCCCTTTAGAGGTGAATTAATTAAAGCTGAGAGGAGTTACAGGCGTAGCTTAAATTTTACAAGAAAAAAAAAAGAATTGAGATTTGAATTAGATCAAAAATACAGGCCATGTGGCTTCAAATTGTTTTGCTAACAAACTAAAACAAAACACAAGTGCAGAAAGCATGGCCTTTGAGATTAGGTAATAATTACCATAGAGGTAGTACACTAGATGCCTTGTACATTTTTTCCCTCAGGGAGACCTCAATATGTCACCAAATATAGAGCAATGGCAACCACTCTTTACAAAAGCATGTCCCCTCCAGTTAAAAGATTTCTAAGGATGTTAGCTTTGCCCAGAGCCAATGTCACTGCTTTCCGTGGGGAATTTTAGGATTTTTCATAAAAGTTTTTTAATTAAGCTGCAATATTATGTCCAGTGTGCTGTGGCTGTTGACACTCAAAAGCCAAAAGAGGAAGAGAGTTTCCTCTTTCCTCTCCCAACCAGTGCCTTATTGGAAGTGAAAGCACATAGGAAAACAAAACAAAATGGCATGAAGAAAGAGATGGTTGTTTTCCACCCACACAAATCCCCAGGACCTTTGTTCGCACAATATGGAATTGGCTTGGGTTGGCCACACGCTCCCATTTCTCTGTGTCTTTCAAGGTTCAGACTGAGAGCTATGGAGCCCCTGTAGATGCTCTAGCTCACACACTTGGAGCAGTTACTCCCCTAGCTTTGATGTATGGACACCTAGACAAACTTTGTCTGCTGGTAGACATGGCTTATTAAGGAGTTCAAGATTCTTCTGTGATGAATTTAAACATTAACTGCAAGTAAGATGATCTACATAGATAAGCTGTTCTTGCTTATACAAGAAAAATAGTATAAGTAACATTATTTTAGTGTGCCCATGAGCTAGGCATCTTTTCACTATTCTACCAAAAATCCTCACTTAAAGTTTATTAAAGCAAAAGATGTTTAAAATACAATGTCAATGACAAATAAGAAACCTTCAAAAAGAAAGCTTTCTCTGCTACCAACATTCCCAGGCTGTTTCCTCACTCAGGGATTCTACAAAGTCTTACAAGTCTGTGAAGCATATTCTAGATAGAGAAAAAAAATTTTGAGATTCTGAATTCCAGTGCAATTTCTCTTATTTGTTAGCAATGTCAACTTAAGCAAATCATACTATTTTCTCTTTTGTAAATGTGGTCAAATAATATCACCCAGATAACACTTTGGGATCACTGAGCATATTAAATGTCAAAAAACATGTGAAAATCTTTCTGAGCTTAAGAAATATGCATTGCTATTTGCTATCCAAAATATGTGTAGGAGTTGTGGTGGCATAGTAGGAAGGAATTCCTGGCTTTGTAAAGAAGTGGAAAATTGCTATCCATAGTCATTAGGTTCAAGTTTCAGATTCTTATAAATCTTATGTACTGGGATGAGCAAACTAATCACCTGGGCTAAGCTTATTACGCTAAAACCTAAGGGGTAAGTCCTAAAAAGTGGCATTGAGTAAAACTGAGGCATTATAAATGTCAAAAGGGAGTGCAAGTAACAACAATGCTAGTGCATGCTGCTCCCCAAGCATTCTATTTGAATCAAAAAGTTTTAATAACAACAGTAAAATTAAATTAAAAAAATTTAATAAAAGGAGTTAAAAGTACTAACTAGTCAGTTGGGATGAGGAGCTGATTAATATTTCTATAAAACTGGCTGATATTCTTGATGAAGTTAAGAACATGTGAGAAAACAGACATTAAAACACTAATGGGTAGTATCTAACTCCCGAAGTTTAAGAGCTTGCTGGCATGCCTTACAGATTGCCTGGTGACACTTTACATGTGTTTCTACTAATTGCAAATATACTCTTGATTTAATTAAATTTGATGGTATATATAAAATTGATTTGAAATTTAGCACCAATCCTATTGTTTGTTTTCTCCTATAATCTAATCCAAATATGTAGCAGTCATAATTAGAGGTTTACTATAGTAATTCAACTGAATTGCTCTGAACACTCTTGTTAGATTTCAAACATTTTTAAAAGAAATTGTCTTTACTGAGAGTAATATACAGTTCATTCTATTTCCATTAGGTAAAGCCAAGCCACTCGATTATCTACTCAATAACTTAATATCTTAATCTTTCAAAAATCCAATTATCTATAGATAACAGAGACCGTAAATATTTATTATTAAAATAGGAGAAAAAACTATTTTTTTATTTAATTTATGTCTCCAAAATGTACAAGGAGGTAGGTCACATCAAATGTAATTGTCTGGGCTTCATTCTCTAATGGATAGACTTTTACACCTTAGACCTAATGTGCAAACATAGGCCTCTTGGAAATAGCATGGTTTGTGAGTTAATGATGTGCATTGCTAAATATTTTTACATCAGGGTGACATTTATAAATTATATTTTAATATTACAATTATTTTAGATGATTGCCCCCAAAGCCCTTTTATTTTTAGAAAATAGGAAGCCCGCCTTGCCCACAGACACTCAAAACCCAAGATGCTCCAAATTGGACACATTATCTCTCCACCCCCGCCCTAAAGCCGCTGCTCCCCTGCCTTCCCTTGCTCCCGTAATGGGGCCACTCTCCTCCCAGTCACACAGGCTAGCAAATTTTCATCATCTTTGACTCTGACCTCTTCTGACCCTTTAAATCGAATCAGCCAAGTCCTCTCAAATGTATTTTTTAAGTGTCTTTGGAATTTGCCTTCTATGCTTCATCCTCACCCTTCATGTTGTGGTTCAGGCCCTAAATTATTCCAAAGGCCTACCATTAAACTCCCAGGGACTCCTGAATTCTATCTCCAAAATACCCTCTTTACTTTCTAGCATTATTCTTTTAAAACACAGGCATGAGTATACAACTACACCAGCAATATTTGGGCAATAACATTTTATAGACAATGAGATCTAAATTCCTTAGCAAAGAATCAATCCCTTCACTTTTTTGGCCCATTATTTATTTACCCCTGATATCTCATATTCTAACCCAACTATACCATTGGCTTATCTCCATATATTCTATAGTTTTCTCAATTTCCTTTGAATGGGTAACTTTACATATGGTTCACTGCTACCCTCTACATGTTAGAAAAAACCTAATCACTTTTCATATCAAAATTCATCTCTTGAATTAATCATCTTTGTCAACCAGGTGCTTAGCAGTTTGATTATTCCTCTGTACCACAATCAAATAAGAATTGAAATCTGTCAGAAATGTATGAGTCAATCCCAATAAGCAGAGGAATCTTTGAATGCAGAGACCTTGTCTTTTTAAAGATTATTTGCTTCATGTTACCTTTTCTGTAATAAGGCTCAGACAGGTGTTTATTATTAAAACTTTTTAAAATTATTTTACAAATTACTAGTGATGCTGTTCATATTGTATCATAGAAATAGCATTATTCTTAGCAGCATATCTAGGTTATATTTAGGAGAGATCAATACAAATCAAGAATTAGGAGAAAATACTCAAACCTCCTGACGCGACATACAATATTTTTCATCATACCTCTGCATTATAATAATCTATACATTTTTAAAAGTCCAAAGGAGCATATACATGTTGAAAAAATGTTATGTTTCCTCAGAAACCTAATAAGAAAAGATAGAGACAGATGGAGTTCAATTGGCTAATTTTCTGCCCAGCTGCTTATAGATGAACGGTAATGATGCACTGACCCTATGCTTCTGTCTGCTAAATGGTTCAAACACTCAGTCTTTCTTAGTTAATCATTATGCCAAGGTTGAGTGGTCTGTATCTAGATTAGCAGACACTAGTCACCTGTCTGCCCCTTTTGTTCTCAGTTTTAATGTGAAAGAGGAGTTCTAAAAATAGAACAAAACCTTTGAAACTGGCTTGCATTCCTGAATATAATTAGTCACTGTAAAGTGACAAAATCATAACACATTTATTTGAAGTATTTCAAAAATAATAGATATACTTTTAAAATTGCTTGTGCATTTTCCCTCTTCCAGACTTCCCTAATCTTTAAAACTGTTAGCTGCCAAAAGAAAAAAAAAAAAAAGTGTCAATTTGCCCTTTAAAAACTAAGAAGCCATAATATCTTTCTCATGTTTAAAGTGAAATGGGAAATCATTTCCATTTCCATGGGTAATTCAGGCCTCAAATAACTTCAATTCTTTATGTTGTAATAGTGTGTGTATGTGTTGAAATAGTTCTACATTTTGTAGAACTCCTTCCTGATATTTGTGTGTTTGAAAGAAATCATCCTTCTCTCTAACTTGCTCTCAAGGTCATCTTAAAAAGCCCAGTCTTTCTGCTTTAATAGGCCATTCTTAAGAGGTGTTATTTAGGTTCTCTGAAACCCTTAGCAAAGCCTGTCTATCCCAGGACTCTACATCTACTATCTGCTTCCTTGTTTATTTATAGTAGGGTTAGAAAAGTGTCAGATTTACAGAAGTGTTTGTTCACATACTTATTTAACTGAGTTGCTAATATATATACAATTAAAAGACTCAGCTTCTGTGAAAATCTGAATATCGAATAACATACTTTAGGAAGTAATAATTGAAGATGATAGAATATGTTTCATTTAGGGGTAGGTCAGGAAAGAGAAACCACACTAGTTATTTGTACTGGAAATTTTTAATATAAAAATTATTAGTAACTAATGATAAACTACTAAAGGGTGAAGAGCACTCTACATGAAGCAGCTATCACCCTAGGGCTGAGAAAGAAAGCCCAGGGAAGAAACGAACTGGCTAAACAACACCTTCACTCCAATTCTAGATTTCTTCCTGCGGTTGGGAGAAGCTATGCCATATTGTGCCAAGGACAGGACAAGAAACAGAAAACCACCTGCTGGATTGCCAGCAAGATTCACTAGGAAGCAACCCTCTGGGGTGCCATAAAAAAACTGTATTGGGGAATAAGTTCCATTGAGCACCCTGCATACTTGCTGCCTGTTACAGAATGTAGGAACAAAAAGACGTTAATATGAACCAGCCTTAGTAAGCCAAAGCAGCATAAAGAAAGGTAGATGTAGAGCAGAGATAATAAATTGATAACTAGTATAGAACATTGATCATAATACTCTTTGCGACACCTATAGGCATTTGAGTTTATGGTCAAGGGCCCACAATACCAACAACCAGCAACTCACACGGTATGAGTTTCATAGCACAAAGACTTCTAGAGGTTGAGAACTCTGTGTCTCAATCAGCAAACATATAAAATTATCATGGCCCTGGCTGGTAGCACAGTGGATAAGGCTCATGCCTGCAAACCCAAAAGTCACTGGTTGGATTCCCCAGCCAGGACACATAACCAGATTGCAAGCCAGGTCTCCAGCCAGATCTGTGGCTGGAGGCAGGTGAAACGCAACCATACATTGATGTCTTTTTCCCTCTCTGCCTCTCTCCCTTCTTCTCTCTCTGGAAATAATGAAATTTTAAAATCTTTTTTAAATAAATAAATAAATAATAAAATTAGCAGCACTATTGACATATAGAACTGTATCTAAGACAAAATTTGAATATATTTACCTAAAGTACATTACTTTACTGTTGCATGTTGAGATATCCAATGTAAGAAAAAATATGTTAAAAGGAAATGTGTCTTTTATGATCTGATAGTTCTGTCTACAAGCAGTTTCTAGTCTAGAACAATGGATAGTTCTATGTCTACAAAAACGTTATTACCACCTCTTTTGGATACTGGGATATTTTCTAAGATTTTTTAAGCTGTATTTTTTGTGGTTGATTAAACAGTTGTTTTTAATACCTTAATGAGAAATACTTGTTTTACCTTTATTTCAATGTGCTGCTATACCATCTAACTCACAAATCTTATTAAATATTCCCTGGCACAGAGCTCAAATGAAGATAAGTAATTTATATATATATATATATATATATATATATATATATATATATTTTTTTTTTTTTTTTTTTCTTTTTTGGATTCTTTGGATGAAAGAACCCACCCATTAAAAGTTATATTTGAAATGAATAACTGAGTTTTTGGAACTGATTTTGACCTATAAGAGAACAAAATGTGAAGTCTTCGAAAATATTCCTAAAGAGAAGCCTTGGAACTTTTGTCTCTGGCTTGTAACTACTGTTTATAAGATTGTGAACCCAGGCAAGGAGTGATACTGTTTTCACTCTATGTGTTCAGAAAAGTTAACTGGATTTACTGTTAATAGATATTAACTGTTGCCTATGCCTCTAGAGCTTCTTGCAGGTACTGACAACGACTTGGCAAGACATCTGTCATTTATATAAGGGCAAGTCAAAATGATACTAAGGTATTGTGTTTTTAAAAAAATACATGAGACTCCCCCTGGACTATCCCAGAGATGCTTAGCCCACAGCAAGCGGGGCCAGTATTGCCTATGGACTACCTTTGACAACTTCAAATGTGTGTACATGTTTTAACCAACTAGATTTGACAAGCATACAAATTTTTGCCCAAGAATTAAATGAAATCATTTATTTCTTTCTGTTATGTTCCCTAAATTGTGTTGATAAATACTAGTACAATTTATCCTGAAAATAATAGCTAACATTCTTTAATTGCTCCTTTCACACATGTGCACCTACCTAACAAACATATGGACACACTGATATACAGAGTTATTTTTCTTGAGTACCACTGTGCCAATTTTGAAAGATGGACTATTGAAACAAAGGAAACTTCATTTATAAGAATCTCTGTTTTCTTTCACATTCACTCAATTTGTGTGCTCTTAAAATACATAATTTCAGTATATATTCATGAAAGAAAACATTATATGAAGGCATTACCTTTGTCAAAGAAAAGATAATTCATGTAGCCCTAAGAAATTTTCTTTGCAATATTTTCTAAGTGCTATTGGGAATTTAGTATTTTTTAAAGAACAGAAACAGAAGCATAAAAATATCACTAAACTTCAAAAGCCCTTGTGACAGCATGACCAGTGTTATATAACCTCCTTTGATCTCCTATAAATAAAGAATTATTTCTGCAAACCTTAAGGTGAGAACTGCAGGGTTTAAATTTTAAGAATGTTCATATTAATGAAAACTCTGAGAAAACCAGAGGAATGTGGGAGATTGATGAGAGAATTGGCTTTATTTTACACTCAGCTACTTGAGATGTGGATTCTTGCCAATTGGTAAAGAGCACCTGTCAGGTATTTATTTAGTTAAAACATTCTAACTATTATTTAACTCATTTATTAAGTATGTTAGAAGGTCTCTGGGGCTGCATAAGACATTTTTAAAACTATTGTCAGGGTAATAGTGCCACTGGAAATTTCGTCTTTGAAGGAAGCTGCAGTGTAATATCCTTGAACTTCTTTAATGGGTTTCTCTGAGGACTTGTAAAGCTCCCTTTGTATAAATGGACTACTTGCATTAACCTATAAAGAGTAATGTTTGGTTTGCATTTCTTTAAAAAAGTCATATGGTTGGCACATTTGGATGCTATTATAAATTGGGGTCATGTACTCAGACAGATAGTGAAATGAATATTATTATTTGTACTTACTTGAGATTGCAGGAATTATTGAAAATAGAGAGAAGAATCAAGTGATGGTACAGACTGTAGTCTCCAATAGTCCAACTTCTTACTATTGACTTATTATTTACTTTAATTTTTTTCCTTCTCTCAATTATTTCACATCTAATTATCTCTACATAAAATCCAATAGACATCATTAAAAGATGAACAAAAAGGGTGGCAATTTAGATATAAGTTTTAATCCAGCTATATAATAATTGAATTTAAACAGACATTTGAAAAATAGGATAAAACAAAGAAGGTATTTTCTGACTTTAACATTCATAGATGTCTAGCTAATATTCAAATAATTTTTCACTTGTAACTTACTTAATGGGTTTGGTTTACAATTTTTTAAAAGATGTAATATATAGTAATATAAAATGGAATTTATTACATTGTTCAGCATAGAAATGGAATTAGTTTTGTATACAACCTAAAAATTAATTGAAATACATATTTCTTTTAATATCTTCTATAAAGCATGGTTGGGTAACACCCTGAACTGACATGTGAACTACGTTTTTCCCCAAGGTCTCTTTTATTTATAATTCTTATTTAATAACCTTCAAGGAGATTTCTAATAACAAGTGTGACTGAATGGAAATGGACAGCAGGTGGATTTAAAGACCAATATGAGCTTGGCTATGAAAAACAAATATTTAACAATTTTGCTACTTGAGGAGAACTTAGACGCTGTCTGGGTGGCTTTTTCATTTGCATACTAGTTGGGTATTGATTGAGCTGTCTGATCTTTGGTATATTAGTGAATTTGATTCCCTAGAATATTTGTGATATCTTACAGTTCCCACATATTTTACTTAACTTGTTGGGGTGGGTCCACTCTGACGGAACTGAATTATTACTTAACAGTTAGCTAACAATAACTCATCTTGAGAATAAATTTCTTTAAACGACCTGGTAATATGGTGTCTAAACTGTAATGAATGCTCAGAAATGGAGCAAAAATTGACAAACCAAAATGTTGCTTCACATTCTCAATGTTAAATGTTCTTTGTTGGTACAACTTGGATTTTTAAGAAGTACTTTCAGATATGAATGCTTTTCTAAATTTCAGCTTAGTTGCTTCCATTTCAAAATGACTAATCAATAAACTGCTCCAGCCATTCTCCATTTTTAATACTTTGTATACTAAGCCAAGTATTGAGGGCTATATAACAATTTGGAAGAGCGTTATGATATTCTGTTGGTCTCTCAACATCATTTTTCCTCCCTCTTATGCCCCCCTTATGCATCCCAGGGGATGAAAACTATTGTTTCTCAGGCTCCCTTGCCTTCAAAGTTCCATTTGAGAGTCAACAATTGAGAGACTGAGTGATATTTGTAAAGCAGAAAAGAATAAAAAGCCATTTTTGTCCTGACAATAACAGGCTAACAGGAAGATTGTAGCAGATGACTTCCTACAGGTTCACAAGAAATGGTCTCATCCAATTGAGTGAATTATCTTCTTTAGTTTTGCAGGTTACTGAGATCATTTATGAGGAGTCTTTGCAATTATTATATTGTCTGGATTTCTGAACTTTAAAATTGTTTTCAATGGTTCTTGTTTTTTTCTGATCATACCAACAGTTTTATTAGCTTCTATTCCCCTCTATTTAATTCCTCCCTGCAAGAAAAATCTAATAAGGTTTTTTGTTTTTTTATTTTTTGTTTGTTTGTTTTTGACAAAACCCTAACTTTAACCAATTGCTGTCATGTTAAAACAATCTTTTATTTATTAGATATTTCTAGAATGATATGGCTAATGAATTATTTTCTTTACCCCATCTCCCTATCCAACTATAATTTTCTAAAAATCCTATCCAAATTCAGAAGAACATTGATCTTGTAATTTCCTTCTCAAATGATGTCAAATACTATTTCCCATCTACTCAAATTAGTGTCTCTTGCTTATGCTTGTACAATAAAATCCAAATTCCTTAATTAACCTTTTCCTTATAAACCTACTTTTTCAGTATTATTTCTTATTTCTCTCTTTTACATATTTTATTCCCTAACTGGAACATTAAGTATTTACAATTCACTGTAAGCATTTTAAAAAACATTTCAGACCTGGCTGGTGGCACAGTGGATAAGGTGCTGGCCTGCGAACACAAAGGTTGCTGGTTCAATTCCCCAGTCAGGACACATAACCAGGTTGCAAGTCAGGTCTCCATCCATGTCCCTGGCTGGAGGCAGGTGAAAGGCAACCATACATTGATGTTTCTCACCCTCTCTGCCTCTCTCCTTTCCTCTCTCTCTAAGAATAATAAATAAACTCTTAAAAAAATTCTTTTCAGTGCCATTGTTTCTGTAATTTTTTCAACTGAACCTTTGTCTCCACTTGTCAGAATTTATCCTGAAGACATATTTAAAAGGATACTTGTTCTATCATTTCCCTAAGTAGATCTTATATCTTTCTCATGTCATGTTTCTAGGAATGACTAGGATTATCCCTATTCCGTATGTCCATAAATTCCTATTCATGTCATATCTGTCAGGAATAACTATTTTTTATCTTACTTCCCTATTCCAATCAGAACGTATGGTATATAGTGCTCAAAAGTTCTATTGAAAAAATGAACAAATAAAAGAAAAAGAGACTATCATAGTTTAGATATAATATCTGTAAGTTATCATCAAAACCAACTTCCAAACAAACATTTCCAAATGCTATATATAATATAAAAATGTTTTAAAATTTATTAATTTTTAGAGAGGGAAAGGGAGGAAGAAAGAGGAGAGAAACATCAATATGAGGGAGAAACATCAATTGGTTGCCTCTTGCATACACCCCTACAGCAATGCAGTCATGTTTTCTGACTGGAAATCAGACCAGTGACACTTTGTTCCCCAGGAGGACACTCCACCAACTGAACCACAATGGTCAGGTCTTCAATAAGGAAAAAGGACTCATGGTCATGGGCAACAGTGTGGTGATTGTTAAGGGAGGGTCTAAATGGTAATGGAAATAATATAATTTTTAAATGTATAGTTAATTTACCACAAATTAAGGAACCCTGCCCCTCATTAAAGAACTTGAAATCAGAGTGTTAAGCTTACTTGGAAGATATGAATGATGTTATTTCACACATAAAGTTACAACCAAGTGAAAAGTTGAAATGAGGAGGTCTGGAAATTTCAATCAAAATAAATTAACTTAAACTTACAACAGAATCTGACAGTAATAAATGCTGGTATTCTCTGGATGAATCAATCTCATAGTTACAGCTCATCACATTTATTTAAAAAAAAGAACAAGCTAGAAAAAATCTTGGAAATTGACAGAAAAAAATAAAAGCAAAGTCATAGCCACAAAGACTTTAAGTGTTGAAATGTCAGTTAAATAATATACATAAGGTTTATTAAACTTTCTTACAAAATAAAAAACATAAAACCACCAAAAATAAGATTTAAAATTTAATTAAATAGAATTTGTAAAAATAAACATATGAGAGGGAACCCCCTCAAAATGAAATTTTTTATACATGCTAAACTTATCCACCTTCAAAGTACTCTCCATGTGATGCAACATACCTATCATGGTGTTTATTTCATTGCTCAAAAGAGTTCTTGAGCTCAGTGATTTTAATGCCTTCTAGTACTTCTGCCATTTTTTGTTTCACCTCATCCACATGGGCAAAATGTTTCTTTTGAGGACTTTTTTCATCCAAGGAAACAAAAATAAAGTTGCTCAAGGAAAGATCAGGTGAATAGAGAGGGTGGGGATTGGAAGTCATGCCATTTTTGGTCAAAAACTTTTGAAAACTGAGCACAGTGTGCAGGGGGGATCATAAATCACCCATCATGAAATGGGCAAACATGTTGAAATAGTCATTAAAAAAAATTCACTGAATGCAGCCTTTCATAACACTAGTTGGTACAATGATACAGATGGGTTCCTAGAATACTCACTCATCAAGCAGGAAGCCTATACTATCAGAGGCCCAACCCTCTAGAAAATAATTCTCCTTTTTGGGTCCCTCCCCCCATATATAATAATTGAAGTGAAAACCTCAGTGAATATGAATTACAGATGAATTCAGACACTTCAAGAGAACTAGTGAAGTTTACTTAAAAAAATGTACAAAAGTTATCTATGCTGCAACAGAGAAACAGAAAAAAATATGTAGAAGGAATTAAGAAACATATGAGGTCTGCTCAGAAGGTATCCAACCATATAATATTAAAGAATAGATATATTTATTGAAGAAGAACCAAGATTGTACATAGGACAATGACACCTCATTCCCCTTCAAAGTAGGTACCTTGGGACCTCACACAGTTCTCCCACTCACCATCAGCTGCCTTATCGTATTTTCCTGAATCTCATCAATGGTCTAAAATCTCTCCCCTTTCAAAAGTGATTTTAGTTTTAGAAAAAGCCAGAAGTTGCAGGACACCAAATCTGGCTGTAGAAGGGCTGAGTCACCTGGGTGGTTTGATGTTTCACAAAAAAAACTCTGCAAAAGACATAATGTATGAGTGGGTGCATTATTGCTGTGAAGCTGCCAATCACCAGTTGCCCATAGCTGTGGGCTTCTGAACCACTAGAAGCTTTTGTAGAGGAATATTCAAGCTTAATGCAAAGTTTGATGCAGATTTATTGCTCTACTTGCTCAGTCATTTTGAATGAGATTGCCATATGTATGTGAAATTGTCATTAATATTATTATTTTTAAGATTTTATTTATTATTTCCAGAGGGAGAGGAAGGGAGAGGAAGGGAGAGAGGCAGAGAGGGAGAGAGGGAGAGAGACATCAATGTATGGTTGCCTTTCACCTGCCTCCAGCTATGGACCTGGCTGGAGACCTGGTTACATTCCCTGGCTGGGGAACTGAAAGAGTGACCTTTGGGTTTGCAGGCCAGAGCCTTATCCACTGTGCCACCAGCCAGGGCTCAAGTTTTCATTATTCATGCATGCTTCTTCTAGTCAATTTTCCTTGATTGCCAGGTTCCATGGATGTTTCATAAACCATTCTCATTATATTGACAATTGGCTGGACTCTTTCTGAAATAACCTCATATAACAAAGAATGAGAAGGTACAATATGTGTCTAGTATTTCAGCATAAGACAGGAGAAAAATGGAGAATCCATAGCAAAAGCAAAAATGACTAAGAATATTCCAGATAATGACTTCTCAGAATTCAAGAAGCTTGATAAGTCCAAAGGCAAATAACTAATAAAAGAATTGTTCTTCATGAATCAGAAGAACACCAAAGACTAAAAGGTAATCTAGAGAGAAAACAGAGATAAGATAAAATGTCCACAAAAATAATCAGTTAAAAATGATGGCATAATTTCTCAATGTTAATAATCAGATCTGGATATTGTAGAATGATGTTTTCATTGAATGAGCAAAAACAACTCAACTCAGTTTATAATTAAATGTCAATTAAATTAATAAAATAGAAAATAAGGAAAATAAGTTATTTTCAGAACAAAACAAACTGACATGTTCACTATAACAAAATCCCAACTAAGAAATATGTAAGCGATCTACATCCAATAAAAGGAATATGTTTCCATAAAAAGAATTTGAAATGCAAAAAGTATAAGTAAAATAGTTATTAAGTAGATTGGTAAAGTGTACATCACAATTTATCTTATGAGTAACAATAGGAATACCTTGTTTGGGAAAAAAAATAAAATACATTAAAACTAAAAACTAAGTTTTTAAAATCCTGTTTATATGGCCTTTATGATAGTCATGTAAAATATAAACACATGGGGAAATTGAAACACCAGTTATGTGTAAAAGCCATACTAGGACAATACTAACCAATAGAAAAATTATATAATTCTATAAATAGCAGATGTAGTAGAATTTAAGACAAATAATTGCACCTAAATATAAGCAAGCTCATTGCACAATGATTCCAAATTGTCATAAAAGAAGAAACACAGAGTGACTTTGACAAATGTGCCAATAATGAGTAATGTGGACACATTTCAAAACCTGTTTTGGTAATCAATAGATCAAGTTGTCAAATTTAATAAAAATTAAGATTTAAACAATACAATTAATAAACATAATCTAGCAGATGTGTATATGGAACTATGTCCCTGCAGAATGTATTAAAACATGTTTTCTTAGATTCACAAATAAAAAACACATTTATAAAAGTTGACTAAATATCAGTTTCAACTAATTAATGTTATTGGGTTAGCCAAAAAGAAGTTCATTTTTTTCCTCTAAGGTGACTCTAGTAACACTTAGTTATCTTTAACTTCACTCAAAACAATTTTGTTACATTGTCTTATAATAGTTGTCATATAGCATGCATTAAAAAAACATCAAAATTGATAATTTTTGTAGCCATTTTAATATTGAAGATGGAAGAAAATAAGCAACATTTTCAGCACAGTATGCTTTAATATTTCAAGAACGTTAAAAACACAAGCGCGCGCGCACACACACACACACACATTTGTGCAGTGCATGGAGAAGGTGCTATGACTAGATCAAACATGTCAAAAGTGATTCATGACTCAGCTCAGCATTGTCTCCTTGAAAGAATGTGTTTGTAACATTTTCTAATACAAATAATTTGCCATGTGTTATTTTAGCACTGTGTGCATAATTCTATTACGGTTCCCATCCCTGGATAGATTAGTTATTTTTCCTCGCATATAATTACCTCTAAACTGCAAGTTCTTTGAGGATAGAGAATTAGTCATTTGTGCATCCCTGGTGTGTATTATTGCTTAGTATGAATGACTCGCATGTTTCATGGGAAGATTGTGCATGAGGAAGTGTAAAATGTAATGAAGAAAGAAAAGAAGGATGGGAAGGAGTGTAAGAAGGAGGGTTGGTTTCCTTTTCATTTTGCTGATGTTTTCTTTAGCTGAACAGAAACTTCTTAGTGTGATGTAGTCCCATTTTTTTCTTATTCCTTTATTTCCCTTGCCCTAGAATAAATATCAGTGAAAATATTGCTGTGTGAGATATTTGAAATTTTACTGCCTATGTTTTCCTCTAGGACTGAAAGTCCTTCAATTTAAATGTAACTGTTATCCAAAAGAAAAAAAAAACCTTTATAGAAACATCCAGAATGATGTTTAACCACATATTTGGGCACTGTGGCCCAGTCAGGCTGACATGTAAAATAAAACATAACAGAGGTTAATACCGTTTGTGTAGTGACTCTTCAGTAAATTAAAATTAAATTAAAACATGAATTTGTTATATAATTATTTCTTACTATGTGTTAAGAAAACACAATTAGCCATATGGTAGACATGTTTAACTACATCTTATGCTAATTAACTCTCCATCATACTCCAGGCATGACTTTCCAATAGGAAGCCTTTGGGGAATCTTGTGAATAAACTCTAAGTGCCTAAGAAAGGTAAATGAGCAACAAATAATTGACTATCAAAGAAATCAAAGTATTAGTTCTTTCCTAAGAAGAGGAATTTATAGTACTAACAGCTATGACTCTTTACTTTTTTAAATTATTTTTAGAGAGAGGGGAAGGGAGAGAGGGAGAAAGGGAGAGAGACATCAATGTATGCCTCTCTTTCACCTGCCTCCAACCATGGACCTGGCTGGAGACCTGGCTTGCAACCTGGTTATGTGCCCTGGCTGGGAATCGAACCAGCGACCTTTGGGCTCACAGGCCAGCACCTTATCCACTGTGCCACCAGCCAGGCCAAGAGCTATGATTCCTTAACAGTTATCTATTCATTTGCAAGCATTTATGGTATAGTCTGCACTCTTCTTAGGTGCTCTAAATCATTAAAAACAATTATAATCATCAAATATAAATGTATTCACTTATCATGAACAAGTGTTATATCAGTCTATTTATTGGGGAGCAGATTAGCTGGATTAATCAGCAACTCTTTAAGCTAATTTACTGGAAATTTTTGTTTAGTTTTGAATTACTTTAAAACTTCACTTTTTAAAACTTTTAATTAGATAACTTCAAACATACAAAAATCTGTCCCAAAATTGTCAGACGCAAACTGTTTTAATTATATTGACACATTGGCTCAATACTTTCAGGACAGACCTAAAAATAAAACTAGTATAAATCCCACACACCCATCACCCAACTTTAATAATTATGAAGTATGACAAATCTTGTACCATGTATGCCTCTTTTCTTTCTCCCCCAACCCAGACATCAAGTCATCCATAAAAATGACTGTATGGACCTCTAAAAAATTTATAACAATTATTACAATAAAGGTTAACATTAATTCTTTAATACCATCAAATAATCAGCTCAATTTTCTCTTATTTTGTTTGTCTACTTGTTTGTTTGCTTAAATAAATATCCAAATCCCACAGTCTGTATTTGATTGATTTTTCTTAGGTCTTTTTACAAGTTTCACCTCTTCCTTTACTTCTGCAATTTATTTTTCGGTAAAACTAATCATTTCTCCTGTAGGGATTTTATGTTCTGGACTAAGATAATTGAATCCCCATGATGACTTTTACTGTTCTTCTAACTTTTGGTAATTGAATCTTGAGTGTAGGCTTATTTCAGTTTCAACTTGAGTCAAAAATGCTTTATTGAACATGTTGTATACTTTCAGCAGGAGGCAAATAAGATCTTTTGGTTGTTGTTTTGGTTTGGTTTTGCCTTCGCTTGTGTTTGTAGCTACAGATGGTCATTGCCTACATTTATTGTTTCGTTAGGGGGAAAATATTCAGTAAATTTAATTTTCTACTACCACATATACATTTTTTTCACCAATCTCTTACATCTACACTAGAGAACATATGCTATTAAGTTATAGCGAATCATTCATTTACTAAACAAAATGCATTGAACTCTTACTAAATGGAGTGCACTGAGCTAAGCATGACTGTACAAAAATGGCTAATATATAATCCCAGCTATCAATTAGCCGATAGGCTATTGTGAATCAACTGAATACACCAACAAATGTACAGTATTAAAATATGAAAATTATTTTCTAGATGTATGTAAAAGTAGAAAAGAGAGTGACTTTTTGGAGAAATGACCAACTGATAGAAAATTTTGGTGATTATTGTTTTGTATACCTAAGATTAACTGTGTATTTTTTATATTTTTATTTTTATAGAGTTAAAATTTTAATATATATAGTTTTATATCCTATTTTTCCCCAAAACCTTTATATACAAAATATTACTCATTTTGCCTGTATCTTTATGACTATCCCTTAAAATCACTAAAAAAATAGTATTTATTTTAGTAAACTAATTATATTTTAATTAATAATTTAGCTATTGTTGGATATATGTATTGATGCCAATTGCTCACATTTATAAATAATATTGAAATAAACATCTTTCTGCATATTACATTTTTTATATATTCTTCCTTTTGAGAAATAACCAGAAGTGTTAGACCAAATATTTTGTTTTATTATATTTTTGGTATTTAGTTCCAAGTAGATTTAGAAAAGTGATTTTGCTTCTTTCAAAATATCAGTTTCATCTCAATTTGTCTAGTTTCAAATATTATACTTCAAAAAATTTTGCTATTTTAATAGTCACTTCAAAAAATTTGCTAGTTTAATAGTCAGTAATAGTAAAATAATAACAATAATAGTAATAATACTGTCATCTTAATCCTTACTGGTTTTGAGAAATACATCCATGCCAGTATTTATCAAATTCACTGTTTTTTAAATCTGTTGCTTCTTTAAAACAACAAACAACATTTAAAATTTGACTCCTTCCCTTGCAGAAGAAATACTGACACTGAGCTGAGAAAGTACATTTTGAAATGTACCGTCTGATGTTTATGTAATAAAAGTAAACATTTTTCAGTTTCATTTATATTTCAAATATAAAATTCAAGTGTAATACTTGCTAAGCTTTTTCAAGTTCTATTCTCTTACAGGGACACATAAGTAAAATACTCTCTAAAATAGAGCCTAGAGTTTTCAGAGGATGACGTTTTGTACAGGTAACCTAAATTTAAATTGCAGTCTACTACTTGATAAGGATTTGATCTCAGGCAAATTACTCAACAACAGTAATCTCAGTTTCTTCATCTGCAAAATGGAAGTGAGACTATCTAGTATCCAGGGTTGTAAAGACAAACTAAAATATTTAAAGTTCCCCAGTTTAATGCTTTGCATTAAGTAATGGAAGCTTTTGTTGTAGAAGCAGGATTATTTGTTTCAAAAAGATAAATGAGAAGGAAGAAAAGGTTACAGGCAAATGCTTTAATGCAGGGATAAAATCCCCTTCTACTGAAAAGTGTCTAACTACTTTATGAATTCTGTCTACTAGCTATATTTTAACATGTATCTTGCTTTTCAGTTGTTCATCTTTACAGAGAAAGAAAATAGGAGATACTAACACTGTTGTGTATCAATTTAGAGCTCCTTAATGTATTTTACTTAATTTAACCCTAAAAAAGTTTAGAGAAAGAATACAAGTTTATATCTTCTTTTCACAAATAAGAAAACTAGGATTCAGAATTGGTGCAATCTGTGTTTCCACAATGAGTGAAATTGAACCCAGTCTATTGCTTTGCTTTTTGCTTGTCATTTCCCAAAGAACATGGGTTGGGATGCTGTTGCCTAGGTCTGAATGGATACTGAATAGGGCCACTTTGGGGAACAAGTATTCAGATGCCACTTTTGGTTTGTGGCTGTTAGGGGTGCTGTGCTACCAGTGCCTGGTTTGGGTTAGCATCCCTCTCGTCCAGAGTTAACATAAAGGGCCCAGTCTCAGAGTAGCCTCCCATTATCTCAACTCTCATCTCCCACCACACCGGGATAAGGCTAATCTCTGCATTACAGCCTCCTTACCTTAGCACTTTCTACATTTAAACAACTTTTAAAATAATTATTTGTGAAATGTTTATACCGGCCACCAGCTAATACAATCTTTGATAGAAAAGGGTATATCTATCTTATCTTTTAGCTGGGTGCTATGTAATTGTTGAATAAACACACACAGAAATAATATGATTACATGTATTTTTTAAATTGTGCGTTTCTTTAATTATGGAGAACATGACTATCCTATAGTATTAGTTATGCTATATATAGAGTCTATGAAACAGATAAAGGAATATGAAAACTCAAGAGTAATATTCTTTAATCAATTAAATAACCTGGTTTAGGGATGCTTTAAGAGTAATGAATTTTTAAAATTCTATTGATGCCACTAATGGGTTAATTCAATTCTATTTTACTTTCTCTCATGATTTGATTTTAAACACCTACAAAGTGAAAAATTGGATTCAGAGTTAGCTGTCTTATTGCAACCTATAAAAGAACAAACATACTGGATACCTCCCACTTATGGCTGATGAGAAAAAAATAAAAATTTAAACTTAATTATTTTCTGGCTTAGAATAACACCACTTACTTGCCTCTAAACATATTTAAGGATTTAGCAGTTATGGAAAATATGGAAAAGGTACATGCCAAGATAATTTTTCAAAATATTCAAATACCCATATATAAATTTTTGAGAGTATGGAATTGTCTCTAATACTTTGTCTTTTCTTTTATCCATATTAATAAATATACTTTGATTCTATAGGAAATTTTCACATCCCTATTACTTGAAAGAATAGTTAACTGGTAAAAGCCTGTCACAGTGAATCGAGTAGCAGCCTAATATACAGGAATTCAAGCTGATAGTCTATTGTGTACCTTTAGGTAAGCTTTTTGAGTTGTTTACTTTTTTTATTAATGACAAGTATTGGCTACTTAGGGATAAATACCAATAAGTTTGATGGAGTTCTAGTATAAAAACTGAAAAGTGGTGAACTTTGGGGCAAATCCAGCTTGCAAATGTGTTTTATGTGACTGGCATCATATTAAAACTTTTTTTTTTAATAGCTGTTAATTTTTTTAAAAAAGAAGAATTGCATGTTAAAGTCTATACCTAAGCACTTCTATAAAAATTCAGAAGACATGGCAGCATCAAGCAGCAGTCATATACAGTCATTAACTGAAACTGATGACCTGAATAGCCCCCTTTAGAATGGGTACCTTGATTGTCTCCACTAATCTCTATTTTCCTTCTGATACCAAACCCAAGTGCCAGGTAGTGATCATCAAACCACTTGTTCCTTTGGCTTTATTGCTTTGAAAAACCCAGACTTCTAAATCATTGACACTGGTTACATTTCAGTTTTCTACTTCCTTTTTAATTAGCAGGCTAAAGAATGTTGCACCATTGACTGCCCTCAACCCGCACACACAAGCTTATAATTCCAGAGAAAAAAATGTTTTCCTCAGAGTAGTTTGATAATATGTGCCCCATTAAGTCATCATTTTGTGTGGGTGCCTCCAACACCTTGAAAAATGAAGTTCTTATTCCTGATTTTCTGGCTTTTGCTAATATCTATTTAGCCCTAACTCAGCGTCCTTTGAGTCTTACCTCCTAGAGCACCATTCCTTGCTCCCTTCATCCAAGCAAGGATGAAGAGAGCACCAAATCATCTCTGCACCAAAACCCAGAACAGAATTTCCTGTCAGATGGTTGGAAAAATGTAATTACACTTTAGTAACGACCTTCACAATCCACATTCACGGTTGTTGATTTGACAAACACAACAGTAAACCAACTTAAAGTCCAAAGCCTACAGAAAAAGGCTTCCTTCTAAACATGAAAGAGCAACTCTGAAGTTGAGAATTTCCAAGCCTTTAGTGAGGTAGAGAGGTTTCCCAGGAGCCTGAAAGCACCCCCTGGAGCCACATACCTCTTCTATTTAGAAGTAGGGTTTTATGTGCCTCTAAAGTGAAATGGAAAAGTCAAGCACAATATTTTGCTTAACACATGCGTATACCATTGAGATAAGCTTTGTTCAAAGGGCCAGAATACTCTAGGAGTCAGTTGTCATTATTTGTTTCACAGAGCAATTCACTCACAGAACTGAACGAGAAGCCTTAGATGTCTTCTCCACCAAGCCTCGCACGGTGTGCAGTTGTGAGTGCAGGAGATGCAGTTGGGCAGCAAGTTTGGTTCACCTTTCACAAGGTGCTTTTGTCAAAGGGAATGCTGGTGTCTTTGAAATTACCCTAACAGATCTCCTCTCACTCTACCTCTTCTTCCTTTATTATGAATGAATGAGAGCTTTGGATCAGTTTATTTTAATCAGGGTTTCCCTTAATTGAGTAAGGACAAGATGAAAACTTACCTTGGAAAGAAAAAATGAGAGATTCTCTGTCAGTTTCAGTGATTTTTTTTTTTTCCCTTCCCCAGGGAATTCTTTCTTGTAGTTAATGGGAGAAAAGGGATTGTTTTCTAGAACTAGTAACAGGAACAGATGTGCTTTCAAGGTTGGTGCTTTCCTAAACTTTTCAAATAAAAGCTGAAAATTCATATGAATCTCATTAAGTATAGCTATGCTTGTCTTAAATAAACTTTCAGCTGTTACCTTGAAGTTGAAGTAGACCTCTGAGTTCAACTAGTTTATAAGGGCTTGATTGGGGTAACTTAGATTTTAATTTTACTGTTATAAAAATGTAAAGAAGCATCAACTTCGTATTTAATTGGATCCTTTAAAATGCTCATGCTGACTGGTTTGTTGTTTGATCCATGTACTTTGAAAATCTGTTGTATTTGGAGATGGATGTTTAGCTTTGTTGCCTTGTGGTGTTTCCTTTCTGTTTTCTTTTTCTTTCTTTTTAATTACTTTGCTTGTTTTCTGCCAGTAACATGGTGCTATATTATTCCTATTAGTGTTTTCAAGTTAAAGCACACATGTGCCACAGATTATGAAAGAAAATAATTAAAGTATCTAAGTAAATTTGTGTAGATGCTACAGTTGTCTGGTTGAACACATTTGTGGAGCAAGATTTTATTCCAATATACAATTATAGCTACCATTGACTGGCATGATCCTGACTGAGTCCTATTAATTTACACCCTAAGCAACCATCTGTAGACATTTTCATAGTACCTCGTCTACAGTGCTATGCATCACATGGGGATTCTGAAACCACCCTGGCCACTAGGGAGCTTTTAATACCATGGCTGTAGGCTTGCAGCTATGAACAAATTGTTCCAGACGTTTACATTTTTTTCTCATTATTACCAGGTTGCCTAATGATCCAAGAAAAGAGTGTAATGGTTTGGACCCCTAATGACAGAACAAGTGGTAAACTGAGAGTGTTCTTTTTTTTTATTTTGTTAAAATAAATGTCCTTGGCCCTATGTTGAATAACTTAAGGCTTACAGAGCAGAAAATAGTTACTATGACTTCCTTTGAAAAGGATAAATAATCATAGTATTGGACCATAGCTACAAACTGTATTATAATATCTATCAGTATGCTTTCTTAAAGAGAAATAAAATGATACTCTGTTGTGTTATATAAGGCTAATTAAAAAAGGTAAAATTAATATCTGTAGCAAAGATGTTACAAAAAGGGTAAAAAGTATTTTAGACACAGATTGTTAATTTATATAATGTTATTTTAATTAAAAGCAACACCCATGCAAAAATTATTAGAAAAAGTGGACATTGCATTATTTGCAACAATAGTTCATTTGTGGAACATTAAACAATGGGGGAAACTAGCTCAAATTATTACAGTTGCTCAGATATCATTAATTTAAAGTGCTCCTAAAATATAAAATTTAAGCCACTACAGAGAACACTAGATATCTGTGAAGTTCACAGCTGGAAAATATATTTCAGATTTGTGATTACCTATTTCTCCTTTAGCTAGACACATTGTATTTTTAAGCAAGAAAATAAATGAAAGATGGAAAGAACATATTAGAAAGAAAGCCATTAATATTGATAGCACAAAAACAAATGAGCGGTTTTAACTGTTTACTTAGATATAAATATAGGATAGAGATCCCAAAAGTTTAACCTTTAAATTTTTAAAGAGGGATTTCCAACTTTTACTGAACATTATAATGCCCCTTCCTAAAAGTCAATTGCATTTCATGAATCACTCAAAGAACTCCTATAAAGAAATGAAGAACTTAACACAGAAAAATGACCAAAAGTAGGGCTTTCAAAGAAAAATACTTGGGTAAAAGAGAAAACTCTCAAAACATATTTACACTGGGTAATTTTACCAAGACAGGACATTAGTAATAACGCACATGCTCAGTCATGAGTTGCTTTTATGGTGTATACCTGAATGATATAATAGCAGGTAGGAGCCAACAATTTCTTTGGTACGGATGATTTAATTTCTCAATCTAACCCATCACCATGCTGGTTTTCAATTTGGGCCTTCCACACCCTGAATGACAGACAGGCAGAGCTGATTTTTATTATTATTCATGCTAATATAGAAGATACATGATAAGCTCCCAGAAAATTGCCTATTTTTATAAAACTCCAGAAAATGAAGTGTATGGAATTTTTTATGTTTCATATATCAAGATTTTCAGGTCATCTGGTCAAGATAATAAATTACTGATACAGAAAGGATGCAAAATAGAAATAAGGCTCCTGGTCTATCAACTCTAGGTATCACTCGAGTGCAGCTGAAATGTGTCTTATATGTCATTCTGTTTCAAGGTAATGAATTGTTATAGAAATTAAACACTGGTTGTGCCTTGATGACTTGAAAGTATCAAAACTTGGTCAAATTAGCCATTTCTGGAAATTATTAGTTTAAAATCAGCAAATGTCAAATGGTGAGGAATTAAATTAAAGCAAAGACCTAACATTGATTTATAAGTATTATTCTATTTCTCATTAATAACCCCTCTCTTCTAGGAAAATTATTCTACTGTAGAACATAGTTGAATCTAGGTGGTGCAAAGAGTGTTTCTATTTTTATTCAAATAAAATAGATTGCCTGTCTTAAAGCTGGAAAAGTAAATATATGTAATCTACCATTATATTCCATTAATCAAATGAAGACATACTATATGTGGTCAATTCAGTCTGCTGAATCTCAATAATTCTTTGGAATATAGAAGATCAAACCCAGTTGAGCAGTTGGCTATCTTCCCAAATTAGAAAATCAAAGTAGTTCATCATCTTCAAGGCCAAGAAGAGAAATCCCCTAAAGGAAAGAGTTTTGGCAATCTTCTTATTTCAGTTTCTCCTAGCACTGGTGAAGGTCTTGGCAAAGTATTGAGTGTTCACAGAAAGTATAATATTGTATTTGTATTTTTTATTTGCAAGACTGTATCCTAATTGTAAATGTTGCTCTTTTGATCAGAGTAGTAAATCCTGGTAGATCTCCTGGCCATGTTGATATGTTCATCAGGGTTTCAAATGTTTAGCAACTATATGAGGTCCTCAATAAAAAGTTAAAAACAAACAAGCAAACAAGTAAATAATTCTTTTAAAAATCTAATCACTAATACCTTTTTAAAAATAAGAAATATCAGCCCTGGCTAGTGTGGCTCAGTGGATTGGTACCAGCCTGAGAATATAAGGGTAGCTGGTTTGATTCCCCTGTCAGGACACACACACAGGTCACAAGCCAGGTCTCCAGCTGGAAGCAGGTGAAAGGCAACCACATGTATATTGATGTTTCTCTCCCTTTCTTCCCACCTCCCTACCCTTTTTTCTAAAAATAATAAATACTTTTTTAAATAAATAAATAAGAAAATCTAGAGTTTACAATAAACTAATAATTTCCAGGGTTTTTTTGTTTGTTTGTTTTACCAGCTCAAAGTAATCATTGTAGGAAAACTCTATATATATTACATTTGGTCAAAATTTAAAAGTGATCCCACAATTGCATGCTTAAGAATTCATGGGCTCCAGATAGAATCATGGGACAATAAGGACACTGTGCTTATTGTGTCCAGTGGAGGAAAAGTAATGGATATTTCCAGCTATTTATATTCTCAGATTCACCAAGAATTTATCAATCTCTTCTCCAAGCCATAAGTAAATTACCAAAAGGAAAAAAAAAAAAAAAAAACTACTAAATAGATTTGTTTATACTTTATTTAATATTGAGTTTAAAAATAATTATAATGGGCAAACTGTGCCTTTGCAATGGAAAAAATAAGCATCACCAATAATCAATTAAACAGATGTTGCATGAGTCAATGAGACACACTGAGTATAATTCAATAGCAACTATGTAGCATTCTTACTATAAATGTTTAATTTTAATTAACTCATGAGACAAACAACTAGGAAAATAGAAATATTATATCATAAAGGCAGCTGATTTGGATTACCCAGTTTTAATAGTATGGGAGATTTTTTTAAAATGCAAGGCATTTTGTATCTATTATTTCAGATACAAAGGGACTAAAGAGCGTTCATAGTTAACTATAACATGTAATTCTTGATTGAATCTTGGCTCAACACAACAAATCATCTGTAAAAGACATTAGGCCATTTGTTAATGGACTGTGCATAAGACTGTTTTATCAATTTTAAAAGCTTTGAGAGTTATACTTATGTAATTATGATTGTATGGAAAAATATCCTTATTCATTTTTTAGTTCCAATTTTTGAGAACTACATTTAAAACATTTAGAGTTAGGGTTGATGCAATTCATTTTAAAATGGCCCAGCAAATATGTGTGTGTGGGGAAGCGGGGAGGGTATGGGTATGTGGGTGTGTGTAAAGAGAGATAAAGTGGTAAAATGTTAACAAGTAGTAGATCCAGCTTGAGAATACATGACTCTTTATATTATACAATTCTTTCAACTTTGCTATAGGTTTATATTTTTTTCACAATAGGAACTTTGGAAAAATGAAGTTCTTCTATGATGTTGTGACTTATGGGGTTAACTCACGTCTAAATTCTACATCTTTTCACCAAGGAAGTATTACTGAGAACTTACACTCCTTGAATTAGATCTTCACTGTCAACAGTGAGTTACAATTAATGTCATATGTTGAGATGGAATACTTTACAATCAATTCTTGGGGTGGACAAGTTCATACACTTTGAAATTGTGATTAGTGCATCTCAAATGTAAAGCCCTGGATAACACAGAAACAATATCTGATAACAAAAATTATATGTTGGTAATAAGTAAATAGAATTAATAAATTCTTCAAACATATTAAAAAGTTACAGTATGTGTGGTATTATATAGAGTGAGCATCAAGAAAAAAAAAAAAGCAGACAGCATTTGTTGTTGAAGTAAAGACAGAAGAATGGTAATTCTTCTCAGGTAAAGGTACTGAATAACCTGTAAAGCAATAAACCAGGTCTAACACATGAACAGATCCAAGTTTGAGAGTTTGAGTGTTGTACTTAGTATGTAGTAAATTGTCAATAGTTGTTTTCTGAATAAATAAATGACCTTACAAAAGAAGATAAAATGATCACACGTCACTCTGAGTTATTCTTTATGTTTTTATTCACAAACTATCCTGACAGCTATTAGTGTGTGGATTGGTTTGATTTCCTAGAGAAATATAAGTGTCTTCATTGTAGTTGCCATCATGTCTATCTGGGCTCTGCTGTAATGCTTTCATGGCCATTCTTTGGTGTGGAAGCATTTCCAGAAAGAATAATATCTGCATCAAAATGAAATGGCTGATACTTTTCTCCCTCTAGCACATTGCTTTTATTGCCTGTTTATGCAAAACTCCCTGAAGCTCAGATAAATAATCAATACAAGAAACACTGTTATTTTGGGAAGGCATACCAGATTGTCTTCGGTTCAGAATTAACAGAAGAGCTTTGAGTGGCAAACGTTCTGGGGGATGCAAGTAGATCAAGATACAGGGATTTTGAGTGCTAGGTGGAGAGAGGTGTTTGTAATTTTAAATAAGGTGGCCAGGAATGTCCTCAATAAGATGACATTTAAGCCAAGATTTAAAAGCAATAAAGGAATTAACCCTGCATTTATGGGGCAAAGGTCTTAAAATGGGAGCTTATCTATCATGTACAGGGATCGGCAAGGAGGCCAGTGGGGTTGGAATGGTGAGAGCCCGGAGAAGAGTAGAAAGAGAGGTCAGGCAGATAATAGGAACATGTATGCTATTTACTGCAAGGATTTTCCCCAATGATTTGGAGAATCAATTACAAGAATTGAGCGGAGAAGTGACCGAAGGTGATTTAGTTTCCAAAAGAATGGCTCTGGCTGCTGTGTTGTGATTATAAGAGGCAAAAACAGAAAAGACCAGTAAAAGGTTTATTACAAAAATCTGGAAAGCAATTTCTTGTTATTTTTTTTTCCTATGAAAATAAACATTGGTAAGTCTTAGTCTGCATTTCAATCCATCCACCATCCTCACATGAGTTATTTCCGGAACTACAAGTTTGATCATGTGACTGGCCCATTTCAAACATGCAACGGGTACTTCTTGCCTACCGAATTAGGTTCAACCTCTTCATACAAATCTCTTCAAAACCTGACCCCAATATATTTTTCCAGATTAATCTCTAACTCCTTTCCTCACCCCTGATGTTTTTGCTTTAGATATAAATAGCAGCTACTTCCTGAACATGCCATGCTCTATCATGCTTCTGGGCTGTCATTCCTGCTGGTAAGAAAGCACATGTTTTTTTCTGCCTAGTGAACTTTACATATTTTATTGAGACTCATCTCAAGCATGATCACTTTCTGTGGAGACTGCCTGGATTCTCTACTGAAAGACTGACCCTCCATCACCACATTCCATGGCCCTTTCTATGTGCTTCCTATAACACAGCATCAAAGTTGGTTCCTTCAGGCATCTACTTCTTGGCTGGACTGTGAGCTTTGTGAGAGTAGTGAATAGGACCTGGCTCTTTCTATTCCCCATGTTTTGAGTTATAACCCATCACAGACTAGAAGTAAATAACCATTTTTTGTTAAATCAGTGAATAAATAAAAATCATTTTTATCCTGAGGTAGACAGCATTATGGATTACATTACATCCTTAATAGTGATTCAAATATATAATTGCAGAATTAAACCTTTAAGAAACTTAGTGAAAAATAAAATAGTTCACACTTTCATACTTATTTTCAGTCACATTTGGTATACCAAATTTAGTAAACATCTATATTGCAGACATGTGCTTTCAGTAAATTGTGTTTTCTTGCAAGCTTCAGTTCAAATGACATCTTTTAAAAAACACATTTTGTTAACTGGCCCATGCAATTACTCTAAATGCAAAGATAAATAAATAATAGGTGCCCACAAAATATTCATAAACAAATGCTCAGTCATACACAAAAGAGCCAGCTGGGTAAATGAAGGATGACATTGCAAATCACTGGGGAAAGTCTCTTTCAATAACTAGTTACAAAACTGAGATTTTCACATGGGGAATAAAAAATTTTCTTTATGAATTAACTATCTAAATGAGGGGGAAATATTCAAAACTTTTGTAAACATGTTGACAAAGTTTGTTCAAAAGTGGAAGAATATTTTAAAAAGCTATAAAGATTACATAAAGAGAAATTATTTAACTTCATATAACATGATAATAAAAGAATAACAAAAAAGATAGAGACTACAACAAATGATGTCATAAATTAATTTAAACAAAATATTAGAAGATTTTGACAAACCTTGTAACTGAGAATAAACATTTGTATTTAAAAGATATTCAAAGCTATTACAAATAGATAAGGAAGAAACACTTTCAAATAAGAAATGGGCAAAGGATATGATCATGCAATGCATGATAGAAATAACTAACTTACCTAATAACCTAAGACCTAAAAAACACACTCTTTAATATCATAGTAACAATAAAATAATGATATAAATCATAAAAGTTGATATTATTTTGATCATTTTATGTCATTATTCTAAGCATTTTACATGTATGCAAAATCTATTTACCATCATCAAGTATAATTTTCATACTCTCAGTGCAAGAAATTTCTATATACTACATCATCTCTATTTTGTACATACCATTCTGATCCCCTCTAAGATGGAGCAATCTTAAGGAAAAAGCTTACCTTAATAATATGAATTGCTTTTGTGCATGTAAGTATATAAGGCTACACACAAACCATTATGTAACTGTTTTAAGATATAGAGGTAGTAAAACATTAAAAATTGGAATGAGAACTATATTCAGCAAATCATTATTGTGATTGCCTTAGGAAAAAGGAAGGGACTGGAGCTAAGGATATGAAAAACCTAAGACTGTACCATTTTATTTTGTTAAGAGTAAAATCTGAAGTCTTCATAAAGACTTAAGTCTCACACAATCTAATCTATCTATTCTTTTCTTTTTTTCTCTACTATGTCTCTCTAGTAGCCAACTCTTCTGTAGACAGACTATGCTCCTCCCTGGTCTCAAAATACTCCCATCTCTGGGCCCTTTCTCTGGCTTGTTTTTCCTCTTAGAAGATTCTTCCCTCATTACATGGTTCATTCTCTCCCCTCATGAGACTACTACTACTCATTCCATTCAAAAAGCAAACCAATTTCACCTTGGCAGTCTCAATGCCTCTTTTTAATTACTTTCAGAATCCTATGTAATGTATGTGTTTATTACACTTATTGCTTATTTTCTACCTCCCCCACTAGAAATAACTTCTAAGAAAAAAAATTTTTTATCTATATCATTCACCAGTGTAACCTTGACCCTAGAAAATGACTAGCACCTATAATGCTTAGCAATTATTTACCAAAGATAAATATATGTATGTATACACATGCATACTCATGTATATATGTATGTGTGTGTATGTACTGTATATATACATAATCATATTATTAATATCATGAGAATGATCTATGTGACATCGATGTAACCTGGCTGCCAAGTAGAGTAGACTAGAATGCACATGTGTGAACAATGATGACTTCACTGTACTAGTCAGTATACCTGGTAGATGCCATTGAGTGAGCATGTGTACTGTATGGCCATATCATTGAAAATGACTGAAGGAGTAGAGCAATGAATCTGCATCAAATTTTGCATTAAGCTTGAAACTTTTCAGATGATTCAGAAGGCCACAGATATAGACAACTGATGATTAGCATTTTTATCACAACAGGGTATTTGCTTATGCATCATGTCTCAAGCAGAGGTTTTTGGCAAAATATCACATCACCAAGGTGAATCAGCCCTGCTACAGATGAGATTTGGCAGCTAATTGCAGTTTGGAAAAACTATATGAGGCCTCAGGTTGCCTACTTTGAAGGGGACTCAGCCATCATTGTCCTATGTATAATGTTTCTTGTATTTTGTACCTTCTTCAATAGATGTCTATTTTTCATATTGGTGTCTGAATACATTCTGGACAAACGATATATATATATTATATATATATATATAAAATATGTATAATATATACATGTAAAATTTATATTAGTATATCTAATAGATAGTTATATGAATGTATAATTTGTATGCATATATAATTTATATTAATATTATATCTAATGTTTTACTTAAAGTATATAGAAAAATATGACATAGAATTCAAATAGTAGGACTTCTGGTCAAGATGGTGGCATAAGAAAACATGGCTTGCCTCCTCACACAATCACCACAAAATTCCAATTAAAATGTAGAACAACCATTACTCTGAGCCATCATAAATTAAGTTGAATGGAAGTCTGACTACTACGGAATTAAAGAAACCACATCTATCCAGACTGGTAAGAGGGAAAGACATGTGGAACAGACTGGTCCCATATCCATGTGTGGTGGATAAAAATCTAGGAGGGATATCTAGAGAGTGAGGAGTCCCAACCCTACACCAGACCCCCAGTCCTGTGTTCTGGTGCCAGGAGAATAAGCCCTGATAACTTTCAGCTGCAAAAATCATGGGGATTAAGTTGGTGGAAGAAACTTCTGGAATCCCAAGCAGTGACCCTTAAATAACCCACCTATAGATTTACTCAGACTTGCACCCTCTGAACTTCAGCATTGGGGTACCAGCTTGAAGTCACCAGTGGCATACAGGGAGGAACTGAAGTATCTAGCATCAAGGTGAGATGTGGAGTACAGCTTTCTCTCAGCCAGAAAGGCAGGAAGAGGCCATTGTTTCTTTTCTGAGCCATTCCCCAATAGAGCCACAAAGCCAGCAGGTAGGTGCCATGTCTACGATTCTATCACCCTGTCTAGCACTGTTTGCCCCACCTTGGAGATCCCATAAGGCTCCATCCCACTCAATTTACAGACCCCCCCCCCCCCCGGTAAACTATTCACTGTGACTATTCCATATGAATAGCTGGTCTTGGCTCATGCTTCACAACTTCCTAAATCCTATCAAACAAGTAACATCCAGACTCTGTAAGCTCCCAGCCCTGATACCTCTTGCTAAATGGCCCCAGGCTTGCTAACTGGCACTAGCAGCAGTCAGCCTAGATTCATAGATTGCCTTTGGGAATATTCAAGCCCAGAACAGGTATTAGCCATCTCAGATTGCTTTATAGCTCATGCGGAGTGTCCCTGAGTACAACATAGGAGTTGATCTTGCTTGGCCTGCACCACCTAGGCAACCCCAGAGACTGTGCACCCAGTGGACAGCTACAGACCATGTTGGAGCAACACCACCCTATCCCTGCACAGCTAACCCTCCAAGGAGAGTGGAGGCTGGTGGTCAGTGATCACAGCCGATTCTTGTAGCTAACTGCCTGAGTAAATGCCTCCCATTGACCTTCCAACTGCAATCAAGGCTCAACTACAAGAGAAGAGTATACTAAGCCCTCAGGAAGGGCACAACTTGAGTAACCATATTGGGTAATAGGGGAGGATGTACCACTGGACCCTACAGGACACCTACTATATCAGGCCATGCTTCCAAGACAGGGAGTCAAAGCAGCTCTACCTGATACATATAAACAAACACAAGAAGGATGCTTAAATTAAAAGACAAGGAAACATGGTCTAAATTAAAGAACAAATCAAAATGCCTAAAAAAGAAATAAACATAAGGATGTATCTATCAAATGCAGAGTTCAAGACACTAGTTATAATGATGCTCAAGGAACTTAATGATGATCACAAAATCATAAAAAGGACCCAGGCAAAAACAAAGAGTATACTAATCAAAATAAAGAACAATTTACAGGGAAACGACAGTAGAATGGATAAAGCTGAGAATCAGATCAATGATTTGGAACATAAGGAAGCAAAAAACAACCAATCAGAACAAGAAGAAAAAAGAATCAAAAAAAAAAAAAAAAAGAAGATAGCCTAAGAAGATTATGTCACAACATTTAGTGTTCCAAAATTTGCATCATAGGAGTGCCAGAGGAGAAAGAACTAGACATTGGAAATCTATTTGAAAAAATAATGAAAGAAAACTTCACTAATTTGGTGAAGGAAATAGACATACAAATCCAGGAATCACAGAGTCCCAAACAAGATGGACACAAAGAAGCACATCCCAAGATACATCATAATTAAAGTACAAAGGTTAAAAATAAAGGGAGAATCTTAAAAGCAGCAAGAGAAAAGCAGTTAGTTACTTACAGGGGAGTTTCCATAAGACTGTCAGCTTATTTCTCAAAAGAAAGTTTGTAGGCTAGAAAGGAATGGCAAGAAATATTCAAAGTCATAAAAAGCAAGGACCTACTGACAAGAATGCTCTATCCACAAAGTTATCATTTAGAATTAAAGGATCGATAAAGAACTTCTGAGATAAGAAAAAAATAAGAGTTTATCATCACCAAACCATTACTATATGAAATGTAAAAGTGACTTAAGAAAAAGAAGAGCAAAATAATTAACAAAAAAATGCTATATATATATATATATATATATAGCATTTTTTTGTATATATATTCATCATCTAGGAAGTTTTTAAGTACAGTATAAGAAATGGAATAGTCAAAGAACTTACACACATGACTTATGGACATGAACAATGGTGTGGAGATTGCCTATGGTAATGGGGGTTCTGGGTGGAGGGGAGCAAAGGGAGAAAAATTGGAACAACTGCAATAGCATAATCAATAAAATATAAATTAAAAAATTAGGCCCTGGCTGGTAGCACAGTGGATAAGGTGCCGGCCTGTGAACCCAAAGGTTGCTGGTTCAATTCCCCAGCCAGGGCACATAACCAGGTTGCAAGCCAGGTCTCCAGCCAGATCTGTGGCTGGAGGCAGGTGAAAGGCTACCATACATTGATGTTTCTCTGTTTCTCTCCCTCTCTGCCTCTCTCCCTTCCTCTCTTTCTGGAAATAATAAATAAAATCTTTAAAAAAAAATTAACAAAGAATTCATAATTGGTAAATCTAAATTGTCTGTGTGTGAGTGATTGTTCTTCTGTTTTCTCAATTTTCAAAATGTTGATAAAATTATTTAACATATAACATTTTAAGACTATAAATTATGTAAATTGGAATTGATTTTTATTGTTGGCATTTAAATGACATGGTAGAAGAAATAAAAACTTGAAATTATTTTTAATAAAGAAATAGTCAACCAGTTATTTTGCTAACACGAAAGTCCGACTTGTTATTTTTTATTGAACTCATATATAATGTATGCTACACATTCAATTAATTATTCAGTTTAAGTGTATAAAGAATAGGAAATTATACCCCTGGTTGGTGGCACAGTGGATAACACACCAGCCTGCAAACCCAAAGATTGCTGGTTCGATTCCCCAGCCAGGGCACATAATCAGGTTGCAAGCTAGGTCTCCAGCCAGGTCCCCAGCTGGAGGCAGGTGAAAGGCAATCATACATTAATGTTTCTCTCCCTCTCTGCCTCTCTTCCCCTCTTTCTAAGAATAATAAATATCTTTTTAAAAAATACATAAAATTATTTTTAACAACAACAAAAATGAATAGAAAATTACATAAATTTCATCAGAAAGCAATATGGGTTTTAAACTTGGATATTTTCCTCAATTTGATGACTTTAATAATTTTATCAAGTAAAAGCTGAAGAAAATGCAGATTTTTTAAAATTTACCCATTCAAAGAATATTTTGATGAATAGGAGAAAACTAATTATCTCCAATATAAAAGTTTAAGGAAGGATCTCTTACAACATATATTGCATAGAATTCCAACCAGACTATAATTATAATCAAGCAAAGGATGAAAGGGGTAGAGAGGAGCAGTGTTTAACTTCATTGTCTTCAAAGTCAAACCAGTTTCCAGCAAGGTAATTTTTCTGAAAATTGTATCATTTCCAGTTTTTCTTGAGTGAACAGAACTGAAGATACAAACTCTTTCTTGTGAGGTCTACTGTATGGATATATAATTTTAAAAGTATGAGACACATTACAGCCACATCAGTAGGAAGTTTACTGGTCTGGCTACATCCAGGCCATTTATGAAAAACTAAGTGAGAAAATCTGGTCCCACTATGGGTAAATTGAGAAAAGAAGTTGAAAAATATAAATTCAAACAACCAATAAACCAGATGGCTCATAGGGGAATTTAATTGTTATACATAAAATTTAATACGAAACAGGCACTATGAGTGTAAGTTATTCTTTAAAACTCATGGTGTAGCAGGCAAACGGTGACTGGGAATCTCAGTGTATTCTTGTATTTTAAATGGAAAAATCCCATTGTTCAGTGGCCTGAAAGAAAAAGGCCATGTGTAAACACCAATATAAAAAATATTTCTGAATAATAAACTTTAGAAAGAAAAAAAATATCTATTTTATCCACATGTATGTGTACGTGTACACATGTTTAGTTGATGGAGCCAAATTTTCTGGTTCTATTAAGGAAAAGATAACAATTCACCTACCATTATTAAACAATATACTTTGCTAAAAATTAGATGACCTTAAGGGAGTCCCCAGCTGATCTTTTCTCTCCTCTAATCTCTTCCAACAACTTTCTTTTCAAATGCTTTCTCACCCAGATTATCCCAAGACTATACTGCAAATTTAACATAAAATTTTAAGATGGTTGTCTCAGCTAGGTGCTACAGTGTTAAGCTACAAGTCAATCAATTTTCTGTATGTGAATCTATTTGAAATACATTAAACTTTAGTCTCCACATTTATTCACAACAAATTTCTTACCTTTCTCATCTGTCGTTTCATAAATATTTATTAACTACCTACTACAAACTATATACTTTCCTCAATTTCATAGAGCCTAATAATCCAACTGCTTCATTCATTTCCTAAGTATTTTGAAAAGATGTTTGAAGTACATAGACACAAAATACAATTCTCAAAATTTGTATTAATTAAAAGCTATTTATTTGTATGCATTTCTTTTGTATTATGAATTCTGCAAGAATTTACAGAAATCATGAAAATAGGAGAAAATACATATTTTTTAAATCAATAAAAATAATTGTTTTGTTTTATACAATCTATTAAATGCCAGTCAGAACACATTCACCCAGAGCCACACTCACTTAAATGTGCCTGCCTTATTTTTGAAGGATCTGTCTTGGCTAATTGTTGATGGAGGAGAACTCCAGCAGCTACCTCAGCCTACAATAAGTCCTGGAGATGAAGCCACCACATTCATTTTCTTCATCAAAAATTTTTAAGGAATTAGGGCAGGTTTGTTTAGGGGAAAGTTCAAAGGAGCAGAAATCTTGTTACCATCTTAAAGAATAACTTGAGGCCCTGGCTGGTGGCTCAGTGGATAAGGTGCCAGCCTGCTAACCCAAAGGTTGCTGGTTTGATCCCCAGCCAGGGCACATAACCAGGTTGCAAGCCAGGTCTCTACCCAGATCCATAGCTGGAAGCAGGTGAAAGGCAACCATGCACTGATGTCTCTCTCCCCGTCTCCCTCTCTTCCTTCCCCTTTCTCTGAAAATAAAAATTAAAAGATCTTTTAAATAATTTTTTAAAAATAAAAATAAGTTGAGATTAAATTTTCTTAGAAAGACTTGATAGATACTGATCTACACTTACTCTTCCTTTCAAAACTGAACATTAGAAATTTCTGACTCTAAAATTATTTTTATGAATATTAAAATATAGATATTAAATAAAATTATAACTAACACTTATGTTTCAATAATTTAAAAAATGGAAAATTATCATTTTGTCAAATTTTCATATGTATCACATTCACACATACACAAATGCACACATAGAAATATATATTGAGATAGTAATCTATATACCTATCTGATGAGTTTATTTTTCAATGTTTATTTTTTCCATCATATAATTGTATCATTGTTTACTCAATTCTTGTAAATAGAAACAATTACAAAGATATGCTATACGTTGTTCCCTGATCATATGTGTGAATGTCCATAGGATATGCATTGTACATAGTGGAAATTTCATGCCACAGAGTATGCACACACTGTATTCAAACCATTATTTTCTAAAAAGTTATTCTCCAAAGTGGTTATACCAACTATAATTCCAATAATGTTTAACAGTTTCTTTTTTTCACCTTTTGTCATTCTAATTTTCTTTTCTGTACATTGCCTATTCTTATATATCATCCATGGGTCTGTTGCTATTTTTTCCACTCATGTTTTCTCTCCCAAGAGTTTCCTCCTTCTGAAGGCCTGCTTCTTGCAAACATACCCAGTATCCCAGTGTTCGCCAACCAAGCCCTAAGTTTAACATAGTCATATGCCATGTCATCATACACTACATAATATATACAGAAAGTGAAAACAAAGAAACTTCCTAATTTACTATTACTATTAAAAGAGCCTTTTCACTATATAAGTACCATAAAATCTATATTTATGGACCAAACTTCTTTTTTTGTTGTTGTTGAGTTCAGAATGAAGCAAAATGCTAACCAGAGAATCCGTCATATGTATGAAGTTATTCTCCATATCCAAATATAAAAAATTATATATGTCTGTCTGATTCTCCTGTCACGTAGTTTTGTGCAGGCAAATTAGAGGAAAAGGAAATAGATAACTCAGCAAATGAAATAATCAGCCAAAGAGTACATATTTGAAGAAGTAAAATATTCTTAAATTAATTTCAATAAAGAACACAGATAATTGCAACCATAAATTATGTTGATGAGGACTCAATAATTAAAATATGAAATGTGAAACATTGTTGTAGTTCTTTTTTTCTTCTACCCCAGGTGATGTTAAATGCCTTGATTTCAGAAAAGGACATCTAGAGCAGAGGTGAGGTAAGACCGGTCCTGGGCCCAAAAGCAAAGTATGAGACAGCCAGGAGGTAAAACAAAGAACAATATACCAAAGTTCCCATTTCCCACCAGAGACAATTTGATACCCAATCTAAGTTCTCAAATTTCCTAAAGATGTGATAATGTCAATAATTAACAAAGTATTTTTCAGATGATCAATAAAAGAGCTATTTCTAACTGCTATATTCTAGTTCTTAAACTTCTAACCTGCTGGGCAGTGATGAAGTGAGAATAGCTGTGTGGCGGCAGGTTCAAATCAGTCTCTTTGGGTGGAACTTTTCCTACCTCCACTTCAGTCTTTTCAAGATGCCAGGCAGCAAAAAAGTTGATGTTATGAAGACATCTGCTACAGAAGTTGAAACTTGGGGTTCTTTACCTCTATTTATGATCCCTTGTACACCATGAGTTCTTCACAGGGACCACAAAAACAGATTTCAATCTTCTGATCTTCCTTCATTCTCTATCTAGAAATCCTACATGTTCCAGCTACGTAGGAACAGATATGTTACTTTTTGATCACTTACCTAAAATACATCATCTTTTGCAAACTCATCACTGTATTAGATATGATACAATATCTAATTGTATCATATCTAATATGATACCAAAACAATGTGTTACTATTGAAGGAGGATTTCATTCTTTCCCAGCTTCTCCCATCTTATTCTAGGTATTTATTTCATATACTACCTTGAAGATCCCCTTAAAAATGAAAATTATAAACTGCCACTAACTTATTTTCACTAAAACTTCCTGTCCTAGAATTTCTCTCACTTCTCACTCAGACAATTTTCCTCATCCTATTTTGGCAGATAGGATTTCTGCTGTCTCATATTTTGGGTTCTGTCTACCTGACTCAGAATAAAACTGATTATTTAAGCTTGACTATATTACACTGGCTCTTGATATATTAATGGGAACTTAAGGAATTTAGAAAATATTCTCTTAGTAATGCCTACATTTTCAGAATAATCTCAGAAGTTCTTAGTGACTTTAATGATTAATTTCACAGTCAAAACCTTATCATGATTTTATTACTTTAATCAATTGGCATATCCATCTTTCCCAGAGTTAACTCTCTTGGCTTTGTCCTGAAGAGAATATTACCAGGAAAAGTTATTTAGGAAGAATAGAAAATAAATCAGATTAATACTTTCCAAATAGTACTCCATTATTGGATAGAAGAATTGGCAATAAAAAATCGAAGTCCATAATATAATATTCGGATGTTTTGGAAACAGATACATGATTATGCTACTTAACAAATTCTATATAATTGAATATCAATATTCTAATTGAATAATCATTTTTATAAAATTTCACTCCCTTTTATTGTTATTATATGTGAGAGTTTACAGAACACTAGTCTTAGAATGTGTTAAATATACTTAGCCATATAGAACTGCTGATTTCTGTCTTCTTTTTAAAAATTAAAGACTTTTGTATATTCCCTCCTAGAACAATTGGTTTAAGTGAGTAGCGGTTGGCAGCCTTTCATAGCATTGTCCCTTGGCTCGTTTTAGTCCTCTTCACTTGCTATTTTCTTTCTGGCACAATAACCATTTATTTATTAATGATTAATGCATGGTCTCTGTAGCCAAATGAGCCTGCTAAACATATTTAAACTACACAAACATCAGACAGCCATATTTGGACTGGGTAAGCTCAGAATTGTGGTCGCTATCAACAGTCTAGGGCCAGACTATCCAAAAGCAACAAGCAACTTACTTTACCATACCCTATCTGTGCCAGGCTTATTTCTGTCAATGTGTACTGCCACCTAGAAGTTACATGACTATAGACATATTGATGCTGTTTTTCTACAGAATCCAATTACAAGAATAATGCATAAAAGTTGATCTTTTACTTGATACTTTGTGGTATCATATTGTGGTATTATTTTACTGTACATTCTCTTTATTGCCTGCACAAACTAGTAAAGTCATTTGAAATTCTCTCTTAGGCCCTCAAGAAGAGAATTGACAGAAGAAAAAAGTTTGCAAGGTAAACTGAGAAGTGGTGACCTATTTCTTTCATTAAGATAATATCCTTTCAGCCTTTCTATCTTTTGGATGCCACACATGCTCATGGGCACACAGCCAAGGTGTTGTGTTGTATAAGTCTGCATGTTTTCTCATCTATTTTACATATTTTTCTTTTAACACAATGTAAACCTACAACTTGTTTAGGCATTACTACCTTTAGAGATTGAAAGGAGATGTTTTATAAATGTTGAAATCTATATTATACAAACATGCATGCTGTTTTGGAAAAATAGCTCAATGGGCTGCAAAAATGGCATGATGGTTGTTTTCTAAAATGTATTACCTAAATTACTATTGATAATAGCGTGACAAGATAATTAACACCTGCATAGCATTTTTCATTTTAAGAATACTTTAGAAATATTAATTATATAACCTCTTTGACACCCCTCTTTACAATTAGAAAAACCAAAGCAGAGGTTAAGTGATTTCTCAAAAGTAAAAAAAAAAAAAAATTAAAAATACCCCAAATAAAATTTGTCATCATGCTTCTGATGTTCATGACTTAACCTTACAACAAGTGATCTCTTTTTCCTTCATATTTAGAATCAGGAAACAGCTTGTGCAATTAATATAATACTCTACTATAAGCCATTATAATAGTTAATAGTCCATCTACTGAATTATACTCAGATTCTCCCTGAAAAGGAAGAGAGCCTAATGAGAAATCAGCCAGCAAGATCATAAATTAAAAGAGACTTCTCCATTTTATCTCGAGTTTATAAGTGCAAAAGAAATTCAGAATATATTTGTTTGTGGCAGATGTTATAGTCTTTTCAACTCAGTGAAAAGGAGAGCAATAGTTAGTCAATAGTTAATAGGGGAAGACAAAGATATGAGGACAGTATAGAATCTGCAGACCTCACAAGTGTGATTATAGACCAATGGATATACAACACTGACACAATTTCTCAGGTGATGTCATTCTGCAAAGGGGCACTGAGTAACCAATATTAGCAATGTATTCAACTGTTATCTTTTTAGCTACTATCTGAAAACAGTTATTCTGTTTGACCTAGTTAGTAATACATGAATCTGTTTCATACTTAGCCTAAGATTCAAAATATGACCTAAAGTGGTGGTGCAATTTTTTCCATGTTGTATAGGTGCAACACAGAAAAACAAACTTCATTTTTTAATAATTTTGGTTAACAATTCTTCCCCAAAATCACCAGATAGATCTGTTAAGATCCCAGCAGAAATATATATATATATATATATATATATTTATAGAAAATAAATAAATAAATAAATATATGTATATATATATATATATAACATACAGTAAAAGAGACACTCTTATTCAGTAAATTAGGAGAATAGTCTCAATGATGTGATGCAAAACTGATGAATTCAAAGTAGGTCAAATAATAGAAACAATGTCAGACAATATTAAGGCCAGGAATTTTATTAATTACCTATTGGCCTGATAGAAAATGTACTATACTTTATAAATAAATTTATGATTTCTATATGATTAAGAACTTAAATCTATTAGTACTAAACAAAACAATGGAAAATATATATTCAAAATTTGAATTAATTATCTGGGATCTTTTGAGTTGCAATATCTGAGAGATATCAATATTTATTTTAATAGAATATAGATACAATACTATACCCTAAATAAATCTTATAAAGGAGAATAAGAGGAACACAAAAGAAAAAAATGCATGAGGTAAAAGTAGGAATGAGGATTTCAGATAAATTCGAGATAACTCAAGCTCACTTTGATACTTTTGGGATCATGGAGATGAAAAAATAAAGCCTAAAATTAGGGCCCATTGCAAGTGGGAAGCCTTTTAGGAGACCACCTAAAGTTTAAAACCTAAACTTTAGGTTTTAGCTGAAAATCTAAAGTCAATCTCAATTTAAATGAGAAACCCACCATTCAGAAGAGACTATCTGAATAATGTTCCCTATTAGAGGGAAATAATAATCTACTCTGGAAATGTTTAACCAAAATTCAGGTATTTGAAATTCATAAAAACTCTGTGGTCTAGTAAAGCTCCAAATGGTCCCAAATTCATAGTGTATCCAGGAAACTAGTAGAAGCAATTATTTGTCCTCTATGGAAAAAGTAATCTTAACTCAAACTTGGAATAATGTCCTCTTAAAAATCTAAGGAAATTTAGTACTCATGATCAAAATTTACAAAACACAAATGAGGTAACATGAGTGAAAACAAGCCAAAATAACTGTGTTCAACGTGGAAATGGACGGCTGTGCAGCCCAGCTGCAGGGGCAGAGGTCCACAGACAGCTATTTCAGAATCCACCTCAGCCTCAGAGAGTGGCCTTGTTCAAAGTCACACCCATCCTGAGGCAGCTTGCAGCTGGTGACAGAGCAAGATGGAGGAACAAAGGCCCAGACATTTATACTCAGGACAACACCAACGTGCAGGACTAGCTCCCCAGCTCCTTTTCAGGTTGGCTGATGTTTGTGTGGAACTTATGCTGCAGTATGACTGTTCTTGCTGCTCTCCACAGGCACTGATCCTCAATAAGTATCTCATACCTCTAACTCCACCTCAGGAGATTCCCAGTCAGGGCACATGCCTGGGGTGCTGGCCAGGTCACCAGTTGGGAACATGTGAGAGGTAACTGACTAATCTCCCACACATTAATGTTTCTCTCATTTTCTTCCTCATTCCCTTCTCCTTTCTCTAAACATGAATAAATAAAATCTTAAAAAGATAATAAATTTGAAAAGAAACAAATGGAGTTTTTAAAAAGTTCAAATTGAACCAAAAAATTTAATAGATAGATGGAGTAACATAGAGCAGCTAGACAAGGAACTAGAAAATGTATTTGAATAAATTATCAAGAATATAACCCTGAAAAAATTGATTAACAACATGAAATAAAGATTGAGACACAGAGAAGAGTAAGATATATATATCAAAGTGTAAATTGAAAAGATTAAACTAGAAAAATAAGTTTAAAAAGTGATATTTAAGAAATAAAGATTAAAATGTTGATCAGAATTGTTAAACAAATCCTCAGATTCAGAAAGCCCAAAAAATCCTGAAACCTAATAAATAAAACAACCCCACATTCATTCACAGCATAGTGATAATTGATAACACAAACAAATTTTTAAAAAATATTTAAAAGATAGAACAGTAATTAGACTGATAATAAAATATTGGCTAATAAAAAATGAATGCCTTCCTAGAATATTAAGCCAGTGATATTGCCATTAAAAATGATAATATAATTTATGAATAAAAAATCAGAGCATATCAACAACAGATGCACAAAAATGAAACTTACAACACGTACATTGTAGTTGGACTGGAAATGATTCCAAAAAAGATATGAGAAAAAATAGTGAGTGAAGATATTGGTAAATGTTTAAATAAAACAACTAGAATCTAAAGAATTGTTATTGCTAACACTAATTTGAAAGAACATAAGCACCCCTATGTTCGTTGCAGTGTTATTTACAATTGCCAAGAAATGGAAGTAGTCCAAGTGTCCATCAACAGATGAGTGGATAAAACAACTATGGAATATTTTCACAATGGAATTCTATTCAGCTGTAAAAAAGAAGAAAATTTTACCCTTTGCAACAGTATGGAGGGACCTGGAGAACATTATGCTAAGTGAAATAAGCCAATCAGAGAAAGACAAACACCATGATTTTCCTCACATGTGTGATTTAATGAACAAACTGAACTAACAAGCCAAACAGAGACAGACTTATAGATGGAGATTTGATAACAGTTCGTTGGGGGTGGTTTAGGCGATGGAGGGATTGAGCAAAAAGGAAAAAGGACTCATGGGCAACAGTGTGGTGATTGCTGGGGGGTTGGGGGGAGAAGAGGACTAAATGGTAATGGGAAAAAATACAATAAAGATTAAGTTAAAAAAATAAAAGGCATAAAATGAAGAACCTAAAAAATACATAAAATGAAACTATATATTTTATAAGTGCTAAAACCATAGACAAAATAAAACAGTTACTACAAAATGTATTCTTATGATGTCTAAGGTGAAAAGAGGGTGATATTAGAAAAAGCACACAAGTGTGGATAATTTATATTTTAAGATGTGTGCTATAAATGAATAGGTAGATGACAGATAATATAGATGATAGTCATCATTCTGTTATTTTAAAAGTCTATACATGAATGTTTTGTGTACAGAACATTTTACACAAACAAAAATACATACTAAACCTATATCCATTACCCTGGTGCCTTGTTACGCTCACTGGATTTGAGGCCAGACACATTGGATGTATGTTCTTGTTCTATCGTTTATAAGGGGGTACCCAAAAAATAGAATTATCTTCCAGAGGGTGGGCCCTTTGTAATATAGGCTTCCCCGACTAGTGAGTATTCTAGGAACCTGTCTGCATCAGTGTACCCCTGGTGTTGTTGTGAGAGGCTGCGTTTAGCTTCAGTGAATTTTTTTGAAGACTCTGTCAATGCATTTGCCCATTTCATGATGGGTGATTTACGAGCACACCTGCCCACACTGCACTGAGTGTTCAGCAGTTTTTTTCCCAAAATGGCATGACCCCTGTGCCCCACCCTCCCTATTCATCTGATCTATTCCTAAGCAACTTTTTAATTTGTTTCCCTGGATGAAAAACATCCTCAAAGGAAACCATTTTGTTGATGTGGAAAAGGTGAAACAAACAACCATCAAAATCAATGAGTTCAAAAACTGTTTTGAGCAGTGGAAAAAAAAATGTTTCATTAGGCATATTGCATCAAATGGAGAATACTTTGGAGGTGAAAGTTTAAACATGGAAGAAAAACTACACAATTTTTTAATTAATAAATTATGGGGTTTTAGCTCCCCCCACCCCCAACCTTGTACAATGTCTATGTGTAGTTAGTCACAAAGCTGGCTATGGTTAGCTATAAAATAGAATAACTACAATACCTACATCATTGAAATGTGAAGTTTAAATAAAATAGAGCATGGGAAGCATTCAGGACGATGCCTGCCACGCAATTCTCATGATGACACACATCACAGGTATCACCACAGTGATGGGAGAAATGAAAACCTATAGGCTATGTTCTAGTTAGACATACCCAGTACCTAACATTGTATTAGCTGTATGACCTCAGATAGTTGTTGTTATCTCTGGTTTTCAACTCCCTCACATTTGAGATGGAGATGAGGGTACTTAGCTCATTTGGTGAAATGCAGACTGAAGGAAACAAGTGTATATGGGCTGCCCCACAGAGTGCCTGACACACCATACGTGTTCAGTGAGACAGAATTCCTGTTTTCAGCAGAAGATTGCTTTTGTCAAAAAAGAATCTGAGTGCATTACCATATGCTACTAACTTGTCTAGGCTGAGCTTCATTTTCCCAAAATCCCTTTCATGTTTTAATTAAAATAGGCAACAAGAGCCCTGGCTGTTAGCACAGTGGATAAAGCGCCAGCCTGCGAACCTAAAGGTTGCTGGTTCGATTCCCCAGCCAGGGCACATAACCAGGCTGCAAGTCAGGTCTCCAGCCAGGTCTGTAGCTGGAGGCAGATGAAAGGCAACTATACATTGATGCCTCTCTCCCTTCCTCTCTCTCTGGAAATAATGAATAAAAAAATATTTTAAAAAAGGCAACAAGAGAGACATTTGGGGGAGATGTAGAGGATGGAGGTGATGCAGCAATCATTTTTATGGAACACAAAACTGGTGCCACAATGCTCACTCACCTTAGTGGAAAGCAGACACCAGGCCTTCAACTGCTCCACATTCCCTCGATCTTCCTATGCTCTCTGACTTCTGGGCCAGGGGCACATTTTTAGCTCCAAAATCACGGGTCCCAGATTCTGCAGGACACCCACACCCTCAAGGTCTGGGGCAACCAGACTGACAGCAGAGTTAACTCTCCCCAGGCCTGCTTATGTTTGTGGGCCCTAGCTTGTTCTTGGTCTCTTACACTTCGCATTTATCTACACTTTCCCACTGCCTGCCTTTTAGACTTTAAGTTTCAGTGGCACTGATGCAAACACTGCAATCTTCCTCAGATGCCTAGCCAGCTCCCACAATTGTGTTCTACGGATGGAGAGAGAGAGAGAGATCTGAGTGAGGAGGGCTTTCTCCCCAGCCTCGGTTCTTGTCTTGCCCACAGGAGAATAATACAAGTGGGAGACAAACACAAACATGTATAGTGGGAATGAGATAGCAAGTTGACTTATGAACTATATATACAAGCTGCAAGCAGGCACCTGGCAAGTCTGAACATCTCACATAGGGAGGAAAGAAAGTTGTTAGTAAGTTTGTTAGTAAATTAGTGAGTTTGTTGTATACACTTGAGCTGAGGTCACAAGTGGGCACTTAGCTTATGTAAGTATACTGGCTTTTGGGGTTCAGGCATTGTACCTCAGCTGGTTTCTAGGTTCCCCTTCTTCTCCCCCTTGTGAATAATGTACAGCTACAAAGGCTTTCTTTCTGTTAGTAAAGGCCCTTTGTCTTAATGAAATTGGTACAGACACTCCCCTTTTCCAACCTAGGCAACCCTCTCTCCTATGGAATTCCTGCTTGTGACGTTCAGGACGCCCAGCAATCTTAGTGAGATTGTTACAGGAGCCCCTTTTCTCAGCACAGTCTTAGTGACTCTCCCTCCTCCTGCGTTACAGTATTTGCTTTCAGTGCTCCGGACACCTGTCAGTCTTATCGAACTGAACTCAGGACTTCAATACCGCTGAGCTCATTAAGACACATCTTCCTTTTGCTTCGAGCCTCCTGTATTAAGTTCTTTGTTAGACTGTAATGGCGACAGTCTTGCTTTTATTCCCCGCCCTGGCTGCTCATTCCTAGATGCTACCTAGTAGTATGAGATAAAACCCTGTAACAAATTCCAATGCATGTGTAATGCACACACATAAATACATAATTATACATACACACAATAATATATAGAAAACTAAGATATATAGATAGATACAGCTTATATTTATATAGTGTGTGCATATATATATATGTAATATACTGTACATATTTTAGTACTTTTGTTTTCTGGTTGATTTCTGACATAGTACACTATTGAAGATGCTTATATTTTTTCCAATATGAAGGATAAACTAACTTTGACCATTAAATTTATCACAGGATCATTTAATTTTTAATTTTTTTTTATAAATGAGCTTTTTTTTTCATTTCTTTAAACTTTATTTTTTAAGACTTTATTATTTTCAGAGAGAGAGGGGAGGGTGAGGGGCAGAGAGGGTGAGAGACATCAATGTATATTTCCTTTCACCTGCTTCCAGCTACAGATCTGGCTGGAGATGTGGCTTGCAGCCTGGCTATGTGCTCTGGCTGGGGAATCAAACCAACGACCTTTGGGTTTGCAGGCCGGCACTTTGTTCACTGTGCCACCAGCCAGGGCCTAAATGAGCTTATTTTTTATAGATTTGTATTTATTATTTTTAGAGAGAGGAGGAGGGAGAGAGGCAGAGAGGGAGAGAGACATCAATGTATGGTTGCCTTTCACTTGCTACCTGGCTAAAGACCTGGCTTGCAACCTGGTTATGTACCCTGGCTAGGAATCAAACTAGTGACCTTTGGCTTCGCAGGCCAGTGCCTTATCCATATTTTATTTTTTATATGACTGGTAATACTTGGAATTCATTCTTTGGCTCTAAAATCTATTTCGTCCTAGTGGTACATCCATTAATTAATTAGAACTGTGAGAGTATAGTACATACTTTTATTTACATGGTAATTATTCTGTAGTCTAGATTAAAGAGATAAATATGAAAACATAGAGAAGAATCCAATGGAAATTGTGTGTAAAGATGTAGATTGGTTAGGGTAGAACAAGCACACATCTATCATCTTTATGATGAAGAGGGCACTTATAGATTTGGTTGAAGATTTAAATTATGAAAGGTTCATATTACTACTCTGTTTTTAACCCACAAGTGTTCAGTAATGTCACCTTCAAACATCCTTTTTATACAGGCAAGTATTATTTGGAACATATTCAATAGCTGAACAGGGTTTTCGCTACGGTTACCACTAGCATCTTCCTTTCTCATTTATGTCCCTTAGGCTCACCTTCAACCCTTCTCCCTTGGTTGTACAGGGAATGTGAAGATGGAAACATTGGACTCCAATCTGTCTTTTATCCAGAAGATAAGACCTTTGTCTCAAAGCTAACTTCCTGTTGTATGTTCACCACAAATGAAATCTGGAGAATCTAGTGACATGGTATGAGTTCCATATGAGTTAGGAAATCAATTTTATTGTCACTCTATGGTATTTGTTATGAGCCCTGAGACATGGACAGAGTCATACAACTAATTTAATCCCACCTCTTCATATTTCAGACAAGGAAACTATGGCTTAAATAGATTGCTGTCAAACTTGCCAAAGCCATGTTAACTATTTAGTGGCAAATTCCTAAGGAAAATGCCCTTCTTTGTATAAACAGGATGTTCAAAGAGTTTTGTGTTTTCTTCTCCCTCCCTGAGGGGCATAGGCAATTCTGTGAGTTTTCAGAGTTCTTAAAAGAGTATAATCATGGATAAGGCACCAGCCTGCGAACCCAAAGGTCACTGGTTCGATTCCCCAGCCAGGACATACAACCAAGTTGCAAGCCAGGTCTGTAGCTGGAGGCAGGTGAAAGGCAACCAAACATTGATGTCTCTCTTCCTCTCTGCCAATCTCCCTTCCTCTCTCTCTGGAAATAATAAATAAAATCTTTTTAAAAAATATATATTCAGCCAGGAAGACTCTGGGGCTATACATGTATTACCCTTTGGTAACATTGATTCTGAAATTTTCTGGCATTCCAACAGCATTCATGATAGAAAGACCTAGAGTGTTGAAATAACCCCGTTTCTGCTTACTTTAAAGTTCATACACTGCTGTTGGTGATACCTGCCACGTCTGTGGTAGTAAACCTGTGAAAACTGGCAGGAAATCAATGTTGCCTTTTGTCTGCCTTGCAGGGCTTCAGAGAATTTCTCCTTTGATGGTTGAAGATTTAATAATATCAATAAATACTTTCATATTCACTGAATATTTCACTGACTCTTATAACAAGTCAAACTATGTTTGTTATTTAGGATTATTTCTCACTCTTCCCAGATGAAATCAGTTGCAGAGGTGCTAATGAGGTCATGAATGTGTTATCCCATCTGGGATGGGCCAGCTTTTCAAAGCCAAAGAATGACTTCTAAACATCACCAAGTCATGCAAAAATAATATTTCTGAGATACATTTAAGAATGGATCATCCTGGCTGATGTAGCTCAGTGGATTGGCACTGGCCTTCAAACCCAAAGGTCACTGGTTCAATTCCCAGGTAGAGCACATGACCTGCAAGTCAGGTCTTCAGCCAGGTCTGTAGCTGGGGGTAGGTGAAAGGCAACCATACATTGATGTTTCTCATCCTTTCTTCCTCCATCCCTGCCCTTCTTTTTGAAAATAATGAATAAAATCTTTGAAAAAAAAAAGTTAAAAAAAGAGTGGATCAGAATCAATGCATACTCTTTACTAGAAAAACATAAGCAGCCTCCATTGTCATGCCTCAACACAAATTACCCAAATCCTCCCCTCATTAGCTGCATATGACTTATAGGAGAAAATAATTGTGCATTGTGCCAGAGAACATTGGTAATAATGATTAAGAGCATGAACTTTGAAGGTGAATAGAATGTAGTTCATCTTTGTTGATAAACATCAAGCTGTATGACCACAGGCAAATCATTTAAGTTAAGCATCAGTTTCTGTAGGTTTAGAATGGGAGTCATAATGAAACCTCACAGAGATGCAATTGAATGAGCTAGCACATATCACACATAAGCATAATGCCTCTGCATTCTGGCTAGTAAATATTTGTTTAATTACATGTTTTGAAAAATAAGTAATATCTAGTCCAAATTGTAAAACAACTATTTCCTTGGTGGCTCTTAGATTATTCCTACTCTTTTTACATATTGACACAGATTAACTTGCAGGTTTGTCTTAAAAGTAATTTTGACATTTTCAAAGAATGGTTTAAAAAATGAAAACCCTCTTTGACTAGGTGTCTTATCTACCTGATCTCTTTATGGAATGAAGGCGTGAGAGAACATTATCTCTAATTCCCTTAATGGAGTGAAATTACCTTTTTCCATTATTTTATGACTATTTCCATAACTGGTTCAGTCCCATTAGCTCACCTGTACCAGAAACTTGGTAAAGGAAAGACACACTAGGATAAAGGAGAGGCAGTAAAAAGGGAGACAGTCATTAAAGAACAGTATAGGTGGAACTATGGTCTGAAAAGCTAAATTTTGGATAGACCTAATCAGAGTGGCTGGTTTTTTGTAATGTAAGGTTGAAAAGCCTATACAGAGACAGCCAAGCTTTTGGGGTTTTACAAGTTGAGGTGAGACTATAAAAGAGTTAGTGTGGTAAGTTATTTGGTGAGCTCATCAGTTACATTTGCACTGAACACTAACTACTGGATCTGGGTTCAGGAGTACAATCACCTCAATAGAAAATTGTTATTTTTCAGGGAATTATTTGGCTGGGATTCCAGTTGATTCTATAAATCATGCTGACATGGGTGCTCAATTGGAGAAAGCTATTGGATCAGCATCAGTTTTCAATTCTGTTACATCTATGCACACTGCTGCGAACCCAAGTGAAATCACTGCAGATGAGCTGCCTTGCTGCTTTTTCCTCCTTATTTTAAAATAATGATATTACTTTAACATTGATATGTGTGTGTGTATGCATGTGTGTGTACACATATGTAGCTATCTTTTATGGTTTGTTTGGGCTGCTGTAACCAAGTACCGCAAACTGGGTGGCTTAAACAATAGAAATGATTGTCTCACAATTCTGGAGGCCAGGCATCCTACATTAAGGTATAGGCAGAGTTGGTTCCTTCAGCTGACTGCAAGGGAAAATCTTTTCTGTGCCCTTCTCCTAGCTTTTGGTGGTTGTTCTGGAAATATTTGGTCTTCTTTGGAAAAATATACATTTACTTTGGTCACTTTTATGTGTTCATGGTGTTCTTCCTTTGTTCATTTCTGTACCCAATTTTTTTCTTTTTCATACACATATCAACCACATTGGACTGGGGGCCCATCACATTCCTATATAACCTCATCATGTTGGACTAAGGGCACACCACAGTCCAGTATCATTTTATCTTAACCACTTACATCTGCTAGGATCTTATTTCTCAATACGGTCTCACTTTGAGAACTGAAGGTTAGGACTTCAACATATGAATTTTGGGAAACATGGTTCATCTTACAACACTGAAGAGCTTGAAAGAAGGAATCCACATTTGAAGAAAACCTGCTCTAGAATATAAAGTTCAGGAAGTTTTCCCTTTCCATGTAAATTATACTAAACAAACAGAACCACTCATTATTGTATATACAGAACCATTTTAGTTCCAACTACTTTGACCTTTACACTTCTCCCTATGTACACCCAGAATCTTATTTTTAGAGATCAAATCAAAGACCACTTCTTCCAGGCAGCCAGCCTTCTCTTATTACCTCAACCCCAGTTAGCACCAACCACTTCTATCCTCGACGACCCTGACTTACTCTTCCTATTTAGTGCTCAGGTCATTTATCCAATAGATCTTTTCTCTTATTTTAGACTGTTAGTTCCTTAAGGACAGGATTTATATCTCATTTTTATCTTTAATTTCCTGCAGTGCTTGTCCTGTTACATGTATAAAGTTGTGGTCACTAAATATTGAGGAAATTAATCAAAAAAGTAAGTCGTTTCTTATGTTCCTGCACAGTTTCCTTTTACTTCAACATCTTTTCCTCCTCTGTGGCCCAGACAGGGACTCTCTGCACCATATGATGTGGGCCATGAAGTGGGTAAGCAACAGTAGCTCCAGCCTCTTTCTTTAGAAGTATGTTCAATGTTGTTACATGGGGAATGACAAGGCACCCCTCAATGGGAGATCTGTTTTTAGTTGTTTCCAACAAGGAAGTGTTTTTTCCACCCAGGAGATCAACTCACTTCTTCCTTTCACCTCAGTGTGGGAGAAAGAACACAGATGCAGAGCAGGCTGGAGAGAGTCCCAGGGACAGCTTGGGGACAAGAACTGGCCTCTCTTCTCCATTAACCAGGCAGCTGGCATTTTTCTGAGTCCGGTGGAAAGGAGCAATTGCTTACCAATTGAGTTTTAAATTCACTTTGAGCCTTTGCATTGCAAAGACTAAGAACCCCCAACCAAATTGTACATAGTTGATGAGGTCAGAAAAAGCAGGGAAAACAATTAGCTGAACAACACAAGAAAAGTCAAAGTGGAGGATCCAGCAGCACTGACGAGCAGTCATCACTAGAAGCTCAGTGAGGAGAAAATAAGTCAACATCAGAACTTCACAGCATACAGTTCATACCATTTCTACATATCTTTATCTTTAAATAACACACACATTAAAATATATTATTCTCACTAAAAAACTTCTTTAGGGGTTGTAGTTGTATTAAGTCCAGAGCTAGAAAATGCTGGGATATAGGAAAGTACAGAGGCACATAAAAGTACCTTAATTAGGCTTTCAATCGCCCCTAAGGAGCAAACTAAGGGTGTAGTAGCCTTAGAGAATGTTGGCTAAAGAGTGCTGAATTAGCCCTGGCTGGTGTGGCTCAGGGGATTGAGTACCAGCCTGTGAACCAAAGGGTGGCTGGTTCAATCCCTTCGTCAGAGCACAGATATCAGTTGAGGTCTGGGTCCCCAGTTGGAGGCATGTGAGAGAGAACTAATCTATGTTTCTCTCCCTTTCTTTCTTTCTCCCTCCTTTTCCCTACTAATTGGTCAGTGCTAGGGTAGGAGATCATTGTTCATCCCAGCTGGTTCTGATGTCAGTCCTGGCGTTGCTTTATCTGGCTTTTCTGCCTTTCTGGGCCTGAAGCTGAAAGATAACTGAGACCTAGATATTATCTTTAATTGGACCAAAACAGCCTCTGTGGTCAGCAGACCCAAGGCTTTGGCCTTGAGATTACTGGATATGGGCCAGAACCTCACTGGGCTGAAGGCTCTGCATAAGGGAGTGGCTGTGCAAGGGCTTGTGTGAGAGTCTTAATGAGGCTATGGTCTGGCACCCTTGTTTCTCTTCTAAGGGGATCCACTAGATAATTTATGACAAGCTCAGTCACTAGTGACTGGTCTGGATTGCATGACCAGGGATAAGAAAGGTTAAGGGGCCTAAATCACATGACCAGCAATACACTGGGGGAGGGAAGGTTATACTGAGGACAAGGCCTTTGTTTCCACAGTTTTGCCCATGGCTAAGCACCCAGAGTTTTCTGCCCCAGTGACCTTCTGTACCTGGCCCATTGTCTTTGCTCTGCTCATGTCTGTCTAACTGCTTACCAAAAAAACAACTTTCCAACTGTTCTTCTCATTATCTCTGTACTGCTTATATTCAGGATCTATTAGATCTGTAGAGCATAACCTTTCACATGTTAACATTAACCATGTATCATTTCTTTTTGCCAAGTGTTAACTCACTGGCTTAGAAAATGTAATGAAACACTCACCCTGACACTGCTACCTGCCTTTTGTCACTTTGAGCCGATAATGCAACATAAACTTATTTTACCACCTCTGGATTCATGTGCTTTAGCAGCTACTGCTGCGAACTTACTGCGAGTGTAAGTGGTTTTAGAAGGCTCACTGCCTTGCTGTGAACTTTCAATAACTGGAACTGAGACAAGAGCCTGGCATATTCCTCCAAAGCAAATGCTAAAAAATTCCATTTATATTCACACATTCAGAGTCTTGTTGATAAATAACACCAGGGCTCAAGCAAGCCTTATCCAAAATAATCTACACTAGGACAAAATGGAGGCTGTGGAGTCATTGAGATATTAAGTGTGAAAGACCTTCAGGATTTCTTTTCAGTATTCTATATAAGAGATTTATTAGCAAGTCCTATCTGTATGGTAAATGATGCATACATAATGGTAAAGGTGTAGAAGGAGAACATATGAAAACTCACATAGAGAGCATAAATTGGGTAAGAGCCAGCTTTTCTAAGGGTGAATGGTCCTGCTCACTTGTTTAGAGTCTGCCCTCCTGTGATGGATGCAGAATGGCAACGTTTTAGCATGAAACTTTTTTCAAGGAAAAGAAAGAGGCTTGTTCTCTTACAAACAGAGCTTCTGGTTTTTATGTGCAGAGGGATATCTTTTTTCTATTTCAAGGGCAGAAGCACTCAGTCAAAGCCCCTCTGGAATTGATGCCTTTGCCTATGAAAATTGAACTCTTTCAAGTCCAGAGGGATGACTCCCCTCCCCAGTTCCCACTGCCCTTGTATTATTATTTTTCTAAGATTTTATTTATTATTTTTAGAGAGAGGTGTAGAGAGATAGGTGGAGAGGAAGAGAGACATCAATGTATGGTGGCCTTTCATCTGCCTCCAGCTACAGATCTGGCTGAAGACCTGGCTTGCAACCTGGTTATGTGCCCTGGCTGGGGAATCAAACCAGCAACCTTTGGGTTCACAGGCTGGCACCTTATTCACTGTGCCACCAGCCAGGGCTCTTGTATTATTTCTATAATGAGAAATGGCAATTTCAAGTAATTATAGAAATAGCTATAAAAATAATATTGTGATCAAAACAAATATATCAACCAAACATGTGCAGGCCTCCAAATTTTCTGTACTATGATTTTATGCAGTTTCCATTAGGCTGGAATAGAATATTCAGAGAAAAAAAAAAAAAAACACTTCTTCAAGAGACAGAAAGGACCCTACAGATCATCCGCTTATGGGAGGGGATCTCCTTTGCAGCTGACATTACAAAGTAGGGGGGTGGGGCGGTTTTCAACCAGCTTAACTTGTCCAGAGTTGGCTCCTGCTAAAAAGTTGTTTGTGTCTTTGTCTTTTTATTCTCTCTGTAGTAAAAAAGAGGGAGGCAAGCAAATCACCTTTTTCCTTTGTCTTCTCATTAGTTCTAGAATACACAATTTTGTTTTCTGTTCACAATTTTCTTCTGCAGTGATTTCAAAATTTCAGTGTAATCAATCACTGCAAAGATGATAAGAAGATATTTATATATATATTTATGGGCTAGCTTACTAGAAAGTTAAGATTCACGCCACATAACTCAGCCTCACAAAAGTCTCTCCACTTACCAGTGAGGCAAGAGACTCCAGCTTGGCCAGGACAGAACTTCCACCTTAGGGGTTTGATCCAGGTCTAAGGCAATTTGCATGGTAAAAATTCAATAATTATTCTAAATTACTTTCCACGTGGTACAGTGCCAAGAAAAAATCAACAAGTTGCTGCCTTCATGACTTGAGAAAGAAAACTGTTGTGTTTTATTAAATGTAAGACAAAATTGAATGTAGTTTTTAATAATAACTCTTAAAACTGGCATTAAGTACCTGAACAGATAAAACCAGGATAAGGTCAAGAAAGAGGATATTTAAACATCTGTAGGCTTTTTTCTTACTTCTTTTTTCCTTTTAAGCTTAAGCTTTTAAATCTTGAAAGTTCATCTCCAGTGCCTTGATCAGAGATGATAAATGAACTACTGAATTGGAAGAAGATGCTGCTATTATTTTAACCAGTAAACTAACTCAGGGTTAATCTGGGTGTTATTTAACCTATTGAAAGTGTTTTGAGTGAACATATGGTTTCTATTGTGAAATCAAGGCAGTTTTAACTATGAATATAGATAATTACCCTTTGGACTTTAAACATTTATATGTGTCACGTTGTGTCAGAGCATTTTTCATGGTCAATAGGTTGAAAGGTTATAAAGTTAAAAATGAAAATCAGTACTTTTGAGTAGAACTACATAGCCTGCACAAATAATGCAATTCACTACTGCTCTCTCTTGGAAAGAGCAAGTAATAACACTGAGGGAACAACCCCAACAATAGCATAGATAGTACCTGCAAAAATAACATGATCTCAGTTAAAAACCCAATCTTTACTTTTAGAAATCAGCTTACACCTGTATATTTACGAATGTCTCAATGATTGTTTCATTAACTAAATTATAGATGATGGATTTTTTTAGTGTTACAGGAAAAAGAACACTTAAAAATTAATTTATAACTTTATATAAAATGTGTGTACTGCAACTCTGATTTGAACATTTAATAAAAATGTAATTTTTGAACAAATATTGAAATTTTACATCAGGATACCAATTTTGTAAATTGCTCCACATGATCTCAATACTTCAGGCTTAAAAAAACCAACTTCTTCAAGGAAGGGGAGCAGTTTAGACAAGAACCTAGTATAAAGGAACCATGGACATGGACAACAGGTGGGATTGACTTTGGGGGGAATGGGTGGGTGGGGAGGGGGACAGAGGGGAGCAAAAAGTGGTTGGATATAATACAACAACAATAAAATTTAAAAAAATACAAAAACAAAAAACAACTCCTTGATATAGAGTCAAGCAAGACTGCAAATACACATAAGCCCTCTGGGTAGATGGAGGCCACATAGCCTCAGAACAACATTACCCTCTTTGAAATATAGTAACAGTAAATTATCAAACTCATAGGAGAGAAAAAAAAACATTGATATGCTTTTTGAAAAAAATATCAATTTTTCAACTAATGCCATGAAAGTGACTCAATATTATGAAAAGTTTTTTGGAAAGATTTCATCTATTATTCCCAGAGAGAGTGGAAGGGAGAGAGGCAGAGAGGAAGAGAAACATAAATGCAGGCTGCCCCTCACCTGCCTCCAGCTACAGATCCGACTGGAGACCCGGTCTGCAACCTAGGTATGTGCCCTGGCTGAGAATCGAACCAGCGACCCCTGGGTTCGCAGGCTGGTGCCCATCTACTATGCCACCAGCCAGGGCTGAAAAATTTTATTAATAACTATTAAATTGGTAGAATGTAGCTGTAAATACTAAAACTTATTCTCAAAGTACTATTTCCAATGTAATTTAGGTCTTTCGAGTTACAGCAACCATTATACTCTGGCTGAAGATGATGGCCCTGTCCTAGTGGATGTCTTATTACAAACAAGAAAAGGCTAAGGCAGTTAGTTACTCCTTCTTTTCTCTTACCTAGCAAATGATATATTTCTTGGGACAAAGTGTCTTTTTTAATTTATTTTTTATTTTATTTCTTTTAAGAGAGAGGGAAGGAGGGAGAAAGAGAAGGAGAGAAACATCAATGTGTGGTTGCCTCTTGTGCACCCCCAACTGGGGACCTGGCCTGCAACTCAGGCATGTGTCGTGACTGAGAATTGAACCACTGACCCTTTGGTTCACAGACTGTCACTCAATCCACTGAGTCACACCAGCCAGGGTGGGACAAAGTGTCTTGAGTGGTTTTGATTTTATTAGAAACAGAAGGCACATTTGTTTGTGACATGAGCTTCGTTGCTCATATTGTTTGGAACCACTGCTATCAGATGCCTTTGTCTTTTTGAAAATCTCATAGCCATTGTTTGCACAATGTTGTTCCAGTGCTACAAGATACATGATGAAGAACTTTGAAAACTAAGGCTTTACAGAATTCAGAGACAAGTGCACAATTTCTTTTGATAAACATGTGGGCCTTCATCTTATAAAAATAAGCCAGTTGTATGTATATTTTATTACCAGTTTTTAAATTAAATTTTTGAATTTCTGCATTAGTTAGAAATGTTTAAGTACCCACTCCCAACCCTGTCCCAGGGCTAAGACCATTCTTTCTCTAAGATCACCATGGCTTTGGCCAGACAACTCCACACTGAAAGGTAAATGCTACAACTAAATTGAAAGAGTCTCTGATAGTTTTTGAATAATTACTGCAACCATTCTTTAAATCCATCCACAATGACAAGAAACATGTAAAAATGATACCTTTGCTGGCCATGCAGGTCACCACTAAATCATTCCTAAAAGATAAGAGTGACAGAGAGATGGGAGTGGGGTCAGCAAATAGAATCAGATTCTCAAGCAATATTGTTAATCACGGATGAGTGAGTAAAACATAAGGTTATGAGAAACAAATAATTTTCGAAAGTACATTCACTATTCTCCCAACCAAAATTGTTTGCTTCCCCCCTTCTACACACACTCACACACACTTTTTAAACTGCTTTTTTATTAGCCATTCCACAGCCAAACACAGACTGAGGATATAACATGTTTTGAGAAACTAACTTTTTAAAAAACCTTCATAATTAACTCTTTGAAAACCACTAAATTCACATTAAATATATATATATATATCATGCCAGTAACATGAGATTGAACTATTCTATTCTACATCTTTTTGTGATTTTTAAAAATAAAATATATTTATATAGAAAAAGAAAATATTTTGGATATTTATATAACTCACAGAATATCTAATAATTATATATATTCTTCTCAATTATTTACATTATACATTCTTTGAATTATTGTAAGAAAATTGATTCTTTGTATTTCCTCTTCAATTTATTATCATTAATTATTATTAATCCCTAATAGTTAAATGATTAGCAGACATTTAGTCTTGTCCCAAACATCCATGGAGACAGTTAGTCCATGACAAAAGATCCTTGATATCTGATTCTCTAGTAAAATGTTCAGGAAACGTTTGGTTCACATCAACCCATTATTTAACCTCATGTGCCATTACCAGCCAGGCTATTGAGGCAAAAAGTTACTATCAGCAACACGGCCACAACAAAATGTTTGAACCACTAAAGCAATAATGGTATTTTTAATGTATTCTTCTTGTAAGCCAATGTGCTATGGGCTATTTGAACCCAGAGATGTTTTCTAAGCATGAATGTTTTTGATAGGACCATATATCAATGATCTTTTAGCATGGGTTACATGTCTCCGTGGATTACATACAATATTCACACGGTGGCGCTTGATGGTCAATAGACCTTAACTGTTATTATTTGTTCATTAATTTTTGTAGTCAATAAATATTAGTAGAGTACCTACTATGGTTTTTTTCTTTTTTAAAATATTTTTATTGATTCCACTATTACAGTTATTCCAAGTTTTCCGCTTTGCCCCTTCCATCGGGTATTCCCTCATTCTCTCTGGCCATGCCTTTCTTAGTTTATGTCCTTTTGTCATGCATATAAATTCTTGATCTTCTCCTAGGTCAATACCCTCTTGATTTCACAAGCTAGAGTGTATTATAAAATTTACCTTAACAGATTTCTCTAAGACAAACTATCATATTTCTAAGATAGTTCATGAGCAGTGTTACTAAGTAATGGTGGAATGCATTTAATGGTTTCTCCAAGACCCTTATATTTGCAATAGTCTTCCTAAGTTCTAATGAACCACTTTTAAAAGTAAAGTCATTTACTTTCCATCACACCCAAGGCCTGGCAGACACTCATCACAACCTGAAACTCAACATTGTGCTGTTTAAACTCAAAGTTTAGAAGGGAAACATACCAGAAGTTAGTCTCAAGTAGCAGGTGAAACACTTTTCCCTGTTACTCACTTCTGAGAGATGGTAAATTGGTTAATGAGGTCATTTTTATACATTTTATAAGTGTCTTGAAAATGCAAGAGTTGACAAATACCAGATATTATGAGACATATTCTAGTGCTTTAAGATCTGTTTATATGTTTGACCCTATTATCTGGGGTGAGAGACCCAGTTACCTGATACTCCCAGTGCTTACTCACCTTGGGGAGAAAAGTGACAAAGCTAACTTTTAAAATGGTCCTTATGACTATTTTAATGAATATTGAAACGTTTATTAAGAATTCATAAAAAATCATTAAATAAACCCAAGGAAATTCCTGACAAAGATATACACCTGTGAAAACACATAAAGCACCCATGACTGTGGTTCACACTCAGCATTTTATTTTACCACATTTAATAACATTGCTACATTGTATTACGTCATAATTGACCTGAGGCTTGCTCCTTGAGGCCAAGCATGAAAATAAAGAACTGGGACCATGTTAAGGGCATTAAAAATATTATAGTTAGTACTTGTAAACTTCTGAAAAAAATTCTCTGGATTTCTTCAAAGTTCTGGATATCATCACAGTATTGTTAGAATAATTTCTGGGGGTGGGGAATGAACAATATTGATGTTATTTTAGCACTAAGATATTATTGTTCCTTCTTTTGAAATAAAACTGAGGTAAATGTCATGAGGAGTGTTATTCCAGAAGCCATGATTAATTTCAAAATTAGACACCTGAGGCATCTTTCCTATGATGATGCAATGGTATTATGCGTATGACAAAGTTTCCATTTCTTCTGATTCATTCCTTCTTCACATGTATTAGAAATTGGGAAGAAGTCACATTCATCTATAACTAATTAAGAACCGATTTGAACCTATCACGTTTCTAAAGCTCATATTCAACTCCTCTGCAACACAGTTCTCCGGCATCATTAGCAGGTGGATCTGCTGCTGCTCTGAGGAAGTCTGAGGTAGCCTGTTGCCTGTCTAGAAGAACCTCCTACCTCATTACATGCATTGAGCACAGAAAGAAAGACCTAGAAATAATGTGTGATCACCTTGTTTACCCAAGCCCTGATTTTACTCCTAATGGGGCAAATCTACAAACTGGGAGAAAAATGCTTGAACAGTTCGAAAATAAATCATGTATAAAATATTTGAAAGCCCTTTAATATTTTGGTGGATAAAAATTGATAAATCAATGAATTACCTAGGTTTAAACCCCGTGTGGAAACTTGTCAGTTGTGCAGCCTTAGGCAGATGATATCACCTTCCTGATCTTCAATTTTCTCATTTGTAAAATGGTGGTAACACAATCTTTCTCACGGGTGTGATGTGAAGGTTATTGTATGTAATCAATTCATCACGTTTGCTCAAACTATTGCACTATGCCAATTTTATAGAAATCGTAGCATCGCTATTTATTGGAGTACATCACACATTGTATTTAGTGCTGGAACAAATGCTAATGTTTCTTTAGTCCTTACACTTAAAAAGAACTTGCCCATATAGTAATCAGTGTCAGCTAAATACAATTTTCTATTTCAGATAGTCTAAAATTACCATATCAAACTCAAGCTCTACCTGGCTGGTGGCACAGTGGATAAGGTGCAGGCCTGCGAACCCAAAGGTCACTGGTCCCATTCTCCAGCCAGGGCACTTAACAGGTTGCAAGCCAGGTCTCCATCCAGGTCTGTAGCTGGAGGCAGGTGACAGGCAACTATATATTGATGTCTCTCTTTCCCTTTGCCTCTCTCCATCCTTCTCTCTGAAAGTAATAAATAAAATCTTAAAAAACAAAACAAAAACAAAAACAAAAAACCCAAGCTCTAAGTTCTTTTCTGAATTATATTTTATTGATTATGCTATTACAGTTATCCCAATTTTCCACCCTCTGACCCCTTCCATTAATTACCCCCCACATCCTCAGACAGTCCCCTACCACTGTTCCTGTCCATGGGTCATGCATATAAGTCTAATTTCTATACTGTACTTTACACTCTCATGGCTATTCTGTAACTACCTATTTGTACTTCTTACTCGGCTTATCTCTTCACTCATGACCCATACACCCTTTCCATCTGGCATTTATTAGAATTCTCTCTGCGTCCATGATTCTATCTCTGTTCTTATATGCTTAGACTTTTTTTTTAGATTCAATTGTTGATAGATAGGTATTTATTGCCATTTTATTGTTTATACTTTTGACCTTTTTCTTAAATAAGTAACTTTAACATTTCATATAATAAGAGCTTTCCAGACAAGTAAAAACTAAAGGAGTTCATCATCAAGCTTTAAGTTCTACTTGAAATAGGTCAAATGCCATCCTCTGCATCAATCACTATTTCTACTCATCTGGGTTTGTTGCCCAGTTATCCTAGCTGGAATTGAAAAAGTAAGTGCACCTGACGCTGTCTTCTTAAGCTTCTTAGAGGGTAATCTGAGACTGGTCTCCAAAGAAGGAGTAGGGAGTAACCCTAGAAAGAAGCAGCCCATTCTAGACCGGTAGGTGCAGATTTAGCAAGCAAAGGAACTTCCTTAGGAGGCTTGTCTTGGGCAACTGTAAGACTGGTAGTTTTCTGTACCTCCCCACCAAATGTTAAAAGTTATATGGGGGCCTTAACATGATTCAGTCAAATACTCTTTCCAGATAGTCTCATCACCACATATCTTAGAATCTCAAGGCTGTGTCCTTGAGGCAGCTTTAGGAGCATGGAAGGCAAACAAATTATGAGGCCTGTTCTGAAAGTATCCACCCAATGTCAATATAATTAAAGCAGTTTGCTCAATGGATACTTTTGGGACAGACCTCATCCTTTCCAAGCAGTGGGAGTGGAACCCTCCAGTCTCCCTGGTCCCGCTCAGAAGTCAACCTGTGCTCATGTGTCTAAATGAGTTCCCCCAACAATGTTAAATTAAAATCAGGGACACAACCATGTAAACTGATGAGTAAATTGTGTGACACACATGATCGTATTGGATCTCACAAAGTGTTTACAATAAAAAATAACTGTTTGCAATGTGAGTGGAAAGAATGGGGTTGACATTACATATAGATGCACAATTATTCGTGGAAAATATTTTTGAGATTACTAAAGAGGAGAGTATCTACAAAAAATATGTAGCTAGTGCCTAAATACCTAACTTTTTTTTTCAATTATTACCAGAAATACAAACTAATTTTTGCAGGTAGGATTATTGCAACTGTTTCTCAAATGACAGTCCTTAATGAACTTTTTCAGAAATATGTGCATAAAAATGTAGATCTTATGTCAATTTCAAGACAACTGGCCATATCTTGCTCAAATATTATAGTATGAGATTCAGGTCTCCTTCATATGTTGTTAGTCAATGTGAGTAGTCTATCCAGATTTAACTATAGTAAGAAAATAGCCTACTTTAAAAATTACAAATTTATCTTTATACCCCTTACTCTCATGAATAATTCAAAATGAAACAGATGAGTGGAATAAATTAATATCCACTGCAATGTCTATTCATCAGATACCTAGAATCCATGAGCCATAGAATTTATCTCTTTTAAATGCTGCTTTATTTATTGTCCTACTGTTTTACTTTTTACAGGTGAGTCAGGCCTAGAGAATTGAGTAATTTTTCCTATATTACAGAAATAACTAGTGACTCATATACTATAGGCTCTTTGGACATCTAGCTTAGCTCTTTGTTTGTTTTGTTTCATTTTGTGTTCATTATAGTTACTACATTAGATTCACTGTCAAAAAGTTTCACTGTGAATTCATTTTTCTTTAATAAGGTAGGATTTCCTAATTGTTAATAAATTTTGTTATTTTTCTTCAGATTTAATTCTTAAGATGTGTTTCTGCTTGCTGTGAAGAGATGTATTTTTGGAAATGTATGCCACTTAATTTCTGTTAATTTTCTAAAACAGATGGTGTAGGTGTTTGATATATGCACTCACCTTCACATGGCCTGTTATTAGCTTAAAAAAAAAAAAACAAAAAAAAACCTGAAGGCACCTTTTTGTTCATTGCTGCAACCTTACCTACCTTTTCCACTACACGAAATATTATTTTCTAGGGAGAAAAAAAATGTAAGAAATTTTCATGTTCATGTTATTGAAATTGAGCACGATTTGGTGATTAATTGCATTGTTCTCATTATGTTCTCTGCCTGATGTTCAGGGCTCATTACTGCAGTGTGAATTCAATGGAACAGGAATCTTAACCAGGTGTGGGTTATTAAAGCGACAGTGCCCAATTTGAAATTGTTAAAGGAGGTGTATCAAAGTCGATATGCTTAATTATGTAATTCTTTGAGAAGGAAAAGTAGCGCTTGGCACTTGCTCAGGAAAATCACTCACATCTATCATGTGAGGAGATTCAAAACCCTTCTTCCTGTGGGTTGAGTGGGAGGAAATCTTTATGTCTGTATATAGAATAATCCAGCAGCTTCAAAAATGACACAATAATTTAGTTTATTAGAAAGCATGTATTTTGGTATTTATAAAGCTATTTATTTCTTTCCTCTTACAAAAGAGACATTTTCGCCTACTTAGAAAATTAAAAGTATAGGCTGAAAGAACACATGAGGTATTTATATTATATTATAATATATGTAAGCCCAGTTCTTAAAAAATATATTCTTAAAGCTTTATTCAAACTAACTAGACTTAGAGATGGGCTAATTTCTTCAGAAAAATTAATGCATGCTCAAAAATTAATGGAAAATGAAGCTTTACTAAATTCTTTAAAACTTTATGTAATTTTACTACAACAACATAATGGGGCTCAGCTGATAGACTTGGGGATCCCAGTGATGCAAATCTGTGTCAGCTCCAGTTTAGAAAGATCCTTATAACCACCTGTGGAAATACCTGGCACCTACTGTTAGATCAACAATGAATTTGGCACAAGTCAGAAAACTAAATCAGATAGTTTATTACATCACATACAGTTCAAGAGTTTATGAAGGAATTCATAATCCAGTCCCACAAAATCTCTCTTTGTGCCAGTACAGTGGTTCCCATTTTACACATAAATAAACTCAAGTTTAAAGAAAATGTTTTCCTTGCCCCAAAACTCACATTTAGTTAATTGTACACTATGGATTGGAACCCTAAACTTCTTTCTCCGTTGCCTCTACATGAACTGTTCAGAAGTGGTTAAAGCAAAAATATGCTTATGTCAAACATTTAGCACCATGCCTGGCAGATATTAATATCTTAATGAGTGCTGACAAATAGTTTTATAAGTCCATATATACTAATATTCTATAGAGCAGTTGGGAGAGGAAAATCAACATAATCTAGATTCAAGTTCTAAATTGAGTAATTGTTACTACAAATACAAAGAAAGGATTTAGATACAATATACTGGGTAGAAGAGGAGCTGGGATAACTCCAGGGAGCTCTTCATTAAAGAGATATCTGTCTGTCTTTGAAGGCCCACATTTGGTTTAGGGGGCCTTCAAAGACAGACAGGATCTGACAGAGAACAGATTGGTGATTGTTGGAGGCAGGGAGCAGAAGGGGGACCAATTTGGTGAAGGGGGTCCAAAAAGTATAAATTTCCTTTATAAAATAAATAATTCATGGGGACATAAATCACAGCATAACATTGTAGTTAGTAATTCTGTATTGCATATTTGAAAGTGGCCAAGGAAATAAATCTTAAAATATCACAAGAAAAACATGTGTAACCATGTATGGTGAAGAATGTAAACTAGACTTTTTGTGATGATTATTTCACAATATTTGAAAACAGAATCATTATATTGTATTTCTGAAACAACTAATACAATGTTGCATGATAATTATACCTCAATTTAAAAAATACAAATAAAAAATATAAATAAGAGGACCTGGAGTAGGCCTTGATGACCTGGGCAGCAATTACCTACAATACCAATTTTATAATATCAATCTTGTTCTTTTGAACAAAAAAATATATCAGGTAGTCAGTTATAACTTGACTAAACCAGCGAAAGAGAACATTTGAAAAAGTCTGTAAAAATCCCACCTATGTAAAAATCCTACACTATCATGACATTACAAAAATCTATGGTTGATAAGCATTTATATTTTCTTCCTATAAAATCATAGCTATTTGGAAACATGGGTTTTGGAATTTTGCTATGTCTGAAAATGGATTTCATATTGCAGCTAAGTCTATCTACTTCACCATTTGTACTTTATTCCAACTGGGAATAATTTCTAGTTCATTTATTTTATATAGAAAACTTACACTAAAATGATAGTTCACATATAAAGGGTGTTTGAACGTAAGAAGCCTACAAAATTGTATTGATTTCTCAATTGACTCTTGATTTTCCAGACGCAACTTACTCACTTTGCTCTCATTATCCTCACTTTATCCCTCCAATGATGGGCCGTTAGGCCATGTTATGGTCCTATGAATATTAGCACCTCTGATAGGGGTTGGATGTCAAGTGAGAAGTAAAATTTAGGTCAGCCCATTTCACTGCTACTTTATTAGTTTTAAACTGAATTCTTCGAATGGGGCAGAAAATTAGCAGTTCTAAAAAAAGTATGATTTGTTCCTGATGTAACATATCCAAATTTTGTCCTTTTTTTATTTCAAAAAGTGTTAATATTTTGTCCCATGGAACCTTATATCAGCCCATGCTTGGGCAAGCTCTAAGAAGCATTATGAGTCACAAATGAGAGTACACCTTTGAGTGTTTTACACCTGACTTCATGCTGGCAGCTATTTCTACCCAGATTATATGTGATGACTTTTTGTCTTCTGGGTCTTTAGATTTGTTTCCATTTTCTCTGCCTCTCCATTCACCAGCCTTTCCCAGTATGCCAAACTCACTCACATCACCATAGATTTTGCATAGTTTGCTTTCTCTGTTAGGACTGCCCTGTCCTCTAAGTTCTCAACCTTGCACACACTCATGTATCTGTCAAGTGTCTGCTCAAATAATACCTCTTCTAATTAACCCGAATATTGCCTATTCTCCCTCTGTGCTCCCATAGGATTATATTATTACTATTTATTATTTATCATGTATATCTCCTGCATGAGACCACGAGTTCTATGAAAGCTTAAAATGTATTGCATGATAGCTCAGTGTCTGGTACATAGCTAAAAACTCCTAACAGTCTTTTTGAAAAAAATTTATTATAGCTAACATGTTTGTCAGGAAACGTATATGCATTACCCATTTATCCTTTAATATAACTTTATCAATTAGGTACTATTACAATTTCCATTTTCAGGTAAGGAAACTGAGACCTAGGGAGATTAAATAAATTGCCAAGGTCACTCAGTTAACAGGTTGCAAAGGCAAGGATTTCAGCCCTATTATGGACTTCAGAGACTTATTATGTATGGATGTTCTGAGTGAACATAGACATGAATAAATCACTGCATGATATAATCTCATGTTCTAACCTTGCATCAATAAATATTTGATAGATCTATGTATCTATTGACTATATATTATATGCTAGACACAAAAGGCACAGATGTTGCCTTAAAAATATTCAAAAAAGAAACACATCACATTAATAATGGGTAAAAATCTGCAACAGATACTCTTGTATCAGAAGTAATAGTGATACAACAATTTGCAGTCAGTTCTAAACAATTTGCTACAGTAAAAGCTTTAAAAATGACACATCTTAAAAGATGAAGGGGAAAAAAAGATGAGAAACAGAGAAAAAATTATTGTGGTTTTCATTTGCATTTCTCTGATGATTAGTGGTGTTGAGTATCTTTTCATATGTCTATTGGCCATCTGTAAGTTCTCTTTCAAGAAGTGTCTATTCAGATACTTTGCTCATTTTTTAATTGGATTTTTTATTTTGGAGGGTGTTAAGTTTTATAAGTTCTTTATTAATTTTGGATATAAAATCCTTATCAACTGTATTGTCAAATATATTCTCCCATTCAGTGGACTGTCTTTGTATTTTGTTGATGGTTTTCTTTGTGTGCAAAAACTTTTTAGTGTGATGTAGTCCTACTTGTTTATTTTTCTTTTTCCCTTGCTTGAGATATCACCACATCCCTTTCAGAGTGGCTATAATCCATAAATCAACAAATAATGAGTGCTGGCAAGGATATGGAGGAAGTGGAACTCTTTTGTACTGCTGGGGAGAATGCAGATTGGTGCAGCCACAGTAAAAAACAGTGTGGATCTACCTCAAAAACTTAAAAATGGAACTACCTTATGGCCCAGCAATTCTACATCTGAGAATTAATCCAAAGGAACCTGAAACACTAATTCAAAAGAATGTTGGAGGTGGGCAGAGTAGGGGAAAGCAATGGGGAAAACGGGACAACTATAATAGAACAACAATAAAAAAAAGAAATTAAAAAATGCAAAAAAATAAACATTATCTATTGTAAAAAAAAAAAAAAAAATAGTAGCCTATTGAATTCCTTCTCCACTGATCCCAACTCTATCTTAGCCCAAGTGCTCTCTCCTGGGCACTAGAAAGGGAATGGAATGCTGGAGGGAGAACACCTGGGAACCAGCAAGAAGGAGAAGAGATGCTGCAAAATTTACAAATCACAAAAATGGTAAAGACCAACTATTACAGAGATTGTGACTAAGGGTCCCCTTGCTTCATTTTTTAAAAAGATTTTATTTATTATTTTCAGAGAGAAGGGCATGGAGAGAGGCAGAGAGGGAGAGAAACATCAACGTATGGTTGCCTTTCACCTGCCTCCAGCTACAGATCTGGCTGGAGACCTGGCTTGCAATCTGGTTATGTGCCCTGACTGGGAATTGAACCAGCAATCTTTAGGTTCACATAGTAAAACCCCACAGAGAACAACAACCACAAAAACAAAACAAAACAAAACAAAAAAACAGCAAAAGAATGTAAACACCCCTATGTTCATTGCAGAGTTATTTGTAATAGCCAAGATTTGGAAGCAGTCTAAATGTCCATCAGTAGATGAGTCAATAAAACAGTTATGGTACATTTATATAATGGAATACTATTCAGCCATAAAAAAGAAAATTTTATTCTTTGTGGCAGCATGAATGAACCTGGAAAAAATTATGCTAAATGAAGTAAGCTAGTCAGAGAAAGACAAGTACCACATATGATTTCACTCATATGTGGAATCTAATGAGCAAACTGAACTTACAAGCCAAACAAAGACAGACTTAAATATAGAGAGCAGGCTGACAGATCTGAGAGGTGGGGTATTGGGGGATGGATGGATCAAACAAAAAAGGGGAAAAATTCAACATGGCCAGTGTGGTGATTGGGAAGGAAGGAGTGTGAATAGAGGTTGAAGAGGGTATAAGTGGGATAAATGGTAATTTAAAAAATACAATAAATAAATAAAATTAATTGAAAAATATGTTTTCTTTCTAGGTGGATTGGGCTATGAGAATAAAACTGTCAATGTTCACATTAGTTCTAACTAAGAATACAAATAAAAATAAATAAGTATAACTACCAAAACTCATTTACTCTAGTCCTGTTATATATCAGCATGTTTATGCTTTCATGTTTGCCTTATATATATACAATATATATATATATATATATATATATATATATATATATATATATAATCTCCAGTTATTATTCTATCTCACTAAATTATTTCATTAACTTTTAAGTGTGCTAAAGTCTCTCTCATTAGAAAAATGAAAAAGTATGTATTATGTTATACCATGTCTATGGAATTACAGAGCAGATGAAATTATTCTATAATGAAAAATATATCAGAACATTCTCTCTTCTCTGAGGAAGGGGACAGGGTAATTTCTGATTAACCTGTATTATTTAATGAACAGCTATCAATGTATGACATATCTCCAATATACATTAAGTAGCACTAGTGATAGTGACATCTTTGTTTTCTCCCTGACAATAGTAAAAATGTCTTCTGTGTTTCTTACCTAGGCAGACTAATGGACCACTGGATAAAACAAGAGTCCAAAAACAGAACCACAGTGACATGGTTAATTGATGGTTTGACAAAAGGTCTAAGGTAGTTTAATGGGAAATAGAAAGTGTTCCCAAAATAGTTTTAATACAAGTGGGTAAACATAGAAAAATGAAGTACAATCCTTCTCTCAAACCACTCAAAAGTATTAATTCTATGTTGATGACTAACTATAAAGGAAAAAATTATGAAGTTTAAAGGAAAAAAAATAGGAGAATATCTCTTTGTTTTAGAATTTCTTGCATAACACACAGAAAGGAAAAACATAAGACAAAATAATTATAAATTGGGCTCCACTAAATGGACTTTTCCACAAAAGGTATCACCAAGAAAATTAAAGGGCAAGCCACAGATTGAGAAAAGTATTCATAATGAATATATCCCTGACAAAGAATTTATACCACAATATATTAAAAACTCTTAAGTGTTATTTACAAAATGACAAATAATAAAAACATGAGCAAAGACTTCACTATATTTTATATAAAATAGCTCAATAAACAAATGGCTAATAAGAATATAAAAATTGCTCAACATCATCCATCACCAGAGCAAGTCAAATTGAATCTACAGTGACATAGTGAGTTTACATCCACAAGAATAGCTAAAATTAATACTGTTGACAGCAAATGCTGTCAAGGATGAAGAACAGTTGGAACTTTTGCATATTGCTGGTGTAGTGTAAAATGTTACAACCACTTTGGAACACTGACGATATCTTATTAAGTCAATTAAACATCAACCTGTGATCTATCAATTCTATCCCTTGGCATTTATCTCTCTAAAATGGAAACATCTACACACACACATACACTCACACACACACACACACACACACACACACACAAACACACTTTGTTTATTTTGTCTTTATTTATAATCCCAAACCAAAAACCCCAAATTTCCATCAACTGTAAAATGCAAAAGTAAATTGTATACTCATGCAAAGAACTATTTAGCACCAATAAAAATGAAAAAGAAAAGTTCAACTATGGAAATGAGAACGATGTTGATATAGAAAGGCAAATGAGGGAACTTTCTGCAGGATGGAATTTTCTCCATATTGATTAGAATGTAGGTGACATGGCTGTATACATTTGTCAAAACTCATTAAAATGTCTTCTTAATGTCCTTGAATTTTACTGCATGTAAATTTTACCTATGTAATTTTTCTTAATATGAAACATAAAATATCAACAATTAATAGTCATACATTGCTAGTGAGAATAGAAACTATTTCAGCTGCTTTGGAAAACAGTCTGGAGATTACTGAAAATGTTAAACACAGAATTCCATATGACCTAACAGTTGAACTCCTAGGTACATACCAAAATAACTGAAATCAAGCACTCAAACAAATACATGTACATGTGTGTTCATAGCAGTGCTAGTCATAATAGCCAAAAAACAGACCAGATTTCTATCAACAGATAAATGGATAAGCAAACTGTGATTTATACATACAATAAAGTATTATTCAGCCATAAAAAAGAATAAAGTACTGATATATATTCTATATCTCCATAAACTTCAAAAACATTAACATGAAGTAGAAAAAGTTAGACACAAAGATGTCACATATTGTATGATTCCATCCATATGCAATATCCAGAATAGGTAAATCCATAAAGACAGATACAAGTTGGTGGTTGCTAGGGGCTGGTGGTAAGTGTGACTGTGGAGAAACTGCTTACTGGTGATGGGCTTCACCTAAGAGTGATGGGAATGTTTTAGAATCAGACAGATATGGTGATTGCTCAACACTGTGAATGTGCTAAATATTCACTTGAAAATGATCAATTTTATCTTAGGTGAATTTCACCTCAATAAAAAATTTTAAGAGCCCTGGCTGGTGGCACAGTGGATAAGGTGCCAGCCTGAGAACCCAAAGGTTGCTGATTCGATTCCCAGCCAGGGCACATAACCAGGTTGCAAGCCAGGTCTCCAGCCAGGTCTCCAGCCAGGTCCGTAGCTGGAGGCAGGTAAAAGGCAACAATACATTGAAGTCTCTCTCCCTTTCTCTAAAAATAATAAATAAAATCTTTTGAAAATAAAAATTAAAATAAATAAATACAATTTTTAAAAGGATCATATAGCAAAGTTATCTTCTTCATCTAATTAAACTTTCTAAATAGTAGTAATAAATGTCTAAAATGTGATGGACTGAGTCCTTTCCACATCTGAGAACCTATACTTTATGATGGTTCCATTGTGGAGACAGAAAACATTCTTACATTTTTAACATTATTTTAAGTAAAGAATATATACAGAAAAGTATCTAAAAGGATAGCACCATGAATTTTTCTCAAACTGAACATACCTTATAGCTAGCCCTATCAAGAAATACTTAATTATACGCTCTTGCAGCCTCTCAAGTGCCCTTCATGTCACAAGGGTCACATCCTCCCCCTATGGTTCATTGCTTTTCTATCACTATAGATTGGTTGTGACAAACAGATACAGAATAATATAAAATGTATCTTTTGATGAATAACAATTTATTGATTGTATTATAGTCCAACTTATTAGTGATTTAAAAATGTTGTCCTTTATATAACCTGTTTTAAAAATATTTGTCTACTCCAAAGTTACAAAAATATCCTCCTGTAAAATAGCCTCCCAACCCTCACACAGGGAAAACTTGTTCCAAAGCCTCCATTGGGAACCTGAAATCATGTATAGCACTGAACCCTAATCAACCCTTCTTAAACTCTGCAAGAAATGAGACAGCATCTTCTTCATCATCAAATGCAACCTCTCCAGTAATTTTTATATTTTTCAGTCCAAACCTGTTACTGAATCTGTGTAACCAGTAAGTGGCTTTGTATGATTATTTCAGGGTATCCAATGCTGAAGTTTGTGGATAGGCTTCTACACAGTATGTCTCCATCAAACCGAACACATTTTATGTTCATGTCTTCCTCCCACAAATTCAATGCCTTTGCCATCCCCACTAAACACCTTACATACACCATGGCTGCAACTTACATAGTCTGAGGGGTGACAGCAAAAGAAGCACGATGAGTTTATTTGTCCAATTTCACAATTTTGTGGATAAAAGACTTTCTTATAGATTTTAGCCAACTCAGCATAAATAAAATATTGTAAAAAATACAATATTTTTTATTAAATAGAGAACTTTCACCTTTACACTTAAAGGAGGCACTTTATGACTTCTCTTTTCATTTAAGGGAAACATTTATGACTTCTCTTTTATGTTATACCTGAATTGCCAGAGTTGCTACTCATGGGTCTTGGGTCCTTATCAAGAAAAGTAAGGGTTACTGGAACACAAGCACTGTGTTATCAGGACAGTCAATGTGATCACTTAGCTGGCTACTAAGTGGCTGATAGGCTGGTAGCATATACAATATGGAGAAATGGATGATTTACAACTGACCAGGACAAACTAGGGCTTCTCAAGATTTCATCACACTACTGAGAAGCATTTCAATTTGAAACTTACGAGTTGCTCATTCCTGAAATTTTTCATTTAATATTTTCTGACTGCAGTGGCTAGGAGTAACAAATTGAGGAAAGCCAAATTGCCAATAAGGGGGACCTATTGTACTTCCTTGTTAAGTGTTTATTGCCATACTATCCACATTTAGGTTAATTACTGATTTATAATTGAGTATGTGTAGTGTGATACAAGGCTCAAGATTGTTTGTTACATATAAATTTGGAGTTGATCCAATGTCATTGAAAGGATAGCTACTACTTCACTACATTTCAATATTATAGTTATTATATACTACACACTGAAATTTCTGTCTTATCTAATTGGTCAGTTTGTTCATATTTGTGCTAACACAAATTTGTTATAATAAAAATTATCATATTATTACTAATATATCAATTATTAATATTAACACCAATTTGTGGTAACTGTTGCAGCTATAATACATTCTAATTGTATATTAATATAATTATATTGATTTATTATTAATATGTTATATAGAATAATAATTATTATTACCATTCAGGTCTATACTATAAATACTCCAGATTGGTTATTTTTGAGAATATCTAGATACCCCATGGTGGTTTTAATTTTCACTTGCCTGATGATTAGTGGTATTGAACATCTTTCCATATGTCTATTTGCATCTATACGTATTCTTTGGAGAAATGCCTCTTCCAATCATGACTATTTTTTATCAGACTATTTTTATTGAATTGTATAAGTTTTAAAATAAATTTTGGATATCAACCCTTTATTGGGTATATCACTTTTGAATATATTCTCTTATTCAATGGTCCTCAAGGTTATTATGCTAGCCAGAGAAAGAGAAATACCATATGGTATATGTGAAATACTTAAATTCAAAATCTGAATAAGCATATCAGATGAATAACCATAGCAAAACAAAGCTCTTAGGAACAGTGATCAAACTGATGGTTGTCATATTTCAAAAAAGAAGGGAATAGGTGGAAGGGAATATAGTCAATAATAATGTGATGTTTGTACAATGAGAGATAATTATTAGACTTAGTGCAGTGATCTCATAAGCTATATAAGTATTGAATCACTATATTGTACATCTGAAACTAATATACCATTGTATACCAATTATATTAAAAAATAGCACAATTTTTCCTTTTGAGTATCAATGCTTTTGTATTTTTAATAAAGATAATTTCCATTACAGTATCTTTATTGTAGAAGTAGAAAATGCAAAACTATTACTCAAAATATACATGTTCAATGTCCACATTTTACCAAGAATATTCTTTTTGTTCTTTTTGTGCCTGCTGATATTTATTATTTACTCATTTATATTTTATTTTTATTGTATTTTTTCCATTATCAATTATCCCACTTATATCATCTTCAACCTCCATCCACCTTCCTTCTCCCTCTCATAATCACAACATTCCTGTCCTGTCTGTAAGTCCTTTTTTCCTTTTTGCTAGATTCCTCCTTGTGTTAGCACCTCTCCTCCTTACCCCAGAGCTGTCAGAGTCCTGTCTTTGAGTTTGTCTCAATTTTGCTTGTTAGTTCAGTTTGTTCATTAGATTCTATATATGAGTGACATCATCTGGTATTTGTCTTTCTCTAACTGGCTTATTTCACTTAGCATAATATTCTCCAGTTCCATCCATGCTGTTTTAAAGGGCAAATTTTTCTTCCTTTTTACAGCTGAGTAATATTCCATTGTGTAAAGGTACCATAGCTATTTTACCCACTCATCTACTGATGGGCATTTGGGCTGCTTCCATATCTTAGCAATTGCAAATAATGTTGTAATGAGCATAGGGATGTTTACATTCTTTCAAGTTAGTATTTTGGGTTTCTTGGCATAAATTCCTAGAAGTGGAATTGCTGGATCATAAGGCAGTTCTATTTTTAATTTTTGAGGTATCTCTATACTGCTTTCCACAGTGGCTTCACTAGTCTGCATTTCCACCAAAAGTGCAAAAGGTTTCCTCTTTTTCCACATTCTTGCCAGCACTTGTTGATTCATTGGTAGCCATTCTGACAGGTGTGAGGTGATGTTTCATTGTGGTCTTAATTTGCATTTCTCTGATGACTAGTGATGTTGAGCATCTTTTAATATGTTATTGGCCATCTGTATGTCCTCTTTGGATATGTGTCTATTCAGTTCTTTTGCCTGTTTTTTAATTGGAATGTCTTTTTGGTGTTGAGTTTTATGGAATTTAAGTAAAGTAGTGAAATTATATTCCCTACTTTTACAAAAATCAAATTTGTAATTATGCAATCAATGTAAAAATTTGATTATATAAAATTGGAAAATGAATATAAACATTTTAAAATATTGTTATTTAAAAATTTTGCCATATTTATTAACTGATTTTAAATGCATTTTTATAGTTATTAGATAATAATAATTATTTTTAGGCATTTTTATATTAAAACTTCATATATTATAGTAAAAAGATATGAAGCTAGACACAAGATAGGAAACATGTTCAACTGAGCGGTTGCTGGACTTTCTACAATCAAAAAGTCCATTGAATCAATTTTTTGAGTTTTAATAATGCATAAAGTCATTGTTCATGTTTCTTAGTGGGAATGATTAATCTGATTATCAAAACAATTTTAATTTTATATAGAATTTGAGAAAATGAGAAAAATATATTTGTAAGTAATTACCTCATAATATTTCAATCAAATAAATAGTCTAGCGATTAAAATAATTACTGGGTTAATAAAATATTTGTTGTTTTCTAAGTGGGTATTAAAATCTAAAGTATAGTTTATCTGAACAGAGGGACCAAACTAGGAATTTTTAGACAAATATCATAGAACTCAGAAAATGCCTGAGGCAGAAGTACTAAGAAAAGAATGCTGATTTACTCACATATCATTAAATCTGGCTAAGAGATATTATGCAATTTTTTTTCTAAAGATGCAAGGCCAAGATATCCAGTCTTAATTTCCTGTTATTTTATGTTTTTTATGTCTATATGAATATATATGCATTTCTCATCTATTAGCAAGAGTCATTGTAAAGTGTTATTTTATTAAATTTGAGCTATATAATTTATTTTGTTTTTTGGTATATTATATTGAGACTTTTCTAATATACCTGTTATATATTTTTTCTAAAATTAATATATTAATTTATAACAATACATATATATAATGTATATTACAGTTTCTTTATTTCTTCCAGCATTTACCAGATTTGGATATTTTAGCCTCTGCAGGTAATCTATCATTTTCATAGGGGCTATGTGATTTTTCCCTTTATCATGAAAAGTAAAATATTTTCTGAAATTGTATTTATGTGTGAAATTCTATTGATTTATTTTGCAATTCAGCCTTTTTCTTTGTATATTTATGTTTCCCCCTTTCCCTAAGGAAATTGTTCATGGCTTATATATTTATTGCTTCACTTTTAACTATATTGTTTCTTTCTAAGATAGATTTATAACTCAAGTTAAATTTCATTTTTTATCATTAATAACTTTCATTTTTTTCCTTAATCAGATTCAGTTTTGGCCATTCTCTCTGCATTGTTGGGGTACATTTTGTGACTACTAATATGTTACTCTGTCTTTAGTGGTATTCTTTTTTTTTTTTTTTTTTTTAATGTTTCTCATGCTTATTTCATTATGCTCATCCACTCTATTTTGGTCATTTCCTGCACTATTGCTTTTGTCTCATACTGATGTTTTAAAAACTCAGCATAGCCTAAACTCTTCTTTCTCACCCATGTCAGACTCCATGTCTTTATGTATTTTTTTACTACATTCTCTTTTTTTAAGATTTTATTATTTTTAAAGAGGGAGTAAGAAAGGGAGAGAAACATCAATGTATGGTTGCCTTTCGTGTGCTTTCAGCTACAGACCTGGCTGGAGACTTGGCTTGCAACCCAGGCATGTGTTCTGACTGGGAATCAAACTGGTGGCCCTTTGGTTCACAGGCTGTGACTATATTCTTTTTTTTTTAGAAATCTTTTATTTATTATTTTAGAGAGAGGGGAAGAGAGACAGGCAGAGTGGGAGAAAGACATCTGTTTATGGTTGCCTTTTATCTGCCTCCAGCTACAAATCTGGCTGGAGACCTAGCTTGCAACCTGTGTGACTATATTCTTTTTTTTTTTTTTTAAGATTTTATTATTTTTCAGAGAGAGGGGAAGGGAGAGAGGGAGAGAAACATCAATGTATGGTTGCCTTTCACCTTCCTCCAGCTACAGACCTGGCTGGAGACCTGGCTTGCAACCTGGTTATGTTGCCCTGGCTGGGAACTGTACCGGCAACCTTTGGGTTTGCAGGTCAGCACCCTATCCAGTGCCACCAGCCAGGGCTGTATATTCTTAATGAAGAATATATTCTTACTGTACTTAAGAAAAAAAAAGAAACAAACAAAATGTCTTAAAAGGCCCAGCAAGAACTTGTTCCTCTCTCTGTTTCTATCCTCATATTTAGGAACCCCTTTCTTAAATACTTCCATAGATGTTTATTAAATATGAAACTTAAATACCTACATACACAGCATCACAGCAATATAGTAATAGATATTTAATGTCTTGCACATTGAATTATTAAAATTCAAAATTTGTAGATTATTGCCAAGGGATTTTTACAATACTGTGAGCCTATGGGTTAGAAAATTTCTAAACATATTCAAGTATATGGTACAGTATGTGTACATTTACTTTAACATTTGCTTGTGTTCTTCTCAAAATCAGTCTATACATAATAAATTGAGTAGAATGGAAGCCACTGATATGCTTCAGTAATTTAGGTGATTCAATTCAGTAATCAACATGATGAAAACCCGTTGTTTTCTTTTTTATCTTGTTTTATACAGTTGTGTCTTATTATTTGCTGGACACTTTACATTATTTCCATTCATTCTTTTTAAAGCATATTTTATTGATTATGCTGTTACAATTGTTCCAAATTCTTTTCCTTTTGCTCCTCTCCACCCAAGATCTCCATTCTCTCCCATAGTTCCAAGCCCTCCCCCTTATTCATGTCCATGGGTTGTGCATATAAGTTCTCTGATTTCACCCTTTCCTCTATTACTCCAAACTTCTCCCTTCTATCTTATACCCACCAATTACATTTCCTAATCTCTGCACCATTTTCCCATTCATCCCCTTCACCTTCTCTCCCAATGATCTCCATACCTATGATTCTGGTCCAACTTTGGTTGTTTGCTTACTTTGATTTTGTTTTTAATTTTTAGGTTCTATTGTTGATAGTTATGAATTTTCTGTCTTTTTAATGTTCATAATTTTGATCCTCTTTTTCTTAAATAAGTCCCTTTAACATTTCGTATAATAAAGGCTTGGTGATGATAAACTCCTTTAGCTTTACCTAGTCTGGGAAGCACTTTATCTGCCCTTTCATCCTAACTGATGACTTTGTTGGATATAATAATCTTGGTTGTAGGTCTTTCCTTTCTATCATTTTGAATACTTCTTGTCTGAAATTTTTTTTTGAGATATCAGCTGATATTCTTATAAGAACCCCTTTGATGTTAACTCTTCTTTTTTCTTGCTGCTTTTAATATTTTCTCTTTATCTTTAACCACTGGTATTTTAATTATGATGTGTCTTGTTTGATCCTCATTGAGTCCATCTTATTTGGGACTATGTGCTTCCTGGACTTGTATGCTCATTTCCTTCACCAACTTAGGGATGTTTTCCTTCATTATTTCTTCACACAAGTTTTTCATTTCTTGCTCTTCCTCTTCTACTTCTAGCACTTCTATGATTCGTATGTTGGCATGTTTAAAGTCATCCCAGAGGTTTCTGAGCCTCTCCTCAGTTTCTTCCATTCTTGTTTCCTCATTCTTAAAAGTCATTAGTTGACTTTTTATTTTTTTCCTTAGGTTCTACATCATTGATTTAAACTCCATTTTCCTTCCTTTCTCCTTTGTTTCACTTGACGTAACCTTCATTTCTTCCCTTTTGTGTTTGCCATATTTAGGCATGTCTGTCAACTCTGTGAGCATCTTTATCACCAGCATTTTAAACTATGCACCTGTCAGTCTGGCTATTTGTTCATTTGTCAGGCTGGTTAATTTTTCTTTACTCAGTTTACCCACTGGACCTCTGAGCTGTTCCATTCTTTGATCTATAGTTCTCTGTCTCTTTGTCTTGACAGGCTTCTGTGTACCTCTGTGCCTTAGGTAGAGCTGTGCACCTGTTATGTTGTAAGGGACGGAGGCTTGATTATTCCTTCGTACAGGGAACCCATTTCACCACATGTGGCACTGTATGCAAGGGAGAGGTCTGACAGGGAACAGTGCTGCTTGCTCAGCACTTGCCCCTTTTCCAGGCACTTCTCCTGTTTCCTGTATGGGACTGGTGCCTTTCTAGCTATTGTCCTTGCTAGAGTAGGTGAGCCTGCAGACAAGACATTCTAGGACCATGTGGGCCTCTAAACGTACAGACTCTGCTGAGAGACTGGCAGTTTCTTCCTCCACCCCAACACCCACTGGTTTTCACAGTCAGAAGCAGTGAGGTTTTATTTCTCCCCACCCCACCCCTCATGGAACCATGAGCTGCAAAGTCTGGTTTAGTGCCAAGAGTATTCAAAAGGTTTCCCCACTATAACTGCACTCTTTGCTGATCAGCCACAGTCACTGTCCCACCACAGCTGCCGCACTGCCAATGTGCACCTGCATCTGCTCACCAAACCACATTTTCTCTGTCCCGCTCTACCCCTCCTACCTGTCCAGATGAGTATTGCTTCTTTATATCTTTGCTTGTTGGACTTCCATGCAGCTCAATATTCTGGGATTTCTGGTTGTCTCTAGTTTTCAGGTAGATGTTCCTATTTCTGGTTGTGGAGGGAGATGCAGCATGTCTATATAGGCCTCCATTCTAAATTCTACTATCTGTTTTATTTTTAAAATAAACTTTACTTTTTATGAGACTTACAGTAAAATTGAGCAATCAGCACACAGTAACCGTAGATGCTCTGTCCCAACATATGCACAGTCTTTTCCACTTTCAACATCCCCCAGAGTGGCACATTTGTTACAACTGATGAATCTACAATGATACATTATTATCTCCTAAAGCCCACAGTTAATTTATTTTTCACTCTTGGCATAGTTTATTCTGTGAGTTCTAATAAATGTAAAATGATACATATCCACCATGTTAATTCATATTATACAGAATGGTTTTAGGGTCTCCAAATACTACCATCCTATTTATATCTCCTTTTCCCCCAACTCCTGGCATCATTGATCATTTTACTATTTTCATAGTTTTGCCTTTTCTAGAATCTCATATGGCTAGAATTAGAGAGTATACAACCTCTTCAGATTAGTTTCTCTCATTTAGTAATGTGTAATTAAAGTTCCTCTATATGTTTCATGATGATAACTCATTTCCCTTAGGTACTGAAAAATATTACATTGCATAGATGTGCTACAGTTTACTCATCTAAATGAAGTGCATCTTGGTTACTTTTAACTTTTGACAATTATGAAAAAAAGCTACAAAAATATCTGTGTAGAAGTTTCTCTATGGATAGATCTTTTCAACTCATTTGGATAAATTTCAAAAAATGCAATTGCTTGATCATATGGTAGGAGTATATTTAGTTTAGTGGAAAACTGCTAGTCTTTTAAAGTAATTTTATCATTTTTCATTTCCATCATCTGTTCTATATTCTTGCCAGCATTTGGTATTGTCAGTGCCATTTTAATAGGTGTACAATAGCATCTTATTGTTGTTTTAATTTGTAATTCCCTAATGCCATATGATATTGAATATCTTTTAACATACTTTTTTGTAACCTGTGTATCTTTTTTCATTGAGATATATGTTCATGTATTTTGCTCATGGTAAAATAAATTTATTTATTTCCTTACTGTTGAGTTTTTAAAGTTCTTTGTGTATTTTGGATAAAAGTATTTTATTACATATATTGTTTTCAAATATTTTCCTTTCAGCCTATGTAGCCTCTTATTCTCTTGACAGTGTCTTTTGCAGAACACAAATTTTAATTTTAATAAGGCTTTGTATATCAATTATTTATTTTTAAAAATATTTTATTGTTATTCTATTCAGTTGTCCCAATTTTTCCCTTTGCCCTCCTCTGCCCAGCCCACCCCCTACTTCCACAGTCAGTCTCAACACTGTTGTCTCTGTCCATGTGTCATTCAAATGTGTTCTTTGACTAGTCACTTCTCTTACTCTTCACCATTATGCCCCTTCTACCTCCCCTCTTGTCACTGTCAGTCTCTTCCATGTTTTCATATCTCTGGTTCTATTTGGTTCATTAGTTTATTTTATTCATTAGATTGTTCTTATAGGTGAGATATGGCATTTGTCTTTTCAACAGGTGACTTATTTCTCTTTAATTCCAAAATTAGGTAACACACACAACAAAGAAATAAAACTACAGGCTGATATAACTTATGAACATAGATGCTAAAATCCTCAACAAAATATTGGCAATCAAGATCCAGCAATAAAGCCCTGGCTGGTGGCAAAGTAGATAAGGCATTGGCCTGCAAACCCAAAGGTTGCTGGTTCAATTCCCCAGTCAGGGCACATAACAGGTTGCAAGCCAGGTTTCCAGCCAGATTCATAGCTGGAGGCAGGTGAAAGGCAACCATCCTTTGATGTCTCTCTCCCTCTCTGCCTCTTCTCCTTCCCCTCTCTCTAAAAATAATAAATGAAATCTTAAAAAAAAAAAAGATCCAACAATACATTAAAAAGATTATATACCATGATCAAATGGGATTAATTCCAATGATGCAAGGACAGTACAATATTCACAAATCAATAAACATAATATACCACATAAACAAAGTGAAGGACAAAAATCACATGATCAAATCAAAAGACTAAAGAGGCATTTGAGAAAATTCAGCACCTATTTAGATTAAAAATTCAGCAAAATGGGAATAGAGGGAGCATACCTCACATAATAAAGACCATTTATGAGAAACCTACAGCCAACTTCACATTCAATGGGCAAAAACTAATACATTTCTCCTTAAAATCAGAAAAAACACAAGGGTGTCTACTTTCACCACTCTTACTCAACATAGTACTGAAAGGTATAGCCATCATAATCAGATAAGAAAAAGAAATAAAAGGAATACAGATTGAAAAGGAGGAAGTGAAACTTATTATTAATGGATGACATGGTAGTGTACATAAAAAACCCTAGAGTTACCACCAAAAAATCTACTCAACCTAATACATGAATTTGGAAAAATAGTGTAATACAAAGTTAATATTCAGAAATCAAGGGCATTTTTGTGCAGCAACAATGAACTATCAGAAAAAGAAACTAAAAATAATCCCATTTACTATAGCAACAAGAAAAATAAATTTAACCAAGGAGGTAAAAGACCTGTACTTGGAAAACTATAAAACACTGAAAAAGATATTGCAGAAGATACAAACAAATGAAAGCATATACCGTGTCCATGGTTTGGAAGAATTGAGATCATTAAAACATCCATACTGGCCCTGGCTGGTTGCACAGTGGATAAGACACCAGCATGCAAACCCACAGGTTGCTAGTTCGATTCCCAGCCAGGGCAACATAACCAGGTTGCAAGCCAGGTCTCCAGCCAGATCCATAGCTGGAGGCAGGTAGAAGACAACCGTACATTGATGTTTCTCTCCCTCTCTGCCTCTCTCTCTTCCCCTCTCTCTGAAAAATAATAAATAAAATCTTCGAAAAAAATATCCATACTACCCAAAGAAATCTATAAATTCAATGCAACCCTTATTAAAACACCAATAGCTTCTTTCACAGATTTATAACAAATATTTCAAAAATTTATATGGAACCCAAAAAGACCCTAAATAGTTTCAGCAATCTTGAGAAAGAAGAACAAAGTAGAAGGGATCACAGTACCTGGTATCAGACAATACTACAAGGACACTGTAGTAAATAAACAGCCTGAGCCCTGGCTGGTGGCACAGTAGATAAGGTACTGGCCTGCGAACCCAAAGGTCACTGGTTCAATTCCCAGTTAGGGCACATAACCAGGTTTCAAGCCAGGTCTCCAGCCAAGTCCATATCTGGAGGTAGGTAAAAGGCAACCATACACTGATGTCTCTCTTTCTCTCTGCCTCTTTCCTTTCCCCTCTCTCTAAAAATAATAAATAAAATCTTTTTTTTTTAATTAATTAAATAAGTAAATAAACAGCCAGATACTGTTTTTTGAGAGCAGACACATAGGTCAATGGGAGAGAAAACAGAGCCCAGAAAAAAACTCATGTCTCTATGGTCAATTAATATTTGACAAAGGTGGTATGAGCATACAGTGGAGTAACAATAGCCCCTTCAATAAATGGTGTTGGGAAAATGGGACTGGTACATGAAAAACAATGACACTAGATCACCAAGTTACACCATTCACCAGAATAAATTCAAAATGGATAAAAGACTTAACCATAAGTTGCAACACCATAAAAGTCCTAGAGGAAAACAAAGGCAATAAAATTTCAGATGTCTCATGCAGCAATATTTCTGTTGATATATTATCTAGGGCAAAGGAAATAAAGGAAAAATAAACAAATGGAACTACATGAAATTAAAAAGCTTATGCACTGCTAAATAAACCATCATTGAAATGAAAATGGAACTGACCATATGGGAGAACATATTTGCCAATGATACATCAGACAAGGTTTTGATCCCCAAAATATACAAAGAACTCATTTGATTCAACACTAGGAAGATAACCTAATGAAAAAAAATGAGCAGAGGACCTGTATATACAGTTCTCTAAGGAGGACATATAGATGGCCCATAGGCATATAAAAAGATGATCAACATCACTAGCTATCTGAGAGATGCAAATTAAAACCACAATGCGATAACACTTCACACCAATCAGAATGTCCATCATCAATATATCAACAAATAAGTGCTGGTGAGGATGTGGAGAAAGAGAACCCTAGTGCACTGTTGGTGGTAATGCAGACTGGTGCAACCACAATAGAAAACAGTGTAAGATTTCCTCAAAATATTGAAAATGAAACTGCCTTTTGACTCAGTGATTCCATGGGTGGGAATATACTCTAAGAATCCTGAATCATCAATTCAAAAGAATGTATGCACCTCTATGTTCATAGAAGTGCTATTTATAATAGCCAAGTACTGGAAACAATCCAAGTACCTATCTTAAATCGATTATTTCTTTCATTGGTTATGCCTTTGTTGTTGTACCTAAAGATCATTATCATACCCAAGGTCATCTAGGTTTTCTCTTATGTTATCTTCTAAGTGTTTTATAGTTTTGCATTTTAAATTTAGGTCTGTGACTATTCTGAGTTAATTTTGAGGAAGAGTCTAAGGTGGTTTTATTTTATAGTATTTTTTCCATGTGAATATCTAGCTATTCTAGCAATATTTGTTGGGAAAAAAACTCATTTTCTTCATTGTATTATCTTTGCTCCTTTGTCAAATATCGGTAAACTGTATATATTTAGGTCTATTTCTGGACTCTTTATTTTATTATATTGATCTGTTTATTATTTACTTGCCAAGATACAATAGCTTTATACAAAGACTTAATTTTGAGTAGTGTCAATAGCCCAACTTATTATTTTTCTTCAATATTGTTTTGGCTACTCTGGGTCTTTTGCTTCTTCATATGTATAAATTTTGGAATAAACTTTTTGATATCTACAAAATAATCAGCTAGAATTGTGAATAAGACCATATCAAATTTATAGATGAATTTGAGAATGACAATTTTACCATATTGAGTCTTTGTATTCATGAACATAAAGCACCTCTCCATTTATTTGTTCCTTTGATTTCTTTAATGAATTTCATAATCTTTTATCATATACATTTGGACATATTTTATAACTTTTGTACCTTTGTATTTTATTTTTAGGTACTAATTAATGTAAATGGCATTGAGTTTTGAATTTCAAATACAATTGTTCACTGTTGGTATATAGGTAAGAGATTACTTTTGTCTATTGGCCTTATATCCTACATTCTTGCTATAATCAGTTTTTTTCCAGGAGAGTTTTTTGTTGTTGATTATTTTGGATTCTTTGGATTCAACATAGATAATCATATCATCTGTGAACATTTTTCTACTTCCTTCACAATGTGTAGAAATATTATTTTATTTTCTTGCCTTGTTGCATTATCTAGGACTTCTAGTTCAATGTGTAAAAGATGAGATGAGAAAAATTTAGCAGAAAATCTAGTTTCTCACAATTAAGTATGATGTTAGGCATAGTTGTTTTTTGTTTTTTTTTTTTTGTTTTTGTTTTGTTTTGTTTTGTTTTGTTTTTGTAGGTGTTCTTTATAAAGTTGAGAAAGTTCCACTCTATTCCTTGTTTTCTGAGTTATTTATTTTATCATGAATGGGTTTTGGATTTTTTCAAATACATTTTCTGCAGGTTTTTTATATGTATTTTTCTTCATTAGTCTTTTGATGTAAAGGAGTATATTGATTTTAGAATGTTGATCAAAGCCTTGCAAAACTGTAATAATTCCTACTTGTTCATGGTACATTTAAAACATTTTTGGAATGATTTGATAATAATTGGTTGAGAATTTTTGTATCTATGTTTATTTGACATATTGATCCATAGTTTTCTTGTTATTAGAATAATGCTGGCCTCATAGGATGAGAAGCATTTCTTCTGGTGTTATTGTCTGGAAGAAATTTCAAGAATTGGTATAATTCCTTTCTTAAATGTTTGGTAGAATTCACCAGTAAGCTCATCCAGGCCTGGTGCTTTCTTTTTTGAAAGATTATTTAATTATTGATTCTACTTCTTTAATAGACTTAGCCAGAGGCCAGATATGTACTAATTCATATAAACTTTATGAGTTTAATTAACCAAGCTTTGCAAACAATTAAAAGGAAGCCCAAAGAGAAACTAAATAACATGCTTATGGTCTGCAACTTTTAAACTCTAGAATTTGAAATCAAACAAAAATAATTTTGATGTAGAATCTTTGCTGTCAGTCACTAAGCAACCTAATTACTTCAGTGATAGCTTATTGTTTTTTAAATACATTTAATTGACTATGCTATTACAGTTGTTCCAATTTCCCCCTGATCTGCCCCTCCACCCAGTACCCTTCATTCCCTTCAGCAGTCTCCTCTTTAGTTCATGTCCATGTGTCATGCTACTTCATTACCACTACTGTTCTTAAGATACCCCTGCCTATTCTATACCTACAAATTTGTACTTCTTAATCCCTGCATCTTTTCCTCATTCTTCCCCTTCCTTTTCCAAACAGGTAACCATTCAGATGATCTATGATTCTGTTCCTGTTCTGCTTGTTTGCTTAGGGTTTTTGTTTCATTGTTTTTTTTGTTGTTGTTGTTTTTTTTTAGATTCCATTGTTGACAATTGTGAATATATTGCCATTTTAATGTTCATAGTTTTGATCTTCTTTTTCTTAAATAAGTTCCTTGAACATTTCATATAATAATGGTTTAGTGATGATGAACTCCTTTAGCTTTACCTTGTCTGAGAGGAACTTTATCTGCCTTCTAATTCTAAATAACTTTGTAGGTTGTAGGTCCTTGCTTTTTTTATTACTTTTACTACTTCTTGCCAGTTCCTCCTTTGTAAATACTTATTGCCACTGCCTGATTTTCTCTTGCTGCTTTGACTATTCCCTCTTTATCTTTAACCTTTGGCATTTTATTTATGATGTGTCTTGGTATGGTCCTCTTTTGGTCTATCTTGTTTGGGACTCTCTGTGCTTCCTGGACTTGTATGTCTAGCTCCTTCAACAAATTAAGTTTTCTTTCATGATATTTTCAAAAAAGGTTTTCAGTTTCTTGCTCTTTCTCATCTCCTTCTGATGCCTCTACAATTTAAATGTTGCTAGGTTTGAAGTTGTCCCAGTGGCTCTTACCCTTTCTCATTTTTTATTATTTTTTCCTTTTTTCTTATTTCTGTTCTGATTATGTTTTCTTCCTTGTGTTCCAAATCATTGATTTGATTCTTTGTTCCATCCAGTTAAGTGATTCCCTATACACTACCCCCCCCCCAAAAAAAAAATGCCAAACATTTAAATTTTTTTTTATTTTATGCATTATTTTTAGAGAGAAGGGCACAGAGGGTGGAAGAAAGGGAGAGAAACGTCAATGTATAGTTTCCTTTCACCTGCCTCCAGCTGGGGAACACTTTTCTTTATTTTACTAAGCATAACCTTTATTTCTGCCTGGATGATTTTTTATGCTGTTGAAGTACCCAGTGAGTTCAAAGAGCATCCTAATAACCAATGTTTTGAACACTGCATCTGAAAGATTACTTATCTCAATTTTGTTAAGTATTTTTTCTGGAGTTTTTTGTTTGTTTGTTTGTTTTGTTTTGTTTTTCCTATTCTTTCATTTGGGTCATATTTCTTGTCTCATTTTGGCAACCTCCCTGTGTTTGTTTCTATGTATTAAGTAGAGCTGCTTTGAATTCTTATCTTCATAGCAAAACCTAATGTAAGTGTACCTGCAAGTTGGATGGGATAGAGCCTTAAATAATTGCTTAGGCAGGGTATCCATGTGAAGTCTCAGATATGGTGCTGCCTGCTCTGTGGCTGTGTGTGGGAGGGGGGACCAGAAAAGGGCCAATGACCACTGCCTCACCTCTGGAGTTTTTTTCCAGGAGGAAGCTGTCCCCTGTCACTTGCCCTGATGCCATACACTTTAGTTTCTCTCTGTATACCATCAGTGCTCTTCAAGCTGCTTCCCCAGAGCTGGAGCCCAGAGGCAGTGTGTCTACAAAAGTTCGACTTTCTTGCAAGCACTTTAAGAGGAGATGCCTAGAAATCCTTCAGTTTCTTCCATTGCCACAACCCCAACTTGTTTTTACAGTCAGAAGTTATGGGGATTCACCTTCCTGGCACTGGAATTCTTGGCTGGGTGGTAGTTTGGGATTGAGATATTTTCCAAGATATCCATCCTGATTTTTATCCACCACACATAAGTGTGGTACCACCTGTTCCATGTCTCCATGTCTCTATCCCCTCCTACCTGTCTGAATGAATGTAACGTCTTTAATTATTTTGTTGCCAGAATTTTATACAGCTCAGTTTTCTGATGATTCTGGATGATAGTTGTTTTACAGTTTAGTTGTAATTTTTGCTGTGGTTGTGTGAGGAGGTGCTTCTATCTGGACCAGAAACTTAAGTCTAGATGAAAAATTTTTAATATTTCTTATTTTAAAAATTAGGGAGACAATTCCATCTTTTTAAACTAACATTCCCAGCAAGTTTAGTTTCTGTAAGGCTAATTTCTAAATATTCCTTCTGTGATACTCTCAGTTGAAATAATCAGAAAAACACACCTCTCCCAGAGATATGGGTTTCTTCTGCCAGGTGTGATGATGATGGTGAAGAAGCAAAACAATTTCTCAATTCCAGTTGACCATGTTAAACCAAGAATTATTTCAGCTGTAGAACAGCAGTCTTGACTCAAGCTTTCTTATTTCTACTGCTTCTCAGGTGATGGATCTGTCAGAAACCATTGTGCATGGCAGGTGGGGCCAGATACTGACAAACCCCAAAAAACCCATCACTATTTTCCCAGAGCCCAGCAAAGTGATGGTGGCTGATTAATGTTGGAGTGTTTCCCTGGACTGATGAGGAAGAGGTAGAAATAAAAATTGAAGCCTGTCCACAAATCTAGGTTTACTAAATTTACCTATTTGCCCATGAGCAACAGAGCTGATAACTTATCCTTAATATTATATATAAATCATAACAAGAAGCACTTGCATTATATAAAAACCTACATGTAAACCAAATAATTTTAAATGGGAAACCAACTAAATTTACCTAAATTTGATAGATCTTGTCCAATTTATTAATATGTAACTATTATAATATCCAGAATAGTTACTAAGATTTGGTTCTTCAAAGTACAGATAAAAATGAAATATTATTTTATCATATCTTCTCATTAATATATATGGACTAGACTTATGCAAGGAAAATAGAACATAATGGAATTAGCCCATAACCAATAGGACAATTAATTTAGAAATTTTACTCCTTAATAAATGGAAATATTTCTCTCTTAAAGATCACTTGTTAGTTTATGGCGCTTACTATTTTGCAACTTGATTTTTAAAATAGCCCTTTTATAACTCAGAGTTATCATTACCATGAAACACAAAAAGCATTTCTAAAATAAAAACAGCATTTGGAACACATCTGTTTCAATAATATGCTTTAAAGAAATTTGCATCTATTGGAATCTGATGGCTTGTTTGTGTGCTGTTTTGCAAAAGTGCACTCCATGACTCAAAATTAGCCTGTGTATCAGGGGGATGGGTGTTGCCATGGTAAATACACATTTTTTAATTGAATATCAAACTAATAGGCACATAAAACCCACATAACTTGTTGGCACATAAATTACCTCTCCTGGGGCTGCAAAGAAACATTGCTCTTCTGAAATATTTTGCCCTTTTTTCTGGGTTTTGTTTAGATCATAGAGCCATACATTTCCCTTTGCAGCTGATGATTCCTTTCCTTAGTTACAGAGTTTTTTTCATTTCTTTCACCAAAGAAACATCATTGCTCCAAGTGCAAGGAAGAAATACCTTGTGCACAAAGGAGACATTTACATTGTTAAAAGTTACCTAAACCTATATTGTGATTCTAATAACTATCTGGAATAGTTGCATGCAAAACATTATTGTTGAGCAATATTAAATATACTTCAAGAAATTGCACATCTTTTTATTTTAGGGTTCCCTATAAAACAAGGATTGCTATCTAGCCCTGGCTGGTGTGGCTCAGAGTATTGAGCACTGGCCTGTGAACCAAAGGGTTGCCAGTTTGACCCCCAGTCAAGGCACATGCCTGGGTTGCAGGCCAGGTCCCTAGTTGGGGGCATGCGAGAGGCAACCACACATTGATGTTTTTCTCCCTCTCTTTCTCCCTTCCCCCCTCTCTAAAAATAAGTAAATAAACCTTTAATAAAAGTAAGGATTGCTATCTAAAGTAATTAAGTAAGCACTTTTGAAATTTACTAGAGAAATGCCAGTATTTGCACACTAAAATAATCACTTATCTCAGAAGTCTGGTATTCACTTAGTCTCTTCCATTCATCTTTCATTCATTTCTTACAGCCCACCCTCACTGGCCCAACCCTATTTCTCATACTTTCATTGACATAACAGTAAAAGCTTTTCCTTTTATTAGTTTATCCACTTGCATATTATAGGCTCACATATCCTTATTCAACTTTGCTTCAAAAAGAAAAGTCCCTTTCATGGCTTTTGGTAGGCGATACGGCCGTTTGCAGGATGGTGCTCTGCCTCCCTTCCCATTTTGAAGATTATTTTTTTGCTTTTACTTTAATAACAAGGAGGCATGTGGAGAGGACAGTCATTTGGACTCATAGCCAAGTTACTTTTTGACAAATTTTTAAGTAGACATTGTATTTCACAAAGAAAGCTCTTCTGAGATCACTCTGGCTTGAACAATAAGAAAATTCAAGACTACAGGAGACCAGCACAACAGGATATCCGTAAATAACAACGCCTACTTATCAACCAGGGGAAGCTTAGCAGACTCGTTTCTGATGGTGACGAACAGCAAGCAGAATTTTTAGAGAAGCTGTAAGCAGTGAATAAACACCAAATATAACTGAAAAAGATTTGGGGTAGTGCATGAAGACAGCTTCCTGGTGCAAATCAAGAGTGATTGAGAGCAATAATGACTGATCTTTTTCAGCAGCTGTCTCGACTTTTATTCTATTGCCTTGTAGAGTTCACCCACCTGTGTTTTCTCACTTTGATTTCAGAGTTCATTTTTCATGACGATCATTTCTTTTGATTAAAGTGGACCTGTCTTGAAGGAATAGATGAATAGTTCCTTGTGGGTTCAAAGACACCTTCAGCGGCTTGGAACAAAAGGAAATTATTATAGAGATCAAGGGACTACATGGAAATGTTTTTACAGATTTTAAATAAAATATAAACAGCTGTTGAGAGAAGCATGGCACAGTAACAGTTGTTACCAATCCATTAATAATCTGAACACAAATTCAATCCTGTTCATTATCTGTAACCCACATTCCTCTATGGGGAGAACAGTCAGATTTGAATCTGTAAAAAAATGGATTTGCCAGCAAATCAGAACAAATATAGAGAAAGGAAATGGTGAATCAAGTCTGCATTTATTATGAAATTTTCTTGAAAACCAAGTAATCAATATTTTCTAGCTATGTAATGAGTGATACTAATAGTGATAACCTGTTTTTACTGTCTACCATTCAAGGGACTGTCAGTTAAATGATGAAATGCTCCAAGGAACTCTTTTCCCTGTCTTTTTAAATTTTCCATGCTAGTAAAATGCAGGCTTACTTTTAAATCAAGTTCAGTCCTTCTGGATAGTTGCTTATTAGAACAGAAAAAATATTTCTCATTTCTTTTCATAATTCATTTGTTTCAATTTGCTATGTGACTTAAAATCCTCAAAGTGCCTTTCAGTAGATGTATGCAATGTATAGAGTGGAAGTAAGTATGAGATGGATGAATTCTTTGCGGACTCTCTTTCTCAAATGCTAGATACGGTGCTGAAGCAGGAAGCAATTATGTTCCACTTTGCATTCAAAGACCTAAATGCCGCAAAAAGATTTCACCAAATCAACTTGATTACTGTCAGTTGTATTTGTCTGATGTTACATGATGCAATAAAATGAAGCATAGAAATCTTACTCGAAAAGACTACATATACTTTTAAAGGTTGCTGCACACAGCTAATGGTTTGACAGTAAAGAACTTAAAGGCAATGAGGGTGCACAGGACAACTAGGAATGTCCAGCCTTTGGCATGACTAACCTGCCCTTTGGGTGGCCTTGAGAGCTTGCTGAAAGTCAGACAATACTTCTTCAGTGTTTTCCATGCAGCTATTCTCCATCCAATTAATTAAACAATGAGGCATTTAAGCTGAGGTTTTTCTAATCAAAACCTAAGTCTGTAAATACCTCAAGTTTACAAAATAATAACCTCAGGACAGCCAATCAAATTCAACTAGGTTTTCTCAAATAAAGCACAATTTAAGTTATAGCCAAAAGATTGCTTTACTTCCACATTTTCTCTTGAAAAGTTATTCCCCCTAGATCTTCCCATGGATTGCTCCCGACCATCTCCAGGTTTGCGTTGTCCAATTTAGGACATAGTTTGGGAAACATCAATGAGTATTTTATTCTATTCGATGTAAAACTACTTAATTTGTAGGTAACCCCTTACAATGAAATCTAGTGTGCACGTGAAGAATTCTAATTGGCCCTGGCTCAGTTGGTTGGGGTATTAACCTGTACCCCAGAGGACTGCAGGTTCCATTTCAGGTCAGGTCACCTACATAGGTTGAGAGTTCAATCCACGTTTGGGGTGCTTACTGGAGGAAATGGATCAATGTTTCTCTCCAACACTGGTGTTTCTCTCTTTCTCTGTCTCCAACATTGGTGTTTTTCTCTTTCTCTTTCTCTCTCTTTCATTCTCTCACTCTCAAATCAATTGAAAAAGTTACAGTTGATGTAGGAAATCCATGGATTTCTAGGAAAAACAGCCCACGTTAAATTAATTGATTTTTTAAAAAGAAAGCATTGTGTTTATAAAAATATATCATTGCTACAGTATTGAAGACTCTTTTCTGCTACCTATAGAATAGGGGAAAAATGTTACTTGTAACTTGACCCAGATGTTGATATTGTCCCCTATGCTATTTTTCCTCTTCAGGTTTACATCTTTGTAATGCATAATCCTCAGATTTACATTTTTCTAATGTTTTTAAGCATCCCATAGAAAAAATACTGATAAGATGACTCTTAAACAAAAAGTTATCTTGCCTGAAAAGTAAATAAATTACCCCATTTTGTAAGTAAAATGAATCTGTGATATGTTCAGGGGTGACCTAGCACATAATGAGAGAAGGAGCATATTTAGTATGCTCATTAGTGGTATTTATTAGGACACTCATGCAAGGGAAGAATGATCATTTAGGAATAACATTTTCATCAGATAAAGTACCCCCTAGAGAGCCTTATTGACCTCAAAAGTTCGAACATGAGCCATGTTAACATCTGAACAATGGCATTTCTAAATAAAGTAATTAACAGGCATATGTGTCCTGATGATCTAAATATAAAAGGACAAAAATTTCATGTCAAAATTAGACAATAAAAATATCAAATGTAAAAGGGCTGTTATTATTCTAGCAAAGCTGTCCTGGTGCATTTTTCAAGCGTAGTTATAAACTGTTACACTAAGTCAATATTTGGGGTTTTTTTTTCCAATAATTTCCATTTCAAATTTTCTGTTTACAAGTCAGAGATGAGTTTTCTCAATTTTTATGTTCCATAATCAGCCTGGGATTTGTAACTCAAACTGCATTCTCACTATCTCTTCTCCTGATAAAGATCTGTAATTACAATGAGGCCAAAGATTTTCTTGATGATGTCAAGAGTCAGAACACAATCTCTCCTGACCTTTCCTAAACACATTACTCTGCTACCAGTAAAAGTTTCTTATGCCAGTAAAGCAAAAGTCAGGACTGGAAGTGATAGAAATAACCAGAATGCTTCTCACTTTCTCATACAGTGCAGCCAAGCTGCACGACCTTTACTGTATCCTAGAAGTAAAAAACATTCCTTGGCTTGGTGTCTTTACTCTATGTCTTAGAGTCAAATTCCACCTTGGGATCAAATTCAAGAGCAGGGTCAAAATCGCAATTAGAGTCCATTTATTTAGCAAAGCCAATAAAACAATTATTTTGATTATTTAGCAGTGAAATTTTGCCATACCCCTCCCTTCCCTTATTGTCAGAGTGCCCTCCCTTTGCACATGAGAGACAGTACAGTATAGTGGGTGGTGAGTAAGGTCATTACCTCCAGAGCTAGGCTGCTAGGGTCCATTGCCTGGCTCTGCTATTCAGCAGCTATATGATCTAGAGCCACTAACTACACCTCTCACACCTCATTTGCTGTGAAATGCAAATGAGTACTTACATCTGTACGTGTTGTTCCAAGGGCTGAATTTATAAAATAGTTAAAGGCTTATGGCAGGGCTTTGTAACGTGTGGTATATCAATGAAAACTTATAGTTGTTATTATTATAACCTTATTATTATATTTTATTAGTTATATTGTTCTTCTAGCTTTCTTTTGTTTACTTAATAGACTGGAAAGCTAAAAATGAATATCTTTGATTATCTTCCAAGTATACTGCCATCCTGTGGTCAGTTTCCTCCAATCAATGCACGTGCATCACAGAACAGCTAGCCAAAGGGCTATCAGATGTTCTTGACAGCATGGCAGAATATTGGCACCCAATCCAACCATAGGTTTCTAAGAACTGGTGTCAACTTCACAGTTGATTCCCCTAGAAGAATCCCACAGTGTGACTGACCTTGAAACACAAATCTAATTCTCTGTTATTCCTGATGATCTGATGTTCCATAAACTAACAACTATGCCTTAGTAAATCCATTTCTGCTTAAACTAGCTGGAATGGACTTTGCCATGTGTAATAAAGAGCCCTGGCTGTCACACAGTGTCACTTATTGTTCCAAGGATCATTAAGTGACTATAGTGTGGCGAGGCTATGACTCTCATATAGAGAAGAGGGATCTCTTTCATATACATATATGACAAATTCTTCTCTGTGCAATTGTCAAATAGATAGGTCCCTTTCCTGAAATTTTATCAGCTTCAGATTTCCAAAGAATTAGGGTCATCTGTTCCAATGAGTGTGGCATGTCTATGGTTCTCCTTCTTCATTTTGTGCTATTTCTAATGTTTTCCTTTTATCTTAGCCCAGATCAGCCCAAATAGTAAACCAATTCAGTGCCCAATTTTGTGTTATCAGAGAGCAAATTTTAGTATAATGTAGACAAAGTTGACAAATTCCTAGTTTACAGATGATCTCTAGTTTCCAAAATTTTTGGAAATTTCTGCTTCCATTTCCCATCATGTCTCTTTAAGTAGCACGTCAAGCTTTTCATTAATTACTATTCATTTAATCACTAAAGTATCAAGATCATTCTCAAGGAATCATGAAACAGAAATGCCCAGTTAGGTAAGGGCAGAGTTGAGAGCAAAATATTGGTTTTCTAGCTTCTAGTCCAAAACTGTTTTTAATGACTCCTTACTACCAGTCTTTTTTTTTTTATACTTAAATTTACATTTTATTTTTCAATTTTAGTCAACACTCAAATTATATTTGCTATAGTTGTACAACATAGTGATTAGGCATTTATGTAACTTGTGAAGTGATGACCCTAAGACCAGTACCCATCGGACACCATGCATAGTTATTCCAATATTATTGACTGTATTCCACGTTGTACTATACATCCCCATGATGTTGTTATAACTGACAATTTGTACATCTTTTTAAACTTAACTTTATTGACATGACATTGATTAATAAAAGGATATAGGTTTCAAGTGTAGAATTCTGTACTATCATTTTATATAAATTTGCATTGTGTGTTTACCACCCAAAGTCAAATCTCCATTCTTCACCATGTATTTGGCCACTTTCACCCTTTATTACTCTCCCTACCCCTGCTGATGGGAATATAGGCTGGTGAAGCCATTATGGAAAATAGTATGAAAGTTCTTCAAAATATTAAGAATATAGTTACCATATAACCCAGTATCTCTTTTAAGCATCTAAAACATAAATAAATAAAAACATTTATTTGCAAAGCTATATACACTCTTATATTTATTGAAGTATTACTCATAGTGGTCAAGACATGGAAACAGCCCAAATGTCCCTGAGCAAGTGAGTGGATAAAGAATATATACAATGGAATACTTCTCAGCCATAAGAGAAGATGAAATGCTCAAGGTCCATCCATGTTGTTGTAAATAGCAGTATTTCATCTTTTTTATGACAGAAGGCGATTTGATGTTAGGGTAGTGGGCACACAATGAAATACACAGATCATGTATTGTAGAAATGTACACTTGAAACCTATATACTGTAATGAAAAAATGTCACCCAAATAAACTTAATTTAAACAAGATAAAATACTACAATTTCCCTACTATCAGTGTTAATCAGACCAGGACTCACTGACTGAGAATATCATAACTCTCATCAAGGGACAGGTATTTGCTGCTCTTCATAGTTGTTCCTTATCACCTCAGCTGGATGTTAGCACTCCCACATCTCTTATCAACTCTGCTTTGTTTTACAATGTGTTGTTTACTGAATTTTGCTTTCCTTGTAGAAAATTTCCCATTGCCTGGTTAAAGGTCTGTCCAGAAAGTGTCCAGCCATGTTTTATGAAAAATAGAGGTATTTATTGAAGAAGATACAAGAAACATTGTACATAATACAATGATGCCTCCCTCAATCCCCTTCAAAATAGGCACCTTAGGGCCTTACACAGTTCTCCTAACTGCAGCACAACATAACCTTCTGCTTTGGTAGCAGAAGCTGTGGAACAAATTTTGCCATGACACATTTCATGCCAGATCCTACATCAAAATCTCAGACACAGTAGTGTTTGGAATCCCCAGATCAGTTTCTAATTTGCAAGCTGTCAGTTTCCTATCTTTGTTTATTACATCCCATATATGTTCAACATTCTCAGGTGTTCTACTTTTTATAGGCCTTGCAGAATGAGGATCATTTGCAACAGATTCTTGACCATCTTTGAAGCATTTGTGCCACACTTTTATTTGCATTGCACTCATTTCCTTATCCCCAAAAACCTTCTGAATCATCTGAGTACTTTTCATGGAGGAATGTTCAAGCTTAATGCAATATTTGATGCAGATTTATTGCTCTACTCAGTCATTTTGAATGATATGGACACACAGTACACATGCTCATCTACCACCCCCACTGACTAGTACAGAGGAGTTATCATTGTTCACACATGCACATTCCAATCCACTCTCCTTGGCTGCCAGGTTACATCAATGTCATGCAAACTATTCTCATTGTATTAACAATGGCTGGACTTTTTCCAGACAGACCTTGATATATATCAAGTCATATACTATTTCTGTTTTTGAGTTCCTCAGAATGTCTGGAGCTCTTTAGAGAGACAAAATATATTTGATGAGTAAAGAGGGTCACAACCCAACTGCCTGCATTGGGTATTTGGTCACATGATTGTGTGTAACTAAACCTTATATAAAGAATATGGATGTATGCCACTTGTACTGTGACCCAGAATAAGGCTACCTCTACTCACATTGTTTTTAAAATGCTGTGCAGGCTTAATGAAAGCAAAACAAAGCATGTCCACAGGTTATGTCAAGACCACACACACCTGGCTAAATTGTGTCCCTTGAATTAAACACCAGTGGGACTCTCTCCCTAAAGTAAGCATCAGCCCATGAAGCTAAGCCACTGTTCCTAGGGACTGAGTTCATTTTGTCTTCCTATCTGATTTTTAGTGGGTAGGCATGTAAAGGTTAAAGAGAGTCATACTCATGCATCATCAATTGATAGTTTGGTTTTATTAAAAATAAAATAAATGTTAATGTTATTATAGATTTAAACCTTTCAAGATTATTTTACTAACATTGTTTAATTGAAACAGCCTCATTTTCAAAAAAGATTTTATTTATTCATTTTTTAGAGAAAAGGGAAGGGAGGGAGAAAGAGAGGGTGAGAAACATCAATGCATGGTTGCCTCTGGCCTGCAAACCAAGCAGGTGCCCAGGTCAACCAGGGCATCATTTTTTACAAGTAAGAAAAATCAAGACTGGAGAGAGAGAGTCAAGAGTCTTGTTCACGTTCATGCAGGCCCAGAATGTAACTGATATTTCACTCAGTCCACAATCTGCTGCCTAGTCCAAAGCACACCCCACAACGTTATTTTGCTCAGCACTATAATGCTGCAGTCATCTATGTGCCCAGGGATCACCACGGAAGTGAGAGAAACTTCTTATTGAAATAGTAATGAGCTATCTAGGGTTGGGGATTTTCTTCAATTTTTGCATATTTTTCTTTTGGTAGACACATAAGATTCTACATCATATCACATTATTTTTCATGTAATTATTTACATTTTTAGTCACCAGTTATACATGCATATTTGCAAATGATGTCAATTGTCATCCTCAAGACTTTCTATCCACCTTACAGTGCTTATTCTAAATTCCACAATATAGAAACACATACATTCACCATAATTTACCTTTCAGAAGAATGTCTACATCAAATAAACCAGCAGCCAAATTGAAATTTTGAGATTTCATCTTAAGCTAATGAAAAATAAAATGTTCTAAGCTAATATCCACTGATCACTAGAGTCTGTGTTACTATGGAAGCGATATGCAAATGGTTTCCATTGGCTTAGTGGGTTGTGAAGGTTGGTCTGCCTCTACCCTCCTCTCTTTAATAGACTCATGTAAACTTTTCAACATCAGAAAGCAGTGATTGTTTTATTCCCATGTTCACTCTATCTGGTGAAAACTTACATGAGCAATTCTCCTCAAAATCTAACCTCCTGAGGGAGAGGACCACAGGCCATGACTCAGAATGACTGTAAGTGTGAAAATGCTGCTCTAGAATTTTATTTTATTTTATTTATTCTTTTTAAATGTTTTTTAAAAGATTTTTTATTTATTATTTTTAGAGAGAGGGGAAGGGAGAGAGGCAGAGAGGGAGAGAGACATTAATGTATGGTTGCTTTTCACCTGCCTCCAACTATGGACCTGGCTAGAGACCTGACTTGCAATCTGGTTATGTTGCCCTGGCTGGGAATCGAACCAGTGACCTTTGGGTTCACAGGCGGGTGCCTCATCCACTGTGCCACCAGCCAGGGCCCTGCTCTGGAATTTTAATCTTGATAAGACTGAGAGAGAAGAGAAGACAAGGATAGTGATGGAGTAGCAGGGGACAGTTAATAGTTTTCTTAAGGTTCTGCTGTAAGAAATCATTAGCACTGGATTTAGTCCAATTAGTGGGAGAAGATGAGGTGGGAGGAAATCTGTGGAGAAGGAGTAGTGGGCTGTTGCTACTCACAAAATGTTCAGCAGTAGTCATAACAATTTCATCCCTCAAAAACGTAATCATTTCATTATTTTGATTTGCTAGCTATTGACAACTAATTACATTCCTGACAGTACTCTGAGCTGAATGGAGCAACTGTAGAAGAATGGGAGGAAAGCAAATATTCTGAAGAACTATTTAGTTACATGGTCAGGGTCACCGTTTTACTTAGTGACCTTGACGATGTAACTAAACTTTTTATAGCCCAACTACAAAAGAATGTCCAAATAATTTAGTTCTGGATGAGTTCACTGTAATACTTTATTTGTATTCTTTCATTGAAGTGAGTTGAAAAAATACAGAAGGGAGTTTTCAATTAATATCAATGGAATCTATGATCTCTTATATAAATTTGAAGGTTACAGACCACAGCTACTCAGGGATTTATATTTATAATTACAACTGAATTCTTATGTTGAAAGAAAATTAGTTTCATAAAAACATGATTTTACGATCAAGAACCTTAAATGTCACTCAAAAAATCTATTGCTGATGTTGGTACCCTGAGGAAAGGAAAATATCCTGTTTAATCTGCCAATCACAGATTTTCCTCCAAATATTGTTCATTGTTTGATAAGAAACTATGCAAAAAAATACTCTAAAAGTTGCCTATCTATAAGTAAGTGTAGCATAATAAATAGAAAAATCACTCTAATGTGTTAAGAAATATATCTCATTTATAGAAAAGATGCTTAAAATGTTTATAAGAAAAATCAAAACTACTTGGGTTATTAATCTTATTATTGCCTAATCCCTATAATGTCTATTTTTCTGTCCCTGCAAAGCCAGTATTTCAGATGATCAGTAGCTCTTATGGTAGTATTTTAAAGGGATAAACAAACACAGATAATTCATTATAATCTAAATGTTTGAAGCCTGGTTAGGGGAATGAAATATAATTTAGAGAAGATCTCTTCCTTCTTTCCAAATCCAATGATGCTGTTCTTCAGGGCAGGGAGTAACAAAATTTCCCTACAAATGGGAACTGATCCTGGCACACTTTCCTTTTCTCATTCAATAGAAGTTTTACTTTCTTCAGGAAAAGGCTGTCCAACTGAGAGGTAAACAAAGGAGAACACAATAGAAAGTAGTGGTAAGGGAGGAAAGAAAGAGAATCTGTCTGGAGCATACAATAAAGGAAATGGAAGGAGAATGCTATACAATGAATTAGATTGAAAGATGGGAGGCAATTTATAGAGGCATACATGCTCATGAATTAAAAGAAAGAAGTAGCCAAATGATAACAAAAAAACGATGAAAGAATGAGAAAAATGATTTGCATTGTTTAACACATAGAAAGCATTATGCTATCTCCCAAAGTCAAAATAACCATTTTTTTTGGCTAAGCATTTATTGGAGGATGGAAGTGGAGAAGTGACTGACAAGGAAGTTTTTGATATTTAGCAAAAAGGAAGGATCAATTTTGACATTGTATCCCTAGAACTAGGCATGTCTACATTTAATTCAGGGTTTGGAAGGTAGCATAATATGTTGGATCTTGAAATACTCTTCCAATTGTGTAAAATGTGAATTTTGAAAGTAGAGTCCTGTGACATAATTACTTTATTATATCAAAGCTGTTTAGCCAACCCTAAACAATTATATCAATCATTATAATTATATAAATTTTTCTTTGCCAAAACTGAGATTTCTTTAACCACAATTGTGCTCACTTTTGTATCATGCACCTTTCACATGGTAAAGAAGGAAGCACTGATACACAAGCCATCAGTGTGTGGTTTTCCTTAGAAAATCCTTTGTAGCCTATGTTTGAAACAAGGTACATTTGGGTCCCACACTCCTAAACAAACTGTTTATCTACTTTGGACTTTAATGTTGCTGCCCAAACTTGTTGCCTGTCCACATTTTCACTTTCAGCCTGACCAACTATGAAAATAAAGATATATTCTGTTCTTCATATATCTCTGCATTTGTTTAGCTTAACACTGATATCCTTACTTTGTGGACAAGCCACTTTCAACCCATCAATTTAATTTCACGATCTTTGAACCACCCTCTTCATAGTCCTTACATTAACGGTCTCCTGGGAAGCAATGAGTTCATGTCAAGACTTCATAACTGATTTAACTCCACGCTTGGAGCATGGAGTTTAATTCATATATATATTTTTGTAAGTATTACTAAAATATAGAGTGTTTGACCCCCATGAATCTGACAGAAACTGCCTTTGTCAAGGGTAATATTAATCTCTACATATATTTTCAAATTCAATTGACTTATCTCCAACCTCATTTTTTTTTCTGGGTACTCAGCAACATTTGCTGCAATAATTTTCTGTCTTTGAACCCATCAGCCCTTCCTACTTCTAATATGCTTTCCACAGTGGAGGGAATTTAAAGCTAAAAAAATATGTTTTACAGACTTCTTGGAACCTGCAAAAATAGGACTTAGGTTTGACCAATCAGTATCTTCTCATGTAAATTAGGAGGCAACTCTGAGGTGAGGACAGACCTCTTACTAATTTTTGGTGCTTCTGCCAGGCAGGCATGGTATTCAGGGAGTTTGCTTTTTTCTTCCAGAGAATCATTGGTAGAGTTCTCAATAACCATATTCATTACATACATGAATTTCAAGAATGATGTATCAATTTCAGTTTGTAGATTTTGCAGGGAGGTCTGATTTTGGATCTGAGAGCAAAACTGTACTTCTTGAGCATGTCAGTGGCAATGGAACACTGGCTATGTACTACCATCACCCGCCTGGGTGGAATCAGTCCAAAGCATTTAGTGAGCAGCTCTGGTTTACCAGCTGACCTGAGAAGAGGGTGGTGCAGAGAGTGCAAATATATTTGGAATCCTCTCTCTCTCTCTCTCTCTCTCTCTCTCTCTCTCTCCCCTTTTCTCCCCTTTGATACTGCTATACTGCCATGTCCCAGGGGACTGATTGATTATATGATTTTTATATACATTCAATGCAACATATGGAACAACTTTAAACAAACACTCTTGCTTTTTCCACACTTTTGCCTTTTCTTATTATAACCCATATTGTTCTTTTCTTTACATATGCCTAGATATTTCTTGAAGACAACAACAACAACAAAGAAAACAATACTTCAAGCAAAGGAAGTAGGACGATTTTTTTCTTACAATGTGACTCATATATTGGTCTTGAGTTGAAGATAGCTATTACAATCAGCTCAAAGAGCTTGACTAATTGTGAGTGACATGTAAAAAGCATAAGCACATTCAATAGTGTGTTGTTGATAAGGTTTGATTTTTTTCCATAGCTAAAGAAAACACTTTTATCAAATCTGGTTTCTTAAAACCTTTCATTAGAACACACATGGTTCCCTTATTCAGCCATATCAACATTCACTGATTTATTCCCTGCCAAAATCTGTGGGTGTTTTAACTGTCATCTTTCTGGTAATGTACCATAATACTTCACTCTAAAAACTGAAATTCACTTAACATTCATGGAGATTAAAAGCCAGCTGAAGATAGCAATGCAAGATTAGAAATGTAATTAGATGTTTAGTGAAATTTTGAGTTCCTCATTTATTACATGGTTTCCAAATATGTGTGCTGGTAGAAGAGATATAGATGATATTCACATATCCCCAATTAGGCAAATTGAAATTATGGAACCAAATTTATATACTTTGTGTTTATCTGAGTCAGGGATTATAATAAAGAACAAAAGAATATGATATATTTTTACCCAGAAAAGTGAAATAGAAAATAAAAGTATATTTATGAAGGTAAAAAAAGGCCATATAAAAGAGAGAGCTACTAATCAGTGTCACAGTACATGTAAATGATTCCACAACAGATCTTGATGTTATTTTGTAGTGAGTTACATAATTATAAAGTCAATTCACACCTAGTCATTTGCCACATGCTAAAATCATTCATAACACTCCCATTTCTGAAACCACAATTTCATGAGTGGGCAATGAGAAGTTAGGTTATGTGGATACTTAAGACCATTATTTTCACTTTGAAAATATATTTAGATACAATGAAAAGACTTTAAGACTGTCTGTTTCTTTAGGTTTCATATTTGAACATAACTCTTCCAGAGAGCCTTTACTGATACTTCTATGATGGTATTAGGTGCTTTTTTCAAATATTTTCCTGTCACCTGGAAATAGCCTAGCACTTTCCCTAATTCTAATTGTCTTCTTATGTCTAAAGCCTACACCAAAAACTAAGCTCTCTCAATGGGTGCTTGGCAACATACTTGCTGATTCAACAAGCTTATGGTTTAGAGTTAGAGAGAAATGGAATTATAAAGACTATGTCATTTACTGTGAAACCTGGAAAATATATAAGCTATATTAGTCTCTGTTGCATGCACATGGCTATGCTTCAGATTCAACCTTGATGCCTCTTCTTTGCATAAAGAAAACACTTCATAGAAGAGGCATGTTTTATAGTCTTGGAAATAATGTGTAGACTATCCAGGGTTAAAGACACTTAAAGCATCTATATGAGCTAAGCAATGACAATTTTAAATTGCATTGGGTAAATACTCTATTAAATACTCTATCTTCACATTAGTTTCATAACAAAGCATGAGAAGTAATTCAGTTCAAAATAACCATTATAATGGTTTAACATTAATGTAACAATAAAAATATATTTATTATGTTGTCTGAACTACAATGCAATTTCACATACAAGCTTCAAAATTCACTATTGCAGAGTTTTAACACATTTTCCCCAAAATGTTGACCCAACTAGACATAATTTATTCAGTGTTCTACCCTAGCTTCCTTAATGCCTGACACATAGAGGGTGCTCAATAAATATTTATAAATGAAAAAAGTAGTATCTGCGTATGTAAACAAAAAAAATGACAGAGATTTTCTCAACCTCTAACAGCACTCAAACCTAGCTCCTTTCACATTAGATCATAGATATCTCTTCTTTGATGTAGTACATCCTTTTAATCTCATGGCACACATAAACTAATTACTAAAATTCTGTGACATACCAAAATACATTTTTTTTGCCAGCCTGACAAAAATAGGTATAATTTTGATTTAGTCACATCAGGTGATCATTGTTGTGTTGGCTGTGGTCATTTTTTTTTAATTTGACAATCTAAGAAAAAAGTAGTCAGTGTCTTTGACTAAATGTATTGCATATTTTAAATATTCTTGCAGCACACCAGTGTGCCTGCCATGGCACACCGACTACAAATGGGTCCTACACTATATTGGCTGGTTGCCATGCTTCCTAATACTAGATGAGATTTCATAAGAAAGCCCTTAATTGTAGAATTTTGAAATTTACACCCAGTGTTGTAGATTTCTAACAAAAATATCTGGTGGAATGTATTAATAGAGGTACTTAGTAACTGGTCTACAAGGTGGGACCCAATAAAACCCTGAATTTTCTTCTGGAGAAAAGGCCCCTTGTAGTACATGCTTCCCCCAACCCCCACTCAAGGTAAGTGTTCTAGGAATTCATCTGTATCAGTGGCATTGTTATGAGAGGCTGTGAGAGGACTCATTGTGTGTGTTTTGTTTTTTTCCCCCAAAAGACTTCCAGTGTGTTTGCCCATTTCATGATGGGTGATTTTTTAACACACCTGCCCATACCATGCTGAGTGTTCAGCAGTTATAGACCAAACATGGCATGACTTCCATGCCCCACCCTCCCTCACTATTGACTTTTTTTTTTTTTTTTTTTATTCTTCAGATGAAAATCATCCTTGAAAGAAAACATTTTGCCCATGTGGAAGAGGCAAAAACAAAAAATGGCAGAATTACTAAAGGCATTGAAATCAATGAGTTCCAAAATTGTTTTGAACGGTGGGAAAAGATGTCTAAATAGGTGTAGTGCATCAAATGGAGAGTACTTTGAAGGCGACTGAAGTTTAAACATGTAAGAATACATACACAATTTTTATAAATAAATTCTGGTTTTGTGATCCTCTGTATTTGAAATAAGGCTTTTCATCTATTTTTTCTTAAGATTCAACAATTGTGCCTGAAATGCTATTCAAATTATGTATGAAAATATTAGTGATAAAAGAATCAATTTTTATGAGTTAATTTCTCTGATTATTAGTTTGGATGGAGAAAGCTTTCATGGATTTACCCTGTGACCATTTCTACAGGGAATGAAAGGCATAAATATTTGGAATAAACTTTTACTTCTCATGGTTGAAACAAGTTTCAAACTTACCAAGATGGTTTTATAACCATCCTTTTACACACACACACACACAAACACATATTTTGTTCTAACTATGTCTTGAGAAGGTTTTCAAGAACCATATAGCAAGGTCTGCCCAGAAAAAGCCCAACCATGGTTAATGTAACAAGAATGGTTTGGGTGACGTAAACATAACCTGGACTGGGCTGGAATGTGCATTCTTGAACAATGATGACTTCTATTGCCAGTAGGGGCAGTAGATGCTGTTGAGTGACCATGTGTACTGTGTAGCCATCATATTCAAAATGACTGAGTATAACAACAAATCTGAATTAAATTTAGCGTTAGTTTCAACATTCCTCTGAAGAAACTATGCAGATCATTTAGTCTTTCAGGGACGAATACAATGAGTACAATGCAAATATAAAAGTGGGCACAAACACTTCAAAAATGTTCAAGAATCTGTTGAAAATGATCCACATTCTGGAAGGCCTATGGCAAGCAGGATACCTAAGAATACTGAATATACAAGTACAGATTGAAATTAGCAAAGACTGACAACTGCCAGTGTGAGAGCTGAAGCTGTTTGGGGGATTCCAAACCCTCCTGTGTCTGAGATGCAGGGTCTTGGTATGAAACATATTTCAACAAAATTTGTTCCAGGGCTCTGCCACCAGAGCAAAAGGAACATCATGCTGCACTAGCTAATGGCTTTTTTCAAACTGCTGCCAATAAACCAGGTTTTCTCAAGAATGGAATAACTGGAGATCAATAGTGGGTGCCCGTGTTGAAGGGGCTGAGGTGTCAATGTACTATGCACAATGTTTCCTGCATCTTGCACCTTCTCCAGTAAGTAGTAAGTGGCTGGATACTTTCTGAACACATCATATATATATTACATATATACCCTTGCATGCAATAAAGTGGCAAAATTATATATGCATATATAATCATAATATTTATGCTGATAAGCTTTTTCTGTTGGTTAAAAGTAATGCATAATCACTGTAGAACATTTAGAAAGCAAGGAAGAACAAAAGTAAATTAGAAATGTACACTTTCAGTCTTAATCATACACATCAATATTTATTTCATATTTTGCTTTTTTCACAATGAGAATCATACATTTTTGCAATGAAATTTACAGAAGAAATATTTTCCATATATATTCTTCTATAATAAAGCTTTAATGATTCATATTTTATTATATGAATATATTATATTTGTCAAAATATTAATTCTTGATCAAGATATTTCTGATTTTTCACATTCTAAAATGCACTGAAGAACATTCTGGAATATAGATTTTTCTTTATCTCCAATATTTTAAATATGTATTTTTAGAGAGTAAATTATTATATCAAAATGCTAACATTTTAAAATTTTTGTGACAAAATACCTTCACACTAGAAAGTTTGGAAGGGTAAAATGGCACAAGTCTGAACCTTCATTGTTTATTGCTATGTCTTCAGCATCCAGTGTGAAGTAAGGAACATGTAAATTGCACAATAAGTATTTTATTAATTCTTGAAGAATGAATGAACAAATGATGAATGAATGAAGTAGGAGAGTTACTCTTTCTAAAACAGAAAGCCATTTTTTATCACTTAATATACTGTAATGAGTTACTCTAGTCATAAAAAGAGAAACATTTATGTTAAATATGTTGATCACTGTCCTGATGACAAAGTTCATCAACATCTGAATATTTTGTCCCTTTTACTTTGTTAGAATGTGACATATTTATAGAACATTAAGCTGTTCAAGATTATCCATGATTGATTTCAAATTTAATCCTTTTCTAGTGTTATTTTTAATCAATAAATGGCACCACTGTGCCTAATTTCACATACCTCAAATGTGTACTCATTCTTCAAACCATCTTCTGCCATACCAATTTTCAATTAATTTTAAAACCTTGTCCACTTTACCTCTTAAAAGTCTCTGTTTTCCCAGCTTTACCACCACGACCCTAGTGAAGGATTCCATCATAGCTTCTTCAAATTATAGAAATAGCTTTCTAGTTAGTCTTTATATACTCTTTTCATTTTCAGTCCAGAACAATCTTCACATTGCATCCAGTACAATCTTTTTTAAAGTGAAAATATGCTGATGTCAAAGTTTGTTGACAGTCCTTTTATGTCTTCTAGTTGTTCCGAAAAAGAAACTGTGATCTTTGTAGGCTAATAGAAAGCATAGTATAGTGGGGACAGCCTTACTGGCCATCATGCTCCATTGCCTCTATTAGCCTACTACCTGAGCCCCTAGCTTTCTTTAAGGCACCTGCTTTAGGATATTTGCACGGACTTCTTTCTATACCCAACAGCATTATTTCTGTTAACTTCTATTCTCCCTTTTGTTCATGTTTATTCATCTTTAAAAGATCAGATAAATTTAGTGTCTCCAGGAAATATTTCCTTTCCCAGACTATATTAGATCTTTCGGTTACTTACCCTTTTATTCTTGGTTTCAAATTATTCTTGTTATCAAATTATAATTTGATAACATTTTATGTAATCAATTGTATTGCCTCTCTGCTCTGCTCAAATGGGAGCTTCAGCAGGGCAGGGGCTGAGCATGTCTTTTTTAGGCTCTTTTTTTCAGCATTGTCTTACATAGTTGAAATTCAATAACTGTATTTTTAATTTAAAAAAATGAAATAATGAATGAACAACCAATGGGAGGAATTCATAAAGAAGTTTGTGTGAGCAATCATATTTAATTTCAATTGTTTTCTAAAAATAACAATTAGCTTTGGTAAAGAAAAGAAAGACATCAGCTTTAGTTGGCACAGTTGAGCTATTCTGCCAGCTCCTAATGCGTATCCCTTACCAGCAGACATCTCACCAAAGACACTGCTTTTCCCAAGCTGGATTTTGAACACAGGTAAAAATTTGCTGTTGATACTTTAAATTGTTCCACTTCAATCTTTTGATTGTGATTAAAAGTGATTAAGCTTTTGAAGTTTAATGATACCCACTCCAGACACCTTGAAATCTGACTGTAACATTGCTGGCATGTCACCTCATCACCTTTGCTCAGCCAGTAAATTGAAATTTTATGGCCCTGGAGTTCAGTTGGAATAAAATGGAAAAAAGAAGAGGGTGCCCTACCCCCATTATTAGCTGTAACCTATCTAATCCTTTTGCTTAAGTGATTCATCTCAGTTCAATTATCACATGTAGGGGAAGATGTTTTACCTATTTGTTCATCATCTAACAGTTCCTAGTGGGGTCATTGATATCCACCAGCCAGAGGCACTGACCACTCAACCTTACCAGAAGCCAAAGTATTATAAACTAATGTTAAGTGTCAATTGTGCTTTTTTATGGTCATAATTTAACTTTCCTGGGCCTCTGAAATAGTAGTTGCTATGGCAGTTGGTTGACAAAGTAGACTGACACTCTAAGGAATATAACATAATTATTTAATGTTGCTGATCATATTCAAATCACATTTCACTATATTCAGACCTAACAGGAAGCTGCTCTGATGACAAGATAGACCCATTAGCCAGAGAAGAGAGAGATTGTGACTAGGTCTGACATATTTTTAGTATAGAGAAATTGTTTTGTGATTAGTTCTCCCCCCAAAAATCCTCAGGCAACTAATTAAAAGAAATCTAGACGTAAGCAGGAAACAGATGGCAGAACTCTTTTAAGTACAATTATCATATTTGTGGCTGAGCTTTGTTTTTCTAACAGTGAATGTCTGTAATCATCATGAGCCATCATGTGGTCCCTCTCTGTGCCAAAAGTCATCATGGGAACAAGACTATTTGACAAAGGTATTGTGAGGAATTCAGCAGTTAGCAGGGAAGTAAACAGTAAAGGGACCAAGTGAAATAGTAGTAATACACTTCCCCCATCCCCAGACTACAAGTTGCTTTCTGAACACAGAGCACGTTTCTCATATTCTAAATCAGCAGGGTATACAACAAAACATCACACTTGAGAAAAAAAACTTCTTCCATCTATTAAAGCATAAAGAGAAACATCTTCCTTTAATCCAGTGAAGCTTCCCTACAATAAGATACAAAGCATTGCTTTGATTCAGTTGTACATAGCTTTTATTATTCTGACCCTAACCGTTGAACTGATCTGTTCTTTCCATTCAGTAAAGGGAAAGAATAGGATTTTATAGACCCTCTTATAACTCCCTAGCACCCAACACAGTGCTGGATGCATTCTAAATGCTCAGTAAATATTAAAATAATTAGATTCACCCAAGTTTAGTAATGTATTTTTAGAGACTGGGAAAGGGAGGTAGAAAGAGAGAGAGGTCGATGTGAGAGAGACACGACGATTGGTTGCTTCTCGTATGCGCCTCAACCAGGGAAAGAATTCACAACCCAGGCATGTGCCCTGACTGGAAATCAAACCATCAACCTGTCAGTAATGGGATGACAAAACTAACTGAGCCACACTGACCAGAGCTCACCCACGTTTTGAACTGAAGTCATAATATGGTAATATGGCAAGAAAAAAATTAGATTTCTAATGCTTATTTAGTCATAAGATTTATTACTATTTTCTGTGTTTAGAATCTCTAGCTGTCTTTCTTTGTTAATTTGGCCAACTCCTTAGGTGTAGCTCAAATTCAATTCAATGTCTACTCCTCCACATAAAATCTTCTTTGATATCTGCAACAAATAGTTTGCCAAACTTTGTGCCCCTAAACTTCCTAATCATCAATCTTTAGTATTCACTAACAAAATAAAAATTATTTCTTAGTACTCCTTTTCATAGATCTGCTGAATGCAGAGGTATACCTTTTTACATTTTGAAACTAGATTCTTTTAAATGTTTAATATTTGAAATAGATTTTAATAATAATTGTTAAATCAAAGAAAGAGGTTGATATGTAGTGATTTTAATTTACATTAGATTATTATAGACGTTTTCCTCTTCTTTTTATTTTCCTTTTTAAAGCTCTCAATAGTATACCTTTACCCTAAATGGGAAATACATTTGCTGTAATTTCAATATTTACATAAAGTTGGTTAATCAGCAGGCGCCGGCCTGCAAACCGGAAGTTCGCTGGTTCAATTGCCCAGCCAGGGCACATAACCAGGTTGCAAGCCAGGTGTTCAGCGAGACCTCCTACCTCTATGGCTGGCGGTAAGGCAGGCGAAAGGCAACCATGCACTGATTAAAAAAAAAAAAAAGTTGGTTAATTAGGAAAATTATTCTTTAAAGATAAATATCTTATTTAATAAAAGAATTTAGTTAAAAATCAGAAGAATAAGAGCTTGCATGTTAATCAATAACCAACTGGTTAAAACAAATTTCTAAAGAGAAACATAAGGAGAGAAGATTTTCCAGTAGTCTTTTATTAATTACATACTTTGATTTAGTTCTTTCAAACATAACTTCTTTAATACAGAACTCTGTGATCAAATTCCTAATGCTGTACTTTAATAAACAGGAAACCAATTTGACATTCTGAATGGGTGTTATTTTTCCACACTTTTAAAAATGTTTTATTTTTTGTGCTTTTACTATTGTCCCAATTTTCCCCCTTTGCCCCCCTCCACCCAGCGTGCCTCCCACATCCATAGTCAATCTCCACACCAAAACATGACAAAGATAGGGTTTGTGTGTGTATGTGTGTGTGTGTGTGTGTGTGTGTGTGTCTTAATGATTAATGGTCCCACTCTATGGTATCCAAAACATTTTGAATGCCCTATTAGTTTGTAAATAATTCTCTGCAGTTCAGAATTTCATGAAGAATCCTAAGGTTATGTGATATTAGACTTTATTTTTTCACTTTGGGCTGGGGTGATATATTCTCAGTACCTCAATGCCTTGTGTTGTAAGCTTCTCCTCCATGTGAAAGCTCACTGAGCTCTTTTTTAATGCAAGAGGGCTCCTGACAGCTTCTATTTGTGTGTATAAAAGATAGCCACATCTCCATAAAAGAACATTCAAATAGGAACAAAAGTACCCCTGCTTACTTTATGCATTAAACATTTTCCTCCAAATATTTCAGAAATTAGGGTTTTAAAAAGTAATATTCTTAGTATTTTTAAATAATGTTTTTAGTTAACCTAATTTTTTATGTTATGGCAACATCTTTGGAAATCTGATGTCTTTATAAATTGCCTTCTTTCTTTTATAAACCCTTTTCCTATGAAATGCTATGAAATATTTTTAATACAAATACTTTACATTTCATAATTTTAGGGTAAACTAAAAGTGCAAAAGTTTTAAGTTCCTAGAAATCTCAACAAATCATGTCTGTTTCTATTATTTAAAATTGAATTAACACAGATACGGCTATTCCATGTTTTTCAGAATGAAGAAACTTAAATTTCTTTAAAAACCTCAGATCCATATGATGTCTGAGGCTATTAAAAACTGGAAAAGTTATATTAATTATAAGGGAACCTCTGTGCAAACATATGGAGTTACTCAAAAGATTTGTTAAGGAATGTTGATTTTGCACCTGGGCATGAGTGTTTTCACCTCTGTGAATCATTATTGTTCATATTGGCTCTTGATCCTTAGCTTATGGATTATTGCATTTAATAGCACCATTCAAACACCATCCTCATTGGAATGATGTGCCTTCATTCTCCACTGTTTCTGGTTTTCTAGGCGCTCCTCCACCAATCTCTCAACCTGTTCAGACACTGTTGACTCAATCCATTTTCCTCATGACAGGTTTTTCACTTTAGGACTGAAAAACATAATGGCCCAGAATTTCTCCCTTGCCATCTTTAAAATCAATAACTTTAAAATAATCTTACTGCTCCCTTCTGAACTTTGGGTAAAATCTACATTCCAGCTGGAGAAAAATAGCCACAAAACAGGAGCACGCGTGCACACACACACACAGGCACACAAATTTCTAGCCAGTTTCTTCTTGGGTGGGAACATGGGATTTCAATCATATAACTTCTTGATGAGGAAACCTGAAGTCCTGGCTGCTTATATTTGGTGAACATTGAAAAATAATTAAAAGTATGTTTCTTTGGAAAGCTATATGTAGAGCATTGCAGATTTTTTGTCTTATTCCCTTATGTGTAATTCCATCTTAAATTGTATCACCTAACATTTCAAAGACAATATCTTAAGGGGAGGACACTGGTTAGAAAAAGTGAATTTTTAATAAACACCAGGAGAATTACAAATAAGGCAATTCAAATTTATTTAGAGCCCAAGTATGAAAGAGTCTATATAGCTAAATTAAGAGATTGGAGCATGATAGGCCAAACTATATATCCATTCTGTTTTGTTAATTTTTACTTCTTGCTCTTTTTGTTGCTGTTATTTCTTTTTTAGAATATTTTATTAATTATTTTTCAGGTAGAGGGGAAGGGAGAGATGAAGACAGTTTCATCTGTCTCCCACCACAGACCTGGCTGGAGCCCTGGCTTGCAAACTAGTTTTGTTGCCCTGGCTGGGAATTGAACCAGTGACCTTTGGGTTCGCAGGCCGGTGCCTTATCCACTGCACCACCAGCCAGGGCTTGTTCTTCATAGTACTTATTACCACCTGAAGTAGTATAGATTTATTCATTTATTGTCTCTATGCACCAAAACCTTATAAGAGCATTGGCTTTGCCTGTTTGTTCACTGCTCAATTTGGCTCTAGAATAGCACCCTATACATTATATATATATATATAAATATATTAGTCCAGTGAACAAATGAATGAAAGAACATAAAAGAGAAAAGATTCATAATCAAAGGAAGCTGGTTGATTTCTTTTAATAAGGTTGGAAGGATGGTATCGCTGATATATAATCTTCCCTTAGAAAGTGTAAATGATAAATGAAGACTAAGTCTCAAAAGAAGCAGGGTTTATGTTCACCAAAAGCAAATCTTTATCTGCTGCCTAGGAAGTAAAATCAAGTAAGGCAATAAGGACTTACATATTAAGTCAGTGGCATTTTATACTGTGTTAAGCAACGTAATTAACAGTCACTGATACATAAGAAGTCAGTTTTGGAAGTCAGCAGCAGGAGTGTGGAGAACTAAACAATGAGTTAATGATCTCTATGTCAACATGAATAAGTGCTGAGTGAATGTTAGCAGCTGGTATTAATAGCATTACATTTTTTAGTAGTAACCATATACATTATATATGTACTTATATTAATATATATGTGGTTAAGATAGCCTGTTGGATTTGGTTTCAGATTTGAGCTCTACCACATACACAAGTAAAATACTTAATCTCTCTGTACCTAGTATCCTCATCTATTTCCCTGAATTGTTGTAAGTACATAATGTTGAAAGAGACATAATGTATTAAGGTGCTTTACCCATGTTTGGCATGACAGTGGAAAGTGTTGATTATAATCTCATAATTGAGTCATACAAAATAAAGCCATGTAAATGGAACAGACTCAAGTGTCCCCACACTAAGAAAGCTATCATTCCAGGTAGAAACATATTTTGTAAGAAAGATCTTAAGAATATCTACCTGTCTTTATAACTCTTTGATATTATAATTCTGTAAAAGTGGATGTGACTTTATCTGTCACTTAGAATTATTGCAGTTAAAAGAACAACAAAAAAGAGAACAAAACACACAAATCTCTACAATATTTTTAAGAATCAAAAATATTTAATAACTCAAGTTCGGTATTTTCAAAAACATTTCAACATAAAAATACTTCACCTCCAGGCCTTGAAAAATATTTGGCTATTTTTACATTTGGATTTTTTAAGGCCCAAATATGGACTGATGAGTTTACCAATGGTTTTTGTTTTCTCCTTGTGCTCTGTGCTCTGACATTTTTCTCTCACTGGAGACTTGTTAATATCCCTGTTAATGAAGCAGCTTCACTCAAAAAGGAAATGCATGCAGTATCAAAATTTAATAATAAAGGAAAAAACAGAACATCAGTCACCAAAGTGGCAAAGACATTAGTTATATATGAGCATTCCCAAGTATTAAGCAGGAGTTCTCAGTGACAATCTGGACAGATGATCACAAATGAGGAACATGGTTTGAAATAAGTAAAATTTTCCTTTGCTGTTCTTGACATTACATTTTGTGTCATTTTTAATCCCTTGTCTGTGGTACCCAAACACAGCACCAAGCCTTCCATTTTCCGAAGCACGCCCCCACACGCACCTCAATATGTCTTTGAGCAGAGCTTCCTTCTCTGAAGAGTGCTCAGGCTCCAGGGATCTACATGCATCACACATGTGCCATGTGCCCCTGACCCTTACAATCAAATGCTTTCCTACTAGGGATTACTTTAAACCAACACTGTTGCTTGTATCAGAGACTGGTGATGAATGATCTGTGGGCCAAATTCAGGTCACCATCTCTTCACGTAAGTAGTGTCATTGGTGCCCAGCGACATCAATTCACATATGCGGTATCTATGGTTTCCTTTGTGCTATAATAAGAGAGGAAGTAGATGTCACAGAGACCATGTGGCCCATAAGCATAAACCATTACAAGTTGCTGACCCTAGATCATCATCGCACTTGAATCACCCAGACCCTATCCTTTCATTTTATTTTCTGCCATTCATTCTGCCTCAAGACCTGATCAGTCAGCTGTGGAACTCTCATGTCATCTTCTCTGACTTCTGGTTTGCCCCTGATCTTCTCAGGTGATTCTTTTACAACTCACATAGCTCCTCTCTTCCATTGAAACACTCACCCCTTAGACTAAGAGATTTTTGCCTACTTAAATGTCAGCCAAGCCTGATCCAGTCTGGTTTCTATACCTCAACTTCTACCCACACAGCTGTATACCTTTTGGGTTCACCTGTTTCTACAGGTAAGGCCTCAGACAGATATAATAATTGCTAATGCATTAGTTCTCTAATTTAACTTAAAAAAGTGTAGTAAAACACTGACCTAATTGTCCTTCAATTTATTACATTTTTCTGCCCTGAAACAGCAGTTATTTTAAGCCATTGAGTTACTTTTTCAAAGAAGTAATGACAATTAAATTTCTTTAACTTGTGTAGCCCCTCTAAAAGGAGTAAGTTGAGAGACACTTTGGGAACTTAGATTACAGAGGAATTGTCTTTCCTTGTTTACCTGTGGCTCCCTCATTCATCATGGTGTACAAGATACTGTCATATATCCACAAATAATTGTATGTTTATGTTAGAGAGAAACATATTAAAGCTAATAAAATGGAAACTGTTATTCATAGAGTTATTCAGTTTGGTTAGGTTTGAGTTCTATTTTCAACTAAAAATGTACATTTGTTTATGGGAAAGTCACCTTAGTTTTTTATATACATTATTAGCTATAATAAAAGCCAACACACTTAAGTTTTACAAGTTTCTGGCAATTGTAAACTATCTTTCATTGCTTGGTAAGGATTTCAACCTCAGTCGAAAGTTTTTATAGAACAAGTTTCAGATGCAAAAAAAAAAAAATGCTCAAGAGTCTTTCCGAGGCTAATAAATGATTTTCATGACCTACAAATACAACATTGATTAATGAATTTTCTAATAGCTATTCCTTGATCCTTATCTTTAGACATGACATTTAACAACTTACTTAAAAATTTCACCAAAATCTAGAGGAATAAAAGTGCAATAAAAGCTTTCATTTTAGCATTTATTTTTGGAAGTTGTCACCAGATTATACAATGGCTACTCTGTTTGCCTACAGTCTCTAACAGGATCTCATTCATTATTTATAAAGCACATTAGGTACTTGAGTGTGGAAGATGCTACAGAAAACCAATTCTCCTCTTCTTATTGTGTTAATCCTAGATTAAAATTAATGAATTTTATAGCAAAAAGAAAATGAAATAATACATAGAGCTAATATGGCAAATACCATGGAATTCAGAAAATTAATTTTTAATACATTTCACCTGTGACTTCTTGGTTGAGTATGATGTGATATCCACTTTTATTTCGATGTTTTTATAAACTTGTAGTAAAATATTACTACAGTATATGGTATGTCTTTAGTAACCTCGAAATGGTGAAGCTGTCTAGAGATGAAATATGGATTTAATGACAACAATGAATCAAGCTGCCTTAAGTCAACATGTGCACTTTTTCTTCCTGTAATATTTGTGTTCTGTACTTTTCCATCTGACAACTTCATGTTCATGTCATTAGGATTGCACATTGTTTTACAGCATTATAATCATGTCATAGGCAACAAGATCTAAGACCACAAAATCCTGCCTAAATGTTTCACGTAAATATTGTTCAATAAAAATAGAGAGAAAATATAGGCAAAACAAAAGTGAGTGAGCTCACCCAGCATGTGTATTTCACAGTACAGTTTGTAAAACAATATTTATTACTTGTAGGGCTTGAGATGAAGTACCTTTGCCACATCAGTAATTATTTTTGTCATCTGTAACGTGAGGGATACATGAGAAAAGGGTGAGATGAGAATACATAGCACTGTGATGATAATTAGACAAAGGTGTCTGTCTCTGGAAATATACAATCCTAAGAGTATAGGCTGGCTCAAATTAGAAGGTGGCACAATTTATGCTGGGCAGGCACAGCCCTAACTCAGAGTAAAATTCTTGGCTAACAGAGTGGAAATTTGATTTTATCTTCCATTCTCCCCTTTATCTGCACACCTTTGTGTAATGAACATTTTGCAGAAATATAGATGGCAGCTCTAAATAAGAGTTAGAAAAGTAGACAGACTCTAGTTTGTTCATCTCTCTCACTATCCATTCTTTCTATGACTACAACATGGAAGTAGTGTTCAGAACAAGAGAAATTCTGATGGGTCCAGACATAGAAAACTTCTTACATTCCTGTGTACCACATAATATACTTGGACAACCTAGACTATGCATTTTACACATGGTATAAAATAACTCCAATGGTGATGGCCACTAAAAAATGCCATATCAAAGGAATGAATAAAAGGACTGAACCCACTTAGCATGACAAAGAAATGGTTAAAGAAGAAACAAAACAAGAAAATGTATTTTTTTTCTAGATGCGAAAAACAACACAGAGCCCAAGAAAGAATTTTTAATAGAACATTTCAAGCATGAATTAAATTAAATGTAAAAACTGCAAGCTGCAAATGATTAGAAATGTTCAAAGTGATGATGGTTGCTCACTGGTTTGGATTATTTTAAATGAAATCTGTTTACTCAAAAAGGGATCAAATTTTGTGCAGATGCTATTTTTACATTATGATAAAAATAAGGATTTCAGAGACAACCATTCTACTTCACAATATTTTTGAACACCTGCCATTTCAAGTTCTCTACCATTTGCTAGGAATATGCAAATAGTTAAGAACCAGTCTTTATTTTCAATCTACAACAGGACATAAAAATAAACATATACTCAATTAAATATACTATCAATATAAACAATAGTATTTGGTTCTTTAGAAATAAAATCAAAGAAGGCTTGTTGAAGTAGTTAATATTTGGTTAAATCCTAAAGAAAGCCTGAGATAGAATTTTCCAAAATGGTGAGCAATGAGAAAGAAGAGATTATCTGAACAAAGTTGGGTGGCTTCCTAGGTAGCAGCCTACAGTTTAACATTTAGTTTGACATGGTAACCAGTAAACAAAAGTGTTCACTACCTTACTCTATTGACATTTATACAGCATCCTATACAACAATAGAGAATACACACATTTTTTCCAGTGCACACAGAAAACTCACTAAGATAGACCATATTCTGGAACATAAAAACTTTTAATGCAATAAAAATATTCAAGTCATTAAAAGTCTGTTCTGTGACTACAATGCAAAAATTTAGAAATCACAAAAGGAAAGATCTCTCATCAGTTCCCAAATATTTACAAATTAAATAGCAGTCTCTAAATAATCATGGGCCAAATAGTAAATAGGCTATTGATAATTATTATTGTCTGAATGAAAACAAAAACAAAATATCATAATCTGTGAATGCCACTAAAGTTGTATTTAGGAGATTTTTTTGCTAAAAATTTTTTTATTTTTTATTGCTAAATTCTTATACTACAAAAAGAACAGTATCAAATCAATAATCTCAACTTTTACCTTAAAAAACTAGAAGATGAAATTAACTACAAAATAAGTAAGAGAAAGAAAATAAAAATAGCTGTGAAATCAATAAAATAATTTTTAAAAATAAAAAGTAAAGAAAATCAATGGAACTAAAAAGCTTATTAGATCAATAAAAATCCAGACTAATAAAAAGACATTGCAAAATGAAGAATGTGATAGGTAATATTACTATAGATTCTACAGTTACAGGAATAACAAGGAAATATTTTGAACAAGCATGCCAATAACTTGACACCTTGTATGAAAATGTCCAATATGTGGAAAAGCACAAATTACCAAAGCTCACTTGAGAACAAAGACATAAGCTAAATAAATCTCAATCTTAAAAAATTTAATTCCAAATTAAATAGCTTCCCATGTATACCATAATTTAGTATTTACCTTGATGATTTGACTTTTGTCCAGTTTTTGGCACTTCAAGTTTATAAATTGATAAAAAAAAAATGGGTCTTATCACTATCTAGATGTTGACAAGGCAATACGCCAGTTGATTTACAATTTACAATTTCATTTGATTTACAAGTAGGAATTTTGAGATACTTTTTGCAGCATAATCTACAAAAAATGCCATATGGGTAAATTTCTTAGTGAGTATGAAATTAGGAAAAGTCACTTTATAATTTCAATGATGACTTTAACATCACTACTGTGGAATAGATGCTGGGGAGCTGAAAAGAATCAGGTCAGCCTGGGAAACTAGCATCAGCCCAGGAAGATAATTTACTGGACACTCAAAACATTTGCTATTGTGATTCTCTCTTTTTTTTTATACTTTCAACATTTATAAATATTTCCTCTGGTAATGACTTTATTTCTTTACATATATTTGTATTTTATCAAGTTAGGACAAATATCTCTATCTCTGTAGTACTGACATTTTGGGTTACATGTTTATTTGCTATAGGGGATGCCAAGTATATTTTTTATTTTTTACCATCATCTCTGGCCTCTGCCTATTACAGCAAATCTCCCCCAAACTGTAAGAAACAAAATGTCCCTAGATATCACCAAATGACCCTTTGGGAACAAAATCACTCCCTTTTTTGGAATCACTAAATTAAGATCAAGTATTATTATCTGGAAACTGGTCTGTCCTTTAAGGTAACCCCATATAGCATTCTTGACCATTATGCATTGTGTTGAGTGTAGAGCTCTGGTCTCTGAGTACAATATGTTTTTTCTTATTGCCTCCTTATCCTTTACAAAGTCAGCAATAAGGATTTTCCTGAATAGGGTCCCTAATAGATAGTTATAAATGGCCCTTCGATCAGAGATCAAGGTGTACAAAGACCAAGGAAGCAATATATAGTTGGAGAAAATCCAGGGCCAAGAGAGATTAACATATAGCTGACTATCTTAAAATTTCCTCCACCTAAATATTCACATTTTTCATTATGTACTGATGAATAAACAATAAATAACATTGGAGTTTAGAACATGTCAAGGATGCCCAGATTTACATGCTCATTATGTCACACATTACAGTCCCTAATGAGAAAAGAACTATTATTATTCCCATTATGTATCAATGAAACTTAAGTATAACTTAACCAAACACATATATAACAGGTCCTCCAAATAATGGTCATGCTCTTCAATGCTGTTTTATTATAATGCTGATGAGAAAAATACAATAATTCCTACCAGAGTCACCGTCTGTGTAGAGATTGCTCATTCTCCTCCATGACTGCGTGGGTTTTCTCAGGAGACTCCAGTTTCCTCCCAAATCCTAAAGCACCTGTGCATGTGAGGTGGACTACAGACTCTACATTGTCCTAGTCGGAGTGAGTGTGAGAGTGAGTGCACCTGCAATGGGAAGATGTCTTGTGCATGGTGATGCCCACCTTGTGCTCTAAGCTGACAGGACAGGCTACCTCCACCCATGATCCTGCAATGGGATAAGCAGGTTAGAAAAGGATGATCTTGGTTTTTTTTTAGTCATCTTTCTTAAATGTATGTATAGATCACACTTATTTCAATGCCTAATATTAGAAGTGATTTTGTCTTTAATTTGGTGATGTTTTTGTGATCAGTAATATACGTGTCTTGGGAACTTGACTCTTATTTATATGTTAGTCTACCAAAACTTAGTTTTATTATATGTCGTTTCACTTAAAGTCACAGTTTCCAAGAGCTTATCCACAGGTTGGGAGTTCTAGATATCATGTCCTTACTACATAAACAAAGAGAAATAAGACAACTTTTAGAGAAGCTCGTAGTCTAGGAAATTTCCAACAATCTAGGCTTATTTTTAATTTTATATATTACTTTTCTCTTTTAGAATATCTAGCCATTAAATTTCAATTTAAATGAACATCAATTACAAAATTACTATGGTTTATTCATATCCTAGGTCTTGACCAATTCCCTGTATATTTACATATTTGAACATTTTCATTTCAATTACCTAATTCCTGGATTCAGTTGTATACTATAATATCTGGGATAAGAAAAAGTAACCAACAGGAGGGGATATATGTAATTACATATATGTAATTATGCCTACATTTCTAAGGCCAGATAAAATCAGCTACCACCACCAGTGCAGAAACATCTTTTGACTTAGAGAATTATTTACCAAAGCCTTAAAGGAATGTTTTAGTTAATACTGGAAAGCAATGGCAGTAAAGAAAGAATGTGTAACTGTATGCAGATGGATTTCTATTATTTTGTTATTGTTGTTAATGGTAAAAGGTCTTATAAAACAAGCAGACTGAAACAGGAAAGCTTTTTTTTTAGTCACATTGATGTTAACATGTTTTCATTACCTAAAAGAATTGTTGTTTACAATTGAATCAGATAAGAAAAACAAGGAAAGAAATCCAGCTGAAACAAGTATAACTCAGATTCTCCATTCGATAAAAGAAAGATTGTCTATACATTCCATTTTTTTTTTTTTTTTTTTTTTTTGATTGTCAAACTCCTCTTGATTGTTTGGAGTTTCATCTTAAGCTATGTGTGGGGTAGACTAAGTTAGTGCCAGGCTCTGTCATTTCATCCTTAACTGAGTATGGCACCTACTGATAGTCCTTGTAAATAGGATATAATATTTTTAAAAGGGCGCATTTGGCTTTTTAAAGAGTATTCTTTCAGGGGAAACTTTCTACTTTACAGGTCTACTTCAATTTTGGCAGATTCTCTTATGAAAAGGGCATGGGCATAGAGGAATATGAAAGAAATGTCAAAGCTGTGTGTGTAGCTATATAATTTTATTGTTTTCTTGTTTTATTTTTATGTTTTGCCTTTGTTGCCTGTGTAATACCTTTCCTCTGAAAATGTTTGAAGAGGCTACCATAAGAATCATAGAAGATTTGATGGCTACGAACAAGTATGGACAATGCTGTTGTCTGCAGGATCTTTTTGAGAAGACAGACCCCCTATTTCAATTTTACCTTTGTACTAACTTTCACTTAGCTAAGCATTTTAAAGTTTTCCTTTGCTTCAGAATAATATTAGTAACAGCTTAAAAAAGAGGCCAGGTTAAGACCTTTTCCCAAGATTCTCTAGTGTTTAGTATGCAAAACCCACTTGGGATGTTCATTTAAAATATAGGTTCATGAGTCTCATCTCAGAGGATTCTAAGAAGTAGGTTGAGAGTAAGGTCCAGAAATTTGCATTTTACAAGCCACCCAGCTAATGAGATGATCCCAAAAAACAACGTAAGAAGCCTTTTTGAAGAGAGCCCATCAATATCATATACGATACATAAACTTTCTATCCTTTAGTAATTAATTATTTCCAAGGTCATAATGAAAGAAGAATATTAACATTTCTAAGGATAAATTTCAAATAATAAAGGACTTTTAGGTCTAGTTTTAAAACCCTACTTGTAGCTAGTGTCAGACCTAACATCTTCTTTGTATCAGCATTCAAGAAAAATTCAGCCACCAGATGGGGGACTGAACCAACAGATCAAAAGCAAGTGTCATCTTGCAATCACAACACATCAAGTAACAATTTATTCTCTTTTCTAAAAATCCTAGAAGGAGCAGTCAAGCCTGCCAGAGCTCAACCTTAATTTTAAAATCCCCTTCTGAAATGTGTGCTTCCCTTACTTACCTTCAATAACAACAACAAAGTCCTCAGAAAATTATCTAAATAAAGATTATGCTGTACAGATTTACTTTCCACTTTCTTTTCAGTGCAAACCATTTTTGAGACAGTCAACTTCCCTCTTACTGACTTTGATACTTGTCTAAAATGATCTGGGAAAAAATAAGTCATATTTCACTGTTTGTATAATCAGAGTTGGTACATGTATTTTATTTTTAATGGATCAGGCTTGTGACAAGAGCTTTCCTTTACCACTTGAGGATTTTAATACATTTTCTTAACTGACAGAGAGGTTGGTCCAGTGCAACAAGCCATTTCAAAAAGCACATGAGAATTGTGTATTCCTGTAACAAGGCTCACACAAAACCTCCCAGAACACTTTACCGCAGCCTGAAATAAATTATCCCTGAAGGAAATTATGAGGCCAGAGAGGCAGTGTAGCATAGCGAATAAGGGTATGGATTCTACAGCTGAGCTGCTCAAATGGAATTCTTGTCAAATTACTTAACCTCTGTGTGCAGGATAACAATAATACCTATTTATTGGATAGTGAGGAGGATGTCATGACTTAATACATATTAAAGGGCTTAAAACAATGGCTGGCACGTAGGAAGCACTGTTTATTTAACCACACTCTTCATGCTTTTTGTGCAATGCATGAAGAAAATAGTAAGGGCTACCTGTGGGTAAAATTATGATGTTAAGTGAAACTAAATGTATTAAACATGTTTATGTACCCAACACGATGATTATATTATAGCAAATTCCAATAGCAAAAGAGAAGAAAAATGGTTCCATATTTAGAGTCTCTAACTTTAAATAACTAGCATTTTGGCTGGGACAAAAATTCATGAACTTGAGAGAAAGGAATCTAATGGGTTTATTTAAGGGAAAAGGAATAACTTTAAGTGCTCTGCTAACAAAGCCAAGGAACAGTCTCTATCTCACATTTTGTGCTCTGTCCACTATTCTCTGAAATACCTGCCGGTTGAAACTGAATAAGCCTCAGATCCTACCAAACAGCATGTAACAAATCCAATGTCTACTAGGACCCGGCACTTTTTCCTGTGGCAGAATACTGAAGAGATCCAGGTCTGTTTAATAGATTCCATGGGAGTAGCAAGAAAGAGGATACTTAGCACAGAGTAATTTGCCTCTATGAGGTCCAGAGGTAATGCTAAGAGTGAATAGGGAAGGAAGAAAATGTCATTTCCTACCCTTGACAGCATGCATTTATATGGCTTTGCTTATGGTTATTGCTAACTAGATATCTGGGATAAGTTGAATAGGACATGGTTCCCTCCCTGTGTCTGATGTAACAGCATGGATGATTTGCTCGTAGATATTGGGGGGAAATACCAAAACACACAATTTCATCAAGTTCAGTTGACATCACTCCTGAACCTACAAAATTTGGTTTGAAACCTTGTGAGACCCAAGTTTCTTTTGAGATGTCTATGCTTTCAGGTTCCATTCAAGTGGAAAATGAACTTGCTCCCTTTCAGCAGCACATGGTTTCTGCTCAGGGCAAGTAACGGCCATCTAGGGGTGAGGCTCTGTGACCCTGCCAATCCCAGAATACTTCCTCCAGCTTTGTACACTCCCACTTCTAAGGGAAACAGAAGCTTCCTCAATAATGAAGCTCTGGCTCCTTCTATTTTGCTAAAAATATTTTCATATAACTTGTTCCACATTGATACATACACATTAGTAATCCCTTTCATTCTTGAAGAAGGATTTGCCATGGAGTGACAGGGAAAGAAGAACAGAGAAATAAAAATGCACAAGTATTGCAGTGAGCAAAATTCCTGGATTAAACAATTTGAAAATAATGCCACTGGATGTAATAAAAGCACTATCCTGAATCAATATTCAGTGTAAAGTACATAAGAGAAAAATGTGTTCTTTAAGCAGTGATGTTAATAAACATTTTCTTCTATTTCCTTTCCTCGTCAATACCTATTTCCTCAAAAAATGGCTGTTGTAAAATAACCACTAAACTCCCTCATACTTTCTTTCTTTACATTCAGGGTTTCAGTAGATACTTCTTAGCTCTAAGACCTGTCTACTTATGTCACCTAATAGCACAGATGGTCCATTTGTAATGGTGAATGTTAAATACACATATTGGAACAGTATGGTGGCTCCTCTGTGTAGAAAGATATTACAAATACTACTAAGTAAAATAGCTTTGAGCTAGTTACAAATAATAGTATCTCATTATGCCCATGAAAAGTCCACCCTGTGCGACTCAGACGGAGCTAAAAAGAGAGAATAAGCTGAAGGAACAGGAAACATAGCAATGTTAGGAATGTGGAGGAATGGCACCTGTTTGGCAAATTAGCTTCTCATGGAAAATCCATGAATAACCCTAACCTTTTCATGTCCAGAAATTTCTGTCTGAAATACTACTCTGAATGCCATTTCTAGTCAGGGCCCACAGTAAAAACAAGACCTTGAATAAAATTCCACTTTCTTTTACTAGATAAACCAATTTGGAGTAAGAGCAGCATCTGGCCATTAAAGTTGTTTTAATAGAATTTTCATCTGCGGAGAAAGCATGTCATTTGTTACTTAAGTAGCAAGTTACAACACTAAACCAAACACTAGAACAGTGTGCAATCCAATCTGAACAGGAAACCTTTTTCTCCAGAGTTACAACAAATTGAAATGCATGATTCTAGAAATAGTTTATTTTTTGGATTAAATTATGTTTATAAAGTGGTATTTTGGAAATGAGTCCCTTCATCTAAGATTAAGCAATTTATTGGAACAAATTTATTTTTTTTTAAAGATTTTACTTATTTTTAGAGAGAGGGAAAGCATAGAGGCAGAGAGGGAGAGAAACATCCATTTATGGTTGCCTTTCACCTGCCTCCAGCTACAGACCTGGCTGGAGACCTGGCTTGCAGCCTGATTGTGTTGCGCTGGCTGGGAATTGAACCAGCGACCTTTGGGTTAGCAGGCTGGCACCTTATCCACTGAGCCACTGGCCAGGGTTTTACTGGAGCAAATTTAACTATATTGGTGTTTTGTACTCCATGACCAGACCTTAGGAAAATGAGTCTTGCTGAGATTTAGAGTTACACATTGCTTTCAAGGATTCTTTTGTATGACTCACTTTAAAGAACTTTTACTTTAGGAGAATATATGCATCACACTTCCAAGTCTTGAATTTGTTATTTTTAATATTATGAAAAACTGGGGCCAGAAACAAGGGGTTAAAGAAGGGCCCTATTCAGGTTTTAATGAACACAGAGCCAGGTCATTAAAATGGTTATACACACATTTCAAACAGCTCAACAAATACCAAAATAATTTTTCAGTGCACTTTGACAGACTGCATCTTGAGATGCATAGCTCTAAAACAATATAATACTGCTTCTTCTATTTTCATAAACGCGGTTATGGAAGAACAGGACATTAAAGAAATTGGGTAGTGGGTAATTGTAAGTAGAAAGGATGGTAGGTGAGGTTGTTAAGGATCTGAAAAGTTTTGTTTTGCTTATTAGTTTTTAAATATTAATTACATTTACTTTTAAACTGTTGCATTATAAAACTTTGCCACAGCAAACTATCTTTGGAGTCAAAATATATATTGAATCAATTAAATATTTTTTCATATTGTACAAATAACATAAGATAATTAAACTTTACTCAGCACACTTGATAGGCAATATAAAATTATTTTGAGTTTATAAACTATATTTTATAAGCAATATAAAAATACTTAACTATTTGACACATTTATTTTTTATATGCCTTCCCCTCTCTGTCCAGCTACTAAAATTCTGCCTGTACACCCAGGTTTGAGCTCACGCCCCTCTTAGATAACCATAAATCTCAACGTTCCTGCCAGATCCACAGCTTTCTGATAAACAGAGTGGCCCGTATGTGTGTGCACACATGCATGCACACTTTTTAAAAAATGTGTATTTATTTATTGTAGCTTTTTTCCTTATGATGGGTTAAACCCATCCTCTTGACCTGGGAATATTTGATTGGACAAAGGATTGCAGCAATAGTCAGAATCAACTGTTCATATACATGCTAAACAACTATCACCAAAGCACGCTAGCTCAATCCCCACTCATTAGCAGATGATGGCAAACTAGCCAAAGAGAAGGTTCTTTCTGAGAAAAAAAAAAAAAAAGAATAAAATACGGTAAACTATTCAAGCTCAAGTTATTATCTGAATAAATCTGATGAGCATCCCTTCATCAATGTCACTGGGACACCTCCAATGGCACTGGGACACCTCCTGTAATGTGTTCTACTTTTTGGTTATTCCAAAAATTGTACACTTAATATTTTTATGGAGATGAAATGGAAGGAAGTTATTTTGGACCAAAGATGATTCACTCCAGAGTGAAGAGGTATTGCTTTTGTGATAAAAGTATGGATTGCACACTACGAAGGTCAAATATTTTTTCCCTTTTTTTCCAAAGGTCAGTTGATGTTATATTTATATCGCTCCTTTAAAACTGTGATTAAACATTTTCACTTGTACTGTCTCTAGCTGTAAATCAACATCTGGGTAAAATGTTAGAATCACTTTTCATCCTTCTTAAGTACTTTTTTTACTACTCAGCATCTGGTGTAAGAGTCACATGAAGGAAATGGTAGCAGTTGCCTGCCTCCTGTCTTTGTTCCATACCCTCACGGACACACTTCAAATGAATAGGCTCAGTCTCACAGCCTGTTCTGAAGACTGATTAGAAAGTAGTCAGTTGCATGATTAGGATAAAGCAAGAATGCATTTAATAATCTTTTTGAAAAAGTGCTTTTAATGGCTTAGACTTTAGTTATGACTCAACAGCATGTTTTCTGACTTTTTTTCAATGTCAGGAAACAAGACCAGGATATAGGAGAGCAGTTGACAGGCTGTAATCACTGACACCAAACAAAACAGCAGTCAAGAGTCCTGTTTATGCTTTGGCCTCTGAGTCACGGATGGGCAGCTGTCTAGGTTCTCTAGTTAACTTTTCTGACCTGAAACTAATAGCACTGGTATAAGAAATGGTATCTCTTGAGCAAGTTGTGAGTGTTCTTTAATTAATACTCAAAGGGTAGTCTAATATGTTTAGAAACAAGCCTTTGTAAAAATGTAAAGTATTATGATGATGCGTTTTAATTGGCCAAGCCAAATTACAGAATTCTAATTTAATTTTTGCAATTTTCCTCAGTGCTCTTTGCTAACATTAACTGAAAAATCTATGAGCTATCCTCTTATACTTGGGCTGATCCTGGAGGGCACTGAAATCAGCAAATTACTCCCTTAGCGCACAATAGTCAACCATGTGAGATAATTTCCTACTCCCCAGTCCTCCAGAGTACTCTTCACACACCAAAGGCAATAATTCCTCTAAATTGTTCCACAGTGGCTAGAAAAGTGAAATCTTTATAAAGCTAGAATAGAGCTTCTGCAAACTTGCTATCAGGAGTTGACACATCTAAATTTCTAAAGTTAAAACTTGATGTTGAGCTTGTGGTCCTATCTAAATAGACATTGTAGAAACACTTATATTTAGAAAAAATGCCTTAAAGTTTCATCGCTCTTTTCCACATGAAATGAGACTCAGTGATAGTATAAGTCTTTCGGAAAAAAAAAAAAAAGTATCAACTACCATTTGCTCATTAAGCTGCAAAAGAATGCCTGGGTGGGTCACACTCTCAATCCTCTCTGAAAGGAACCAGAATATTAGTGCAGAACCTGTAAAATGATAAAATGTTGATTGCACACACAACCAAATGGCTTAGCCTATGCTGGTTTGATGTACATGTCTTAGAATTTGAGGAAATACTTTTCTTTGATTATTTTATGAATATGACAAGTGACCATTTTTTTCCTGCCATTTATCTTTGTGGCTTGAACCATGATATACTTTTTTCCCACAGAAGTTAAAATTTAACCAAGATAGAATAAATTATATTTTTCCAGGTGATCCCAATACAACATTGCAAAATGTAAGTTCAGGTTTCCCTCTCTCTGTCTTATTTTACCAAAAGTAAGAAACAGTAAAAATCTCAAAAATTTTGTTATGCATAGAAGCACACTAATTTTGTTTAGGCATCAACTAATTTCTCTAGGTTAAGGGTGGACATACGCTTGTATAAATAACTTGTGTAACCAAAATTCCATTTATAGCCTTATTATACTAATAAACTACAAATATCCCAGAAGCTAAATCCCCATCATTTACCTAGTACCAGGTAAATTTATGCCAAGTTATTTACACAACAGTTTCTAGTGAGTTGGCACACCCACAACATCATGCAATTGGAAATATAAGCTTACCATATCTCTTCTCATAAACCAGATTTAGAAGTAGTTCTAATTAACACACCTTAGTGTATATTACTTCCATATTATGGCAGGATGGCTAGAAACTTTTTTGGATAGAAAGAATTGAAGAGACAGTGTTGGAGAAAGCATGTCATTTGTGACTTAAGTGGCAAGTTACAACACTAAGCCACACACTAGAACAGTATGCAATCCAATCTAAACAGGAAACATTTTTCTCCAGAGTCACAGCAAATTGAAAGGTATGATTCTAGGAAGCGTAGTTTAGTGACAAACCAGCTTAACAATGACTGCTTTTTTACAAGCAGATTGAGGACAATATGCCATTATCATTGTATGACTGATTTAACCTTCCCTTGCTTAAGAGAACTAAAATACAGACAGCACACTTCCTCTCGTGTAATGTGTTCTACTTCAGTGGCATTGATTGAACTTCTAACATTATAAAATATGGTTTTTAATTTTATTTATGGTTTTTATTTGGTCATCTTTATTGTTGAAGGAAAAAAATCATAAATGCTATCCTAGTGACAATAAGAAAAACCTCAATGAAAATCTAGTCAAAATTAAAGAACTCTGCTGCATATTATAATTATTCCTAAAACCAAAATGCTTAGAGAGAAGGAAGTGTTGCAAATAAAGAGCTGGGTTTTACTTGCTTGTTTGGTTGTTATTGGCTATTGTCACACGCTGAGTCCTTAAGGGTGGGATTACAGAGTTAACCTCTTTATGTAAGAGTAGAATCTTGTTTACTCACCCACTTCTCTCAATCATTCTTTAACTTTTTTTTGAAAGTGTTCTCCTCACCTTAATTTTTTACAATCCTCTATTCTAGCTTTATAAAGGAGGCTATGTGTATTGATTTTAAAGAGACTGGCAGGGGAAGAAGGAGAGAGAGAGAACGAGAGAGAGAGAAATATCTATGTGAAAGAGAAACTTTGATCAGCTGCCTTCCGTACATGCCCCAACTGGGGATTGAACCTGTAACCTAGGTAGGTGCCCTGACTGGGAATTGAACCCACAATCATTTGGTGGTGTACAGGATGACACTCTAACCAACTGAGCCACCTGGCCAGGGAATTTTACTCTAACTTTTATTCATAGATTCATTCCTTCTCTCAGTCCATGACCAGGAGGGAGACTGGTCAAACCTTTGGTCAGGACCAACCCAATCAGGTTATTGTATTCTAGTAATCATGTTAAATGGATCTAAAGATAGCATAAACTCTAAAACAATCTAATTAAAGTGTATTTTATGACTTTTGGTAGATATAGCTAAAACCAGGATTGATCTTTTATATGAACTTCTTACAGGATGAATAGAAAAGTATGAAAAGATCTACAGGACATTTTGACATGACAAATGGAGGAAGGAAAGAAGCTGTGAATTCACCTGTCCAAAGGAAGTGTGCTAGAATATATACAGAGAATAACCAGGGCCTACTAACAGCATTTTAATCCCAGATCCAACTTCATCAGAAACAGAGCTATTGCTACACTTGAGAGTTATGAGAACAGATAAATTTCCTCTTTCAGAATCCAGTTTTCTTTGTCACTTTATAATTGATATTTAATTTTTTCACCCTCACAGCAACCATGTAGTACAGATATTATTTTACATTTTCAGGAGCAAGGGAACATAATCTTAGTAAACTTAAGCAAGTTGTCCAAGAGTACCACTCAATAAATAGCACAACTGAGTTTTAAAACTATGTCTGTCTGACTATAAATCTTAATCTCTTAAACATTACAAAATAAAATGCTCCTTTAAATGGGAGAAGAATAATGCAATTTCAAAATCAGAACTCCTTACAGCTGAACAGCCACCCATTTTAACTGGCTTCAAGTATATGGACAAATAATCTTGTAGACTGCAATAAATGTAAAGTCTTGAAACTTAGCAATAGTTTGTATAAAAATGTGTCATATGATTCAGTTGTGCTTTATATAACTTACACTTGTTAGAATTGTATAACTTTCCTCCCAATAGTAGAATGAATCTTAAACTGATACTTTCCCCTCCCCCAGGACTGGATATGACTCATTCTGTTGATCTTCACATCACCATAAGTCTTCCTAAAGAAAACCTGCTCTGATTAATATTTAAAGTACCATGGGGATTGTTTCCTGTTTTTCTTAAGCTGTCTACCCTCCTTGCTATTATCTCACAGATGATTTATTAGGCATGCGGGTTTGTATTGTTCCTGATACTACAAGAAAAACAACAAGTAGAGCAATGTTTTTCAAACTGCTGAACCCAGAAAGCTGGGGAGAAGAGTGGGAGTTACATATTGAGTTTCTGAGTACAATTACAGGTTTTGTTTTGTTTTCAAAAAAAGCTCTGCTTCTTTTTAAAACATTTGGAATTCCTAACAATAATTACCTTTAGAATTATGTCAATTTTGTGCATGGTATGATTTGAATTTTCTCTGCCTTTAGATATTAGCATAGTAAGATCAGAAAGCTAAGCAGTACAATTTAATATGTATTTGCTATGTGACCTTGGGTAAACAATTTCACTTATTTGATTATTAGTTTTATCCATGTGTAAATTGGAGATAATAACAGAATGCAGTGATAAATTTGATAATATAGGTGTAATGATGATGATGCTAAGGGAAAATATTTAACCCCCATCCTAAAAGGAGAAGAAAAATGTCTAACTTGATATGATAGCTACTATCAGTTTTATTTGTCAGGTGTAAATTTAGCTGAAAAGGAGGTAAGGAAAAGTATAACAGCTCCATGCAAAGAATTTTAAAATCTTGTACAAGATAGAATATGGGAAAATACATGCCTAAGTCTGTTATGCATTAGCAAATTAGGAGTAATTCAGTGTACTAAAGGCAGTAAGTGTGATGAACCAGAATCAGTGGGAGACCAAATGTTTCTTAAGTCAAATTATAGATCTCATCGTCAAGAGAAGAAGGAAACATGGAAATATTATTATAAACAGTTAAGAGAAATTATTCAATTTGCATTTCTATAATATTACTCAGGTGGCAATGTAAAGATGGATTGAATGAACCTAAATTCTTCACTATACGGTGGCCTGATGAGATGAAGTTGACTTACAATAAGAATGGAGAATTCTAACTTGGTCTTCAGGGTAAATGATGATGCTTTGTATTGAGAAAGTGACATTCAATAGAAGCAGCAATGTTAGCTTAGTGAATGAACCCTTTAAAGTTGTATTTTATTCCTTTGGTAATGAATCATTTTATACTAAGTAAATAATTCTTTATTTTGAAGTTTCTCTGTTAAAATAACAGTTTCTGTGTCCTGACTTTACTGATATTATCTATTTAGATATGTAATTACTAAAAATAAGAACAAGAAAAAACATAAAATTAGAAATAAGGATCAATAATAACAGCAGAAAGAAATACAGAAAAAGCCTAGTATTTTAAAAAAGCTTCTTTAAAGTTCTAGATAATTCATTGTTCAAAGAAGAAATCAAAATGAAAATTAAAAAAAGAAAATTACATGAAATAATATTCTTCATTTGAAAACTTCCAGAATGCTAAAAGCATAATCGATGTTAATGAACTTATCAGCTTAAGTTAGAAAATATACAAAAATAAAAATGAAATGGAATAGAAAGATGCAGGAAAGATTAATAAAATAAATACAACATGCAATAAAGTAGAATAACGTTAAAAGCTTATTCTCTGAACCAACTCTAGTTAGGTAAGAAAAGAGACAGAACAAAATTATAGATACAAGGCATTTGGGCTATTAATGTTTGAAAATGAAACATTAAATATCTTTATTTCTTTTTTATTTTTTCTTAAAGATTTTATTCATTATTCTCAGAGAGAAGGGCAGAGAGGGAGGAAGAAAGGGAGAGAAGCATCAATGTATGTCTGCCTTTCACCTGCCTCCAGCTATGGACCTGGCTGGAGATCTGGCTTGCAACCTGGTTATGTGCCCTGGCTGGGGAATTGAGCCAGAGACCTTTGGGTTCGTAGGCTGGCACCTATCCATTGAGCCACACCAGCCAGGGCTTTAAATATCTTTATTTCTAAAAACATAAATACTTAAATGAAATGGAGGCATTTCCAGAAATGCCTAACAATATGCAGTGCAAAATGAGCTTTAGAGAATTTGAATTTTGGAATCAGCTGTCTGGGTTTAAATCCTGCCTTCACAATTTTCCACCATATTACAGGGAGGGAACTCTCTAAGCCTACTTTCTTCATGTGTAAAATGGAAGCAATAATAGTTTCTAAGATCAATAATTCCAAAATAGATTAGAAGAATTACATTATTTGATTAGCTTTAAATCCAGAAAAAATAGTAAATCAATAATTTTTAAAAGTTTCAAAAAGTAAGATATTCATTTTAATATTTTCCTAATGAAATTTACCAAATTTAAAAAAAGAAACAATTCAAATTTTATACATTTTTGTAGTTAACAGAAAAGCAATAAAGATTCTTCAACTGAAATGTGAATATTTGGGTAGTATAAATTTGACAACAAAAATAAATAAGTAAAAGGTTAAAATTAGAAGCAAAAGTTACAGTCACGACTATAAATGTGAAAATCCTAAATAAAATGTTAGCAATCATAGTAAGAAATATCTAAAACAAATTGTTATCTCTAAATTTAAGGTATTCAAGATGACAATATTAGTTTAATACTATCAATTAATTAATTTGGTTCCCAATGTTAACTGATTTAACAAAAATAAAACTTAAATTATGCCAATTTGACTTAAATAAGGCATTTGATCAAGTTCAATAACACATTACCTTAAAAATTAGTCATATGATGGGATTACCCTGCTGTGGTGTGTGTGTGCGTGTGTGTGTGTGTGTGCGTGTGTGTGTGTGTGTATTAGAGCAAACAACAGATACAGAGTTAAAAATTTTTAAAGCATTTATTTTAGCATCAAGTACAAATAAAGGAAGTCTTTTTCTTCAACATTATTTTGGGAACTATGCCTGAATAGTAAACTTATACTTATAAGTAAATATCAAAAAAATATAAAATGTTTTCATAATTTGTGATGGTATCTATTTAGAAATTTATACAGATTTTATAGAAAATATAAGAAAAACCACAAATGAATTATTAAATTTAATGAGGAAATTTAACAATTGGACACAAATCAATACCAAAGTGTGTTGGTAGAGTATATCATTTTCAAAACCCTTGTGATTACATACACACACACACACATACATATACATACATACACATAGCACAGACCAAAAAATGGCTTTTTCAAAGCCATTATATAAGAATTAAATAAACAGGAAGTTCCATGCTTATGAGTAAAATGGTTTTTAATATTATAATAATTATAATTCCTTAAAACATTCTATAAATTTAATATAACTACACTGAAAATCCTACCATGTTTATGTAGTGGCTAACAATCCAAAATGTGGACAGAAAGTTAAATGTCATAAATAGCTAAGTATTCTTGGAGAAAAAGTATAAAACAAAGTAGAATAGGTATGTCCAACCAACTCTCAATACTTACTATAAATCTATATTAAAAATAAAAGTATTAGTAAAGAATAAATATTAATCAGTGGAAAGAATAGGAATATAGACTATTTGTGATAGAGCTGACATCGAATATAAATGGGAAAAAGATAAGCCATGAAATAATTTGTTCTAGGAAAATTGGTAATTGCTATTCAAAATATAACATTTGGCTTCCACCCATAGCATAATAAAATATTAATTCTACTTGGATTAAATAATTAAATACAAAAGGTAAATGTATAAAACTTTAAATAGAAAACAGAACAATAAGTTACTATAGTGACGTTTCTGAAATATGTTTTTAAAAATAAATTCATTAAGAAAAAGCTAGTAATTGTAAGGTCATTTATATTTAAAACTCCTTTTATCAGGAGATAGAAGAGGATACAAATTGTAAAGATATTTACAACATATAACTAATACAGGTGATGATGTTTGCCTGTACTTATAACAACCAAAGTAATAATGTTGGCCTTTTCATGCTCACCAAACATTATGGTGACAGTTTTATGAAACTTTGATATTTTTAACAATGAAGCCAACACTTAAAATGCTAAGATGCTTCTGGAGAGGGAGTTATTGAAAGAGCAGTTGACCAAAAAGCTAGAAACCACTGCAGAAAATTTTTAAAAAATAAAAACATATCAAAAATCCTTGGGAATCTCAACAGTGAGACCTGTCCATGAACAAGATATCAGTTAAAAGTGTAGACAAAAAAAGGAAAGAGTTGGCATAGTCAAAAGTGTAACTGAATAGTGTTTAATGTACGTAGAGATCATTACAAAAGGCATGGTTAGGCAAAGGAAAATGAACAAATAGAAAGGCCTATCCCCTGACTAGTCCTGAAGGGGCAAGAAAGAGAATAGAATAATTACCTGACAATATCCATGGCTTTTGCAGAAAATAGTGCTATTCCAAAACTGTCCTAGCAAGATGATAGCCAGGAGTACAAAACTTTTGCTTTTACCCCTTATGCTACTTCTGAGTCCTGTTGGCTGAACCCAATGAAGAGAGGGTAAGGGAATCCTTAATGTGTTACATAAATATTAGCTCCTGATCCCTTCTTCCCACAATAGGGAAGACAAGAAATATCCAGAAAGGAAGTTAAAGTCGGACATAGCTGGTATACCCCATCATTATAGACTTGATGAGAATAAAACCTCATTTATGTCAGTCATTACTGTGTCTCCAATGCCTTAAATAGTGCCTAGCATATGATAGGCACACAGTGGTTAAATAAATTGATATATTCAGCCATATAACATATAAACAGATGTCTGATACAAAACAAATGCTCTAGAAATAGTAGTTTTTATCTGTCTAGTTTCTGTACGTTTGAAGAGAATTTACCAAAGGTTCGTTTAGTTAAATGATCCTCTGAGTGATATGATTAGATTCCCAACTATAACTCTAAATTAATCATGGACCAACACTTTCCTTACTCTTAACTGCCATTCTTTTGTGTTTCTTTCTTTTCCCAGTCATTGGAAACCCTGGTTGAGTCACCAGCTCTTTCACAAGAAATACTCTCAGCAGAGCACTGGGCTCCTCCTTCTCCTAACCTTTCGCTCCCCAAATGCTGTGCCTAGAAACATCATTTCTTCATCCAGGCAGACCTGCCACTAGCTTAGGTTCACTCTGTCAAATGTTTTCTGATACTCCTGATACTTGTTTTCAAATGATTCAGTGCTTCTCCAGCCAGCCTCATTTCTTTTAGCAATGCCCATTCCCTCACATAGTTTCATATTTATGGAGACTGATTCAAATTCTTTTCCACAAAATTCCAAAAACCCATGTAAATTTTAGTTTGATCAGACATTTATTCTGGTGAACAATGTGTGATAGGTAAAAGAATTTTCAAGCCATTCTGCAACAGTTAGGTTTCTCTACATGAGAAAATACTAAGGGATGGTGCTACAGAGCTCCTGCACATTCTGGACTCTAAGGCTCTCATCTCTGACTCCCCAAAAGAGTGTTAGAGCAGTACCCCAACATATTTTAAAAATTAGTCATTACAGTAGCACACTCATTTATACAAGAAAGAAGTAAAACTGTTTTAAGAGACTGAATTGACTGCTTGAATTAAATTAACAGTGCAATGAAGAAAGAACTGACCATCAGCCCTGACTGGTGTGACTCCAATCAATGTTTCTCTCCCTTCTTTCCCGGACCCATGATCCCTCCCTCTCTTTATTCCCCTTTCTCCTTTCCCTAAAAATAAGCGAATAAAATATTTTTAAAAAGATCTGAACATCCAATGGCCTAAACTGTATACTTATACAAAGCACTATAATTTTCAAATCACTATTATATATACTATTTAATTTAATTTATAGTTTTATGATAAAGTTAGAATTACTGAAAGCTATCATCAGTAGAAATAACCTAAGTTTTCATCTATTCCAATTTCGTTACTCCTGTAATAATGATGATGATAATACCACATTGCTGATTTGAGTTATCTTATACCTTGTAGAAAAATTAATACATTTTTTAAATTAACTTTAAAATTGACTTTGACTAGCCAGTGTTCTTCTGTCTCAGTAATATTGCAATCCATGTCAATCATTCTAATAGATATATGATATTCTATCTTATTTGGGGAGCACATTTTAAAATTATATTCTCAGGATATTTTTTAAATTAAATAGGGGAAGGAAAATGTAAATTAGGAAATTCAAAATACAAAAATGGAGTAACACTTTGGCAATTGCCATCCATGTATTACCTTCTATTTGAAGACATAGCAAATATACCATATCTTGGAAACTCTGATACAAAGCTTGATGTGTTCTAAAATGTCAAATCTACCAATGTCGGTTACTAGTACCTTCTTTAGAAAAATGTTCAAATCCTTTTTATCTCATTTTTCTTTCCAGATACTATTTTGGAAGTTTCATAAGGTATTCATGGCCAAAAGAACTATATTAAATTTTTTCCTGGTAGTTTCTTATACATCTTATTGGAATCTGCTCAGAAGAACACAAATGGAAATGCAAAAGGCATTTTGTCATTTTTTTTAAAAAGCAACTGCTGCCCTGGCTGGGAGCACAGTGGATAAGGAGTTTGCCTGCAAACCCAAAATTCGCTGATTCCATTCCCAGCCAGGGCACATAACCAGGTTGCAAGCCAGGTCTCCAGCCAGGTCCGTAGCTGGAGGCAGGTGAAAGGCAACCATACACTGATGTCTCTCTCCCTCTCTGCCTCACTCCCTTCTCCTCTTTATAAAAATAATAAATAAAATCTTTAAAGAAAAAAATACCAACTGCTTATTTATAAAAGAAGAAACTTTAGCTTCAGTTGGCAACTAGTATCAGGGAAACATCAGTTATCTGGTAATACTAAAATGTTATGGCAACTTCAGTTTGTCTAAATGCCACACCTTCCCTGTGAATCTCTATGTGCCAGACGTTTTTTCTAAGGAAATTTTAAAGGAAGGACAGGGTCAGAAACTGTGTGTTTGACCAGTTTAATAATTGTTTTAGGGGGTTGAGGGTTTCATCAGGGTATGTTTTATATCTTAGGCAATTTCCAGAAGATCGTTATGTTGAATCACAGATGACAGAGTTATAAAAGACCAGAAGAATGTATCTGCTTCACCTGATCATGCTTGCACAGGTAATAAATTATAATCCGACTTTATAGGTGAACTAGTTGAGCCTCTGAGAATTCAAGTGCTTTGGAAAACATCACATGGTCGATTCTGCTAGAGATCGGCATTTCTGTTAAAGCACTGAGCATACTGTCATAATTTCCTGTTAGTTCTTAAATAGTGGCCTCCCTCAAAATATTCTAAGGACAAAAAAAGTACACATGAAGGGATAACATGGATGTTTATCATTTTTATATCACTGGCTCCTGTTACCCTGCTTGGAAGTTCAATACATGTTATTGAAAAAAAAAAAGTGATCAACAATGGAATGATAGTTCTAATACCTATCATGAAATATTACTCATGTGTGAGCATAAAAATATATTTATTTTAGCTAGAAATTGTGAATGACACATCCTGTTTGCATTTCATAAAATTGTAAATTAAAAAAAAAAATTAGAGCAGGAAGGGACAATACCATATCTTACCAAGAAAAAAAAAATTTAATTTTTAAGCTAATTTTTTCAAAATTTCATTTATTAATTTCAGAGAGAGAGGGAGAAAGAAGAGAGAGAGATTTGTTTTTCCATTTATATATTCATTCATTGGTTGTTTCTTGTATGTGACTTGACCAAAGTTCAAACCTACAACCTTGGCATATTAGGATGAAGCTCTAACCAACTGAGCAACCTGACCAGGGTATTAAATTCTTCAAATTATAAAATAAGTATGAAAATTGAAATGCAAATAAGTAACAGTACTTATTCCATATTGCTCAATGGAGTCCAAATGAGGCCTTATTTATTTATTGGCAGAGCAAGTTGTTGACACCTTTTATGGTTCCGATCTAACAAAAATGTTATAACCTCTTCAGGAAATGTTGTTTCTCTTTCTCTTGCCAGAGGAGTTCATTTCTGAGACAGAGTACTCAATATAATTCACATTGAACATTAACTTCAAAAGTATCATGCTTTCCTACCATCATCATTATTAAAGGCCTCCAGGTGCTCAGTGTTCAACCTCTTTCCGTCAGGAAATTGTTTGGGTCCTTTTGACAGAATTAGAAACAGAGAACCAATAAATCCATGTATAACCTCAAAGACCCATCTGTCAGTTGTAGACTGACAGGTCTTTGTTTTGTTTTGCTTTGTTTTGCTTTCCTTTATCCTGAGGGCACTAATGGATGCTAATAATTGGGACATAAAGATAATCAACAAAGAGACACAAACAGCATTATATATTAGAGAATACCATCAGATCGCCCTAAGCATTACTTTTCTCATCTTCCACTAATGTGCATGGGTTTACATAATATGTTTCTTTCAAATACAACTGTCAGAAAATATCAGACTAAATTGTTATTATTTAGTATTCAGGTGGGCATACATTCTGCCAGGGAAAAATAGAAACAACATATTAAAAGAGTAACTTTCTTGTAGAAAATATCTATTCTTTTAACATACACTTATATACCAGAGCCTTATTCTATGAAATATCTCTCAGATTTGGAGTAGTAAGTTACCATATCAACTTTGTAGAGATTTTATCTCTCAACAAACAGGGAATTTATTCACATTCAAAAACTCATTGTTCTGTCAGGTATAAAACAGGAAAAGAACGAGAAGAGAGAGGTCACTTTCTGAAATAAATGCCATCTGATGTACAGATGATGCCATGACCTTCGGGTATCTTTCTCTGTTGCCTAATCCATAAAATGAGCTTTCTACTTAATCTTTTTCTTATAATTAAAAAGTTCCGGCTTCAGTTAGAGCTGATGCCATGCAACTTCTGAGAAAGAAAACTTGAATAGCCTTCAGTTTTGAAGATAATATACAAAGTTTATATCAACATCTTTAAAATACATGAAAATAGCTGAGTAATTTATCTTTCTTCCTGAAAATCTGAGAGGAAGTTTTGAAAAACACTAATAGAGGCCCGGTATTTGGTTGGGCGTTGGTTGGCAGCTTTTCCCTTTTAATCTAAACACACAAGCACCGTGGGTCATGTCATCTCCATGTCTCTACTCTGTTATTATAGATTTTAACACAATAGCTGATCTGACAGTGCATGCCTACGACCTAGGGCAAAACAAGCTAACTAAAGAGATTTATCTTTTTCAAAAAGACCACCTTATTGGATTCATAAAGTGAGACTTTTTTAAAGTACATTTTATTGATTATGCTGTGACAGTTGTCCCAAATTCTTTTCCCTTTGCCCTCCTCCTCCCAAGCTCCCACTCCCTCTTGCATTCCCACCACACTCCCCCTTGGATTATGTCCTGGGTTGTGTATGTAAGTTCTATGTTTTCAGTCACTTCCTCCCCCCTCCCAACTGATAACCCTCCCATTGATCCCCATACCTAGGATTCTGATCTTATTCCGGTTGTTTGCTTAATTTATTTTTGTTTCCATTTTTATTTTTTAGGTTCTGTTGTTGATAGTTGTGAATTTGTTGTCTTTTTTTTAAAGATTTTATTTATTATTTCCAGAGAAAGGGGAAGGGAGAGAGGCAGAGAGGGAGAAAAACATCAATGTATGGTTGCCTTTCACCTGCCTCCAGCTACAGATCTGGCGGGACACCTGACTTGCAACCTATTATCATTTTAATGTTCATAATTTTGATCCTCTTTTTCTTAAATAAGCCCCTTTATCATTTCATATAAAAATGGCTTGGCGATGATGAACTCTTTTAGCTTTACTCTGTCTGGGAAGCACTTTGTTTGCCCTTCCATTCTAAATGATAGCTTTGCTGGATAAAGTAATCCTGGTTGTAGATCCTTGCTTTTCATCACTTTGAATACTTCTTGCCAAGCCCTCCTTGCCTGCAAAGTTTCTTTTGAGAAATCAGCTGATAGTTTTATGGAAACCCCTTTGTAGATAACTCTCTTCCTTCCTCTTGCTGCTTTTAAGATTCTCTATCTTTAATCTTTAGAATTTTAACTATGATGTGTCTTGGTGTGGTTCAATTTGGGAACAGCTTTTTTAGGACTCTCTATGCTCCCTGGACTTGTATGTCTATTTCCTTCACCAAATTTGGGAAGTTTTCCTTCATTATTTTTTCACACAAGTTTTAAATTTCTTGTTCTTTCTCTTCTTCTCAGGCACCCCTATGATTCAGATGTTGGCACACTTAAAATCATCCCAGAGGTTCCTGAGACTCTCCTCATTTTTCCCAATTCTTGTTTCCAATTTCTGTGCTGGTTGACTGTTTATTTCTTCCTTATGTTCCAAATAGTTGATTTGAACCCCATTTTTCTTCCCTTCCCTTTGCTTGTTTCACTCGGCCTAGCCTTCATTTCTTCCCTCCTGTATTTGCTACATTTAAACATATCTGTCAAGTCTATGAGCATGTTTAAAACCGATGTTTTAAACTGTGCATCTGTCAAGCTGGCTATTTCTTTGTCACTTAGTTCGGCCACTGGGACCTTGATTTGTTCTCCTTTTTGAGGCATATTTCTCTGACTCTGCATCTTGACAGCCTTCTGTGTTTGCCTCTGTTTCTTAGGTAGAACTACAGCACCTGTTAAATTGTAAGGGATGGATCTTTGGGTATTCATCAGTGCAGGGCGACCCATTTTTCCACATTGTGAAACTGTATAAGGGGGAGGGGTCTGAGAGAAAATAATGTGGCTTGCTCAATACTTGCCCCTTTTCCAGGCACTTCTCCCACTTCCTGTATGGGACTGGTGCCTCTCTAGTTGTTGCCTGATCCATCCCAGAATGGATCTGCGGATGTTCTAGGACCATGAGGCCCTCTAAACAAATGGACTCTGCTGAGAGACCAGCAGTTTCTTCTTCCACCCAACCACCACTGGTTTTCACAGTCAGAAGCAATGAGGCTTCATCCTCCCAACAACCTCTGCTCCCCCAGGTGCTGGAACCCTGAGATGAGAGATCTGGTCGGTGCCAGAAGCACTCCCCAGGTGTTTCTACTATAATTGCCCTTTCTGCAGACAACCCCTGCTACTCCCCCCATCAACACACTCAGGCAATGAGCTTGCCAAACCTCATTCTCCCTGTCCTGTCTCCACCCCACCTACCTGTCTGGATGAGCATTTCTTCTTTATATCTTTTGTCTGTTGGACTTCTGTACAACTTAATATTCTGGAATTTCTGATTGTCTCTAGTTTTGAGATAGATGTATTGTTTTTGGTGTGGAGGGAGATGCAGCATGTCCATGCCTCCATCTTGAATTCTTAGAGAATTTATTTTTTTTGTATTAAGTTTGAGATTTCTTATTTGAGGCTAACCTAGAGAAAATGAAAGAGAAAGAGAGAGAGAGAGAGAGAGAGAGAGAGAGAGAGAGAGAGAGAAGTTAATTTTTGAATTTCATAGATTTTTCTCTATGCATCTTTGCTGGACAGATCATGATATCTCAAACAATCTGTTACTCTAAATTCCCACCTCTTTGCAAAACAGCTGTATGCTTGTCTTTATGGACATTACCATGAATTGTTATTGAGAATCAGTATTATCTGGGTACATCTATTTCAGGAATCAAATTTGGATGTCAAAGTGGATGTAGAGGCAGTAGCCTACCAAGTACAAAAGTTCTGCCTGTTAGTGGTGTTGTATACCATATAGGAGCTAGTAAATAAATCACATATTTTTATTTAGACCATTTGGATATGAGACATGCAGAGAGGTCAAAAGACATTTGAAATAAACAAGATCAGTTCAGATGCTTTCTGACTATAACAAAATATTTGGTCTCAAACTGGGTTGAATAATAAGGAAATTATGATTTCACATGAAAAATCCAGAAGCAGGTTTGGTGTAAGGGAAACATCTCAAGGCTCCAGCTTCATTTCCCTTTGAATTAAGGTCTAAACATGGCTTTGTTCCCAGGCTGGAAGAAAACTGTTGGCAGCGATTTAACAGGTCAAATTCAGGGCCAACAACACCTAAGATAAGAAGTTAGGCTATTTTTTCTCTGACTGTCCCAACTTTAGTGCAAGAAAACCTTTCCAGAATCCATCCAGAAAACTTACCCTCCTGTCTTAATTAGTAGTGTTCAATCAAATAACACCCCTTTTAACCCATTAACTAGCAAAAAGAATAGGAGTATCATGAATTACCTAATTTGGGGAAGAGAGCATTTAGGAGTATCACCCTTAAGAAAGAAGGAAATATTAAAAGCACAGATAGTAAAAAAGAAAGAAAAGAAAGAAAGAAAGAAAGAAAGAAAGAAAGAAAGAAAGAAAGAAAGAAAGAAAGAAAGAAAGACAAGAAAAGCTGAGTCAGGTTGAAAGCAGAATTATGAATTATTGCTTTAGTTTGAAATTTTATCAGCTATCAGTAAAGCCTACATCCTGTGTGTCTATGCAACAGAACCTTATAAAGTGAATTAAATTTTCATGTTCCTATTAACTTATAAAAATCTAGCATAACATCTTAGTTGCTAGCAACACCCCAAAGCTTTTCTGACATAAATTACTTTTGCATATCTTATTCATTAAAGCCATACTTTGTTTTAAAGGCTTTTTTAAAAAAAAGATTTTATTCATTATTTTTAGAGAGAAGGGCAGGGAGGGAGGAAGAAAGGAAGAGAAACATCGATGTATGGTTGCCTTTCACGTGCCTCCAGCTACAGATCTGGCTGGAGACCTGGTTTGCAACCTGGTTATGTGCTGGAACCAGGAATTGAACCAGTGACGTCTGGGTTTGCAGGCCTATGCCTATCCACTGAGCCACCAGCCAGGGCTTTAAAACCATGCTTTATTATATTTAGAGTAAGATATAATTAACATAACTCCTTCGCAGATTCAAATTATCTGCAGTTTAATCAGAACTGAAATAAAAGGCAAAAGTGTTTCCCACTGTATTGTTAAAGGAGTTCTCAGACTCTTATTTCTTTTTTTCTTACTTCTTGGTTATTGTTGTGGTTTGCTATTGCTTCCCTTAACTCAGTTCATGCTGCAGGAATCAATTATTCCACTTAGCAGTCTATTGTTGATCATTCACCAATAGTTTTCCTGCCACTGCCACAATCTCCACAGCCACTACAGATCATGTTTGGGGAGAGCCTTCTTTTGTGACCACAGTTCTTTAGACCAACACAGTAAACTGCAGTTTCTTTAGATAGTATAGCCTTTTTTAAAATGTATTAATTTCCTATTTCTGTGTAATAAATTGTTAGAGACAACAGATTAAAACAATATAAATTTGTTACCTCAGAGTACACATACGATGAGCTGAGTCCTCTGCTCAAGGTCTTGGAAAGCTATAATGGAAATGCCTTGGGCCAAGCTCTCCTCTGATGCCCCATGTCCTCCTTTCAGATCATATGACTATTAGTAGAAATAATTTTCTTGCAGCTGTAGAACTCATGAAGGCTCCTTCTTCAATGACAATAGGAAAATTCGTTTGACTTTAGGAAAGTCTAGGTGCTTTAAAGTATACATAATTAAGTAAATTCCATCCAGGAAAACCTTTCTTTCTTTCTTTTTTTTTTTTTTTTTTAAGAAAGTGACACTTTATTTTGACTTATTAAAATAATAAATGCATATAGCTATAAATAAAATACTAAATACAGAATGCTATGAAATAAAGAGTAAAGTAGTTGACAAATATATGGCAAACAGGGGTGTGTGTGTGGAGGGAGGTGGGTACTATATATACACATACTGTACATAGATGTAACAAGATTTTCAAAAAAGTTTTAACTCATTCTTCCCTTGATTTTTGTTTCCCCCATACTGTGTTCATTACCTGCCCCCATTTCTTGCTCTTTTCTTTGAAGTTACATACATTATACATGTACAACATAATAATATATTTGTATATATCAAAATAATCACCAGTGTATAAGTCGAGTTAACATCTGTCATCATACATAGTTACAGAATATTTTCTCTTGGGATGAGACATTTTTAAGATCTACTCTTTTGGCAAGTTTCAAATATGCTATACAGTATTATTAACCACAGTCACCATGTTGTACACTACATCTCCACAGGTTATATTAGAACTAGAAATAGACTTTTTGACTCCTTTCACCCATTTTATTTATCCCTGAGTCCCCATCTTGGACCAATCTGTTCTTTACATCTGTGAGTTTGGGTTTTTCATTTTTTGAGTTTTTCATTTTTTTTAAATTCCTCTTACTTGTGTGATTATACAATATTTGTCTTTCTCTGTGTGACTTATTTCATTCAACGTAATGCCCTCAAGGTCAATCCATGTTGTAGCAAATAATAAGACTTTATATATATTACATTTATTTATATATATGACATTTATTCAGAAACTTAGGTTCATGTCATGGCTATTGTAAATGATGCTGCAGCAATAAATATGAAGGTGTTTATTACCATCCAAGATAGTATTTTATTTTCTTTGGATAACCAGAGTAAAATTGGTAAATCATGGTAGTTCTATTTTTAATATTTTTGAGGAACCTTCTTACTGTTTGTCATAGTGGCTGCACCAATTTATATTTCCACCAAAGTGCATGAGGGTTCACTTTTCTCCATACCCTCGGCAACATTTGTTATTTTGTTGTCTTTTTTATAATAATTGTTCTAACAGGTAAAAGGTAATACCTCTTTGTGGTGCTTGTTTTCATTTACTTGATGATTAGTGATGTCGACCATTCTTTTCATGTACCTGTTTGCCATTGTTTGAAAACAATGCTTATTCAGATCCTCTGCCTATTTTTAATTTGATTGTTTGGAATTTCTTGTAATTGAGTCATATAAGTTCTTAATATACTTCAGATATTAGCCCCTTATGTAATTTATTATTTGAAAATATGTCTCCTATTCAGTAAGTTGCCTTTTCATTTTGTTGAAATAGAGAATATTCAAAGAGCTAGATGTTAGCATCAATAGCATAAAATTTCCAGGATATTGTGTTAAAATTTCAAGGAAAAATATATGGAATAATTTTTAAAAGAACCAATAATTGAGTAATGGTTAAATAGAGGAATAAGAAAGAGAATTGTGAAAGCTATTACAAAAACAATAGTTGAATAGCTAGAAGAGGTTACGTAGAGTAGGGCCAAAGGAGTCCAGAAAAGAATATCAACAATGCCATCTAAGACTGATGTCAAATAAGACAAGATAAAGACTAGAAGTCCTTTGCCATTCGATATGGCAATTAGATGGTCAATTGAGTAACTTGATAAAAGATATTAGTGGAGTCATGGAGAGAAAATACACCCAAAATTATATGAGGAATGATAGGAGATGATGGATTAAAGACACAGGTGGGAACTATTCTTCAAGAAGTCCACCTAAAGATTCCTCCACCTAAAGAACAATAAAAGTTTAAAGGAAAAATTTAGATAAGATGCACATTATAGAAAATGGAAAGCTTGAAATATTTTGGGGTGGCTGAAATGAATCAACAGAAAGAGACATTAAAGTAAAAGAGAGAGGAAAAATAATATATGAAAAGAAATCACTAGTGAGATACGAGAATCATAAATTCAAGATGTAATGATGAGAAGACTGGTCTTGAGAAGCTGAAATGAATCTCACGGTGACTTTTGGAGGAGGAATGGTAGTGATATAATGTTGGAGGATAACGTTTTGTTAATGGAGTTCAGACCAGATTACTTCATTTTGCTTGTTTCATTAAAAAATAAAAGTAAGATTGGGGTTAAAGGCTTATTTAGAAAACTTGATTTTGGTAAGTTTCTGAGAGCAATAAATAAAGGACTTTTAAAAAAATAAAACAATGCATGTGGAGAGGGACTCAGGATACAGGTGTAGGTCACAGTTAGCAAGTTGTCATATTGAACAGAACAAGCTAATACAGTGCGATATTAGACTAAGGAAACAGATCAAGCAGCATGAAGGACCAATATAAGGTTATTCATTTAAAATTTTTCTTGTTAGCATGATTGTGTATTATTAAACAGCTATGTTCAGCTCTGGTTGTGCAAGAATGAAATAGGCAGAGGCTTGAAATTAACTTGGGACACTAGATATCATTGGTTTGTCTTTTTTACCCTTGGAGTGTAAATAAGATTCAAGTCTCCACAAAAGAGCTACTAGCATTCAAATGCATGCATCTTTAATGGCTGGATATAATATCATATTGTGACATAATTGATTACTATTTCCTTTCTACAACCTGTACTATTGGTTCTTTCTCCTAAGTATGCCTGAAATCTATTATCTCTTCAGTTCCAAAGCTGCAGCATTAGTTCAAAGGAACCAATCAATATATTTCCCATAATCTAATGCAGTATCTTCTATGAAAGCAGTAGTTTTCAGTAATTTTTCCTTCTCTCATTTTAATAATGAAGTTATTTAACATTCAAAAACTATTGAGAATAATGGCAGATACTTATTTTGTCATATATATTACAAAGTTATTTTTTTAAGGGGGGGGGGTAAATAAAACTAAAATATTTTCTGTTTGTTCCTGATTTGATTCTTATCATCTTCTTCCAAAAGGTGAGCAGTATCTTGAATTTGGTTTTTACTAGCTCCATGTGTGTTTTAAAAATAAATGTACCATATATTTATTATAAATTAAAAATTTAACTGTTTTTTAGAACCTTTAAATCATGTAAACAATATCAAATTTCATATACCATACCATTTTGTTTTTAAAATGTAATTTAATCTGTAATGTATTTAAACACATTATAAACACATAAATTACTCAGGCATATTGAGCAAACTTTGAAAAATATCACCAAACCCTGAAAATGAATGAAGAACTATATCGTATTCATGAATTGGAAAACTCAATATTGTTAAATGTTAATTCTCTCCAACTTTAGCAATAAATTCAACATAATGCTCTTCAAAATTGCTGGATAGTTTTTCAAATATAAACTGACAAGCTGAATCTAATATATATATACATTTATATTCTGGATTAGCCCAAACAATTTTTAAGAGAAAGAGAAACAATAGAGGTACTATCATGTTTCAGTATTTACTATTTTTTCCACATACATTAGTTAAGGTTTTGAAATTAGAAGACAGGACAAAGGAATTGAACAGAATAAAATGAAGGAATAGATCCAGCTGTGTGCTCAAACAATGCCATCAATCTAACAAGAAAAAAATGAAAGTATAAAACTTTTAAATGAAAATCTTTTCAGTCTTAGAATACAGAGATATTTGTTAGGATATAAGTACAAATAATAAAAGAAAAATATTAAACTTTATTAAATTTTTAAATAAATTTAAAGGTATTTTTAAAAACATGAAATGCAAGCCACAAAATCTGAAAAATATTTTCTTTTCTTAATTTTAATTTTTATTAGTTTATATATTTAAATATTTTATTTATTATTTCCAGAGAAAGGGGAGACAGAGAGGCAGAGAGGGAGACAAACATCAATGTATGGTTGGCTTTCACCTGCCTCCAAGCTACAGACCTAGCTGGAGACTTGGCTTGCAACCTGGTCGTGTGCCCTGACTGGGAATCGAACCAGAGACCTTTGGGGTGGTTGGCCAGCGCCTATCTACTGAGCCACCAGCCAGGGCCTGGGAATTAGTTTCAATACATATATCTTTAAAAAGATTTATATTAATAATATATAGGTTATTCATAATGTAATAACTAAAAATTGATTATTCATAACTAAAAGTAGGCATATGTCAAACAGATACTTTATAAGAGAAAATATATGAATGGTCAAGAGCACATAAAAAGATATTCAAAATCATTAGTCATTAGGAAAATAAAATTATAGTGAGATTATAAACTTGTTAAAATAGTTAAATTAATAAGATTGACAATATCAAGACTTGAGAATGCCAAGAATTGGAAGAAATGTGTGAGTACTGGGATTCTTAAGTGCAAGAAAGAAAATGGTACAATCACCTTGCATAACAGTGTGAGACTTTCTATGTCCAACATGCTCTTGCCATACAACTCACAAAATCTATTTATTGGTATTTAGAACAACTTTGTTACTAATAAACAAACACCTAAATCTATCCAAGTGTCCATTAACAAGTGAATAGATTAAATATGGTATATCCATATAGAATACAATTTAGCAACAAAAAGAGAAAAACTATATCACCTTACATTTTTAATTAATTTTAAAAATATATGTCTGAATAAAAAGCCAGGCTGGAGCCCTGGCTGGTGGCTCAGTGGGTAGGTGCTGGCCTGCAAACCCAAAGGTCACTGGTTCGATTCTCAGCCAGGGCACATAAACCAGGTTGCAAGCCAGGTCTCCTGCCAGATCTGTAGCTGGAGGCAGGTGAAAGGCAACCATACATTGATATCTCTCTCCCTTCCCATCCCTCTAAAAATAATAAAGAAAATCTTTTTTAAAAAAAGCCAGGCAGACAAGTACTTACCATATTATTCCACAAATACAAAATAGAAGACAATAAAAAAACTAGTGATAGAATTTAGACTAGTGTTTGGGGAGAGGTTGGAAGGAAAAATGCACAAAGAATGTACCAAATATGAAGAAAATGCTCTTTTCTTGAATTTACACTTTAAACGGATACAGTTTATCCATTTACAGGTTAAATATAATAACACTTCGCACACACAAAAAAGAAAAACAAATAGAGATACAAATATATAATTTTACCAAATTAACCAACAAAACAATTTTAAAACAGTAATAATTTTTTCCAAATTTGATTTGGATAAGAGGAAACAGGAGTGAGTGAGCTACATTGCTCATGTGAAAATTAACAGAATAATAAATAATTTTCTGCATTTTTAGTTATGGAGGAAAATATCTGAGGATTTGGAGACAGAAATGCCATAAACAGGTTGCTCTGAAGAATAAGATTGAAGTGAATATTTAATAGAACAACATGCCATAGTTTATTATAACTTGTTTTTAGTAGACTATTAATATTTAATTTTTCTATCTGAAGGTATATTATAATTTTTAAAAGACTCTACTCTCTAATTAGTGCTTCTTCCAGAGACAATTCATGCCTTTTCTTATTTTCTTTCTTAAGAGTAAGCTCTGGACATTCACCCACACCCCCTTGTGTCTTATTGTTTTATTAAAGAGTATTAATCCTGGCTCTCCAGAAAACTGTACAGCAACCCCCAAATAAATTTTATCATTTTTCCCTAGAGGATTTCATAGGGTATCTGTATGCAAATAAGATTCCATGTAGCCTTCTCTCTGTAACCTTGTGTTTACTCATAATAGCTACATCCCTTTCCTCTCCCAGGTTACAAAATTAGAGCCCCATTCAGTATAATAAACCATGGAAATTCCCAGGTGCCAAAAGCAAAAACAGGGGATCTGTAGGTCTGACGTGTTTTAAAGCAATGGGTTTGTCTACACATGCATGAATATATTTGGGTGATAAGAATTTGATTTAACTAATCATGCAATCATACGTTAGAATTGCAAAGAAATATGTTAATCTGATCAAAATGTTTTTCCATGGTCCTAAATATACTTCGATTTTCAGTTGTTAAACATCAGCATGTATTAGACATTTGCCTTTAAGCCTCAAGATATTCTTGTCTGAATTTCCCCCCAAATACCCAAGTCCCACATACTTAGACACGTATGGGTGCAATTCTTTTATTAAGCTTCATCAATAATTATTTTTCTCTACCATTTTAACATTCATACATCCTGATATGTTTCCAAAATCTCCAATAATACTGTCAGGCATATCAAAATACTATTAGCCATTGTGTCTAGAACTAAAAATAGGGGTTAAGAAGAATCTAAGAATGTTAAGCTATACTAAAATTTTTAAAACTCAAAATACATTGATTTTTAACACAAAAATTTCAAACAATGTATTTATTGTAAAGAAACTATTTCTGGGCTCATTTCCAAATTTTAAAAATAAAAACAAAGTAGGTAAATTAATAAGATGGTAAACAAACATTAGAATTACTTATATATAGGTATTAATATGTATTTATTAATTCTAACTGAATAATGAATTATATCTAAGAAGGGAGGTAATTTTGATTGGTTACTGATAATGTTTAAAATTATGTCAATTAAAACCTCAGAGAAAATATCTATGTCTTTGTTCTCATCAATGGTGGTACTTGAAAAGAGTATCATTAATTACTATTGAGAAAAAAATGGTTTTGATGGTACCAGTTTCCTTTGAATTAAAAATTATATTTTTAAAACTTTTAAAAACATTGTTAAACCCCAAGGACTAGCCAAGTGCCTGACATGCAGTCTAAAGATATAATAAATGCCTGAAGAATTACTGAATATATACATGAAATCAAACACATTTAATTTTTCATTAAAAATTATTTTATGCCTAAAATATACTCTAGAATAATTTAAGCACTATCAGTAGTCAAAATTTTACAAAACTTGGAACAATATGGAATAAAAACAACTTTAAAAAATTACCTATTTGCCTGGCTTGGTTAAGGAGTCAGAAGGTTTCAAAGTAAAAATTCAAGGATGCTGAATCTACCTATTATTCTACACAAAATACCTTTTTATGATTCTTTGAGATAAATACAGTAATAACATTGATAATAAAGTATACTTTTAGTCAGTTATATATTATATTTTTTCTGCATTTTTGCATAACTAGATAATTTCAATGCAAGTAGATGACGATTTTACTTTGCATTTGCAATGATTGGCTTTTTATAAATAGCCAATGAAAAAGATTTAATGTAGTAAAAGTTAACAAAGAAGAGAAGCCCTGGCTGGTAGCACAGTGGATAAGACGCCAGCCTGCGAACCCAAAGGTTGCTGGTTCGATTCCCAGCCAGGGCACACATAACCAGGTTGTAAGCTAGGTCTCCAGCCAGCTCTGTAGCTGGAGACAGGTGAAAGTCTCTGAGACTATTTCCTTTTAGGATACATTTAAATACATCACTTTCATGTGAATGTCCATCTTGTTTCCATGTTCAATGGTTGGATAGCAAAATGTAATTTTTTATAAATCAACAATCTCCAAAGTAATTACAATTAGGAAGTACTCTAGCATAATATTAATAAATAAGACATCAACATAACAGGTAAAATGGCATTGTGTGTGGTTAAATGTCACCTTTATTTTGTAGGCACAGATTCCAAAAGTAGGAGGGAGAGATATTCATAAATTCATCTGCGGAATAACAGATGAACTTAAGGAAAACATACTCAGATGCACTCCATGAAGCCTCCTGAGCTTTAATCATACATGGATAGCAGAAATGTTGTCATAGAAATCATGAAGTAGGATTGTGATGTAATTTGAAAACAAATTAATGAGAGGCTTGATTCAGGTCTTAAACAATCATATCCTCAGCCAATTTGCCCAGTGGTATTTTCAGATGTATGTTCTATGCTCAATTTAGTCTGTCCCTGGGTGTCTTGCCTAAAAACATGTATGATTTTTTTCAGCTCCTCCTTAAGCTCTGCAAGCTATGCAATTTATTTGCAATAAACTACTATTTTGGCTTATGTTTTGTTTGTTTGTTTGCCAGGATTGATTTTTGATTGCCATCAAACAACTGTAATGGATATCAAAGCTAGTAGCAAGAGTAGGTTATGGGCAACATAACCTTAGAAATGTGACATGTTGGGAATTGGTTATTGAGTTGAGAAGAACCAAAAACTGAATATTTGGTTTATATTTTATTACTTCCTGCATTGGCCTGAAGCCATTCACCTACTAAATATGAGAACCTAGTATCAATTTTTGTATTGGAATCCTTCATTTGCTGTTATTGAAGATAAATTATTCTATATTAAATTATAATTAATTCATATCATTCATAAAATTAAATGGGGGGAAATGTTACTAACTAGACCAGAGAGACAGGAATTAGCTTACTGTTGTCACAGTAAGTAATCTTTTTTTCTTTTTTTATTTGATATGTACCTTTTGGCTTACTGGAAAGTTTTGGAGACTGAATGTTTGATAATAGGATGTAAGAGAGAGAACTGTTTTTTCTAGACCTTCCTAGATTCTCTGGATGAGTCTGAAAATTAAACCAACAACCACAGATTAACAAAAGAAAAATATACCAGTTTTACACGTGTGTAAGGGTCTTCACAAGAAATGAAGACCAGAAGAGACCACATCAAGAAGCTTTTATACCTTTTGGACAAAAAGCACAATACATTTATGAAGAATTGACAAGGTGGAGGGTTTGGGGCTTGCGGTAGTAAATAATAAGTAACTGGGAGACTAGAGGTTAGTTTAATAAGTTTTGTTTGTATGGATTGATTGGACCCAAATTCCTTACCCCTGGTGATAAGAATGTCTTCCTTCCTTCTGGTACAGGGACTGTACTGTTCACATGGGCGTTTTATGACCTGTTTCAGGAAAGAAGGGAGGGTGGGGTGTCAGAATGACATTTTTGTTTCTGTCATTTTAAAAAGATTCCTTAAGCTTAAACCCTTTAATTTATGCTGTATTTTGAGATAACATATCCTGAACTTATCAAAGGCACCAAAAAAAATTTTTATCGTAAACGAGGTACTATCAGATGAACTCAGTAGTGCCAAACAATAAATAGGTCAGACTGAAATAACCCTAAAGGCTGCAATGTGAACGAGAAGGTTATTCTCTAAATATGTACTACTGTTTTCATATTGTCACTTGCTCCACAGCCTACAACTTCAGTCTCATGAAGTTTCCTTTGACTGCATTCTTGAGAGTGAAAAACCTCAGATTCATTTACAAAAATGCCCAATAAGCTGTACCAACTATAGTTGGAAATAAACTGCCTGTATCTTTTAATTTCACCAAGGAGTGATCTTTAACATTATGGAAAATAACATTTTCCAGTGAACATATATGCGTATATTTTTCTGTTTTCTACTTTGCCTGAAAAGTGAGATGATCATGCTTAATTAGCTGTTAAGTTTCTTGGAAGGAGTAAGATTGGAGGATTAATGACAAGAAGACTTGAGAATGGGAAATTGGGCCTCTTAGAATAAGTCTGAAGCTTGAAACATGTCTGTCTGATGTTATCACTCATCAAATCCTTTTCACCACCCCCCATCCCCATTAAAGAAGAGGCTTGTAGTTGTCAGGTGACCAGTCAAACCATCTCTGCATATTGTCATTCTCTTTCCTGAACCAGAGGATCAGCAAATTATTCAGTGGGTACATCATAAAGCAGCCTTGCAAAGAAGACAATGCAGAGACTAAAATGCAAGTATTTTCCTTCCATATTGACCTAGTTACTCTCATTGCCAAGCTTTTGATTTTTCTAGGAATAGAAACAAATGTCAAGTTGATTTTTGAAAAATCTTTCAGAAATATGGTTGGGTTGGTTAATTGGAGGAAGCAAAGATTTGCCCTCATTAAAATAGTTCCTTAGAGTCACTTAAATTCTTCTGAATTTGGATTTGGTTACTGAGTTGAATATTGTACCTTCAAAAATCATGTCCACCCAGGACCTCAGAATATGACCTTATTTTAGTTCACCTGTCATAAGTAATTAATTAAATTGAGATCACATTTGATTAGGGTGAGTGGCATCTTTAAAGATTAATATGAGTGGCATCTTTATGAAAAGAAGGAAATTTGGACACAGAAACTGCAATATTTTGATTTTTAATAAGGAATATATATATATATACATATATATGTGTGTGTGTGTGTATATATATATATATATATTCTCATCCACTGTATCTGGCACATTGCTCCTGAAAATCTTTTCCAGGTAATTCCCAATATAACAGCCTTTCCTATATAATTTCTTATCTAACAGCCTTTCCTATATAATTTCCTGTATAATAACCTGAGAAACATCATTTGTAATAAGATGCTTTGTTCCTTGCTTTTGAAATAGCTCCAGAGGAATAAAGGTAAAATGAGTATCTTTTTTAATTCATAAAATAACCTTTTAATCACTTCTGAGTTTATGTTAATGGAGACTTTTGGAAAGCATCAAAGGATGTGGACCAGTTCAGATTGGTGAGCATGTGGAGGTGCTAGGAGAATGGATTTTCACTTACAGAAAGGGCATGCCTTTCCCTATCCATCTCCTCCATCTGGCTACTCCTGGTTATTTCCCTTCATAATAAACCATTAATCCAGTAAGTGAATTGTTTCGTTGAGTTCTGTGAGCTGCTCTAACAAATTAATTGAATCTGAGGAGAGGGTTGCAGAAACCCCTTATTTAGACCCAGTCCGTAAGAACAAGTGACAACCTGTGGGTGCTGTTGGCTTCTGAATGGTGGAGACAGGATGCTGTGAGGCAGGCATGTAGGGCTGAGCCTCTTATCCTGTGGGATCTGATTCTGTCTCCAGGAGTTAGTGGCAAAATTCAGTTAAATTGTAGACAGCCAGCTGGTGTCTGGAGAACCTGAGAAGCATTTGGTTTGTGAAACCAACCCCCACAAAGACACTTAGTGGCCGGTAGTGCTGTCAGGATAGGGTGAGAATAGAGGAGACACAGAGAGGAATGATTTTTTTTTTATCTTTATGGAAGCATGGAGCAGAGCAAGGACACCACATGAAGATGAAAGCAGAGACTGAATGGTGTGTCTCCATCCACATAACACCAAGGATTGCTGGCAACACCAGAAGCTGAGAAAGGCACGGATGGAAGAGATTCTTCCTCAACTTCAGAGAGAATATGACCCTGCCAACACTCTGGTTTCAGGCTTCTAGCCTCTAGACTACAAAGGAATCAATTCCTCAATCAACTGAATCATAATTTTTTTTTCTTAACAAAGCATTCACATCATATGGAAAGAAGGACAAAAATTATTATAAAATCATTTTTTAATCATTTAGTTCTCAGATGATTTAATGTACTGTCTGGGTTGTCTTTTATGTGAGAAGCATTGAATGTATTTTCAGTCATGATGGGTTAGTGCGGTAAGATTTTAAAAGAGTGCAAGGGTGCAATTTTCACTTTTTTGGAGAAAATTATAAAAATAAACATAAAAAGAAGTATCTTCAATATTTATTATCTAATTCTATGTATAAAATGAGAATTGGTTTATTTGCTTTTCAGAGATAATTTGATAGTTTAGGATTTTCAGGTATATTGTCTGTCTGGAAAGCTCACTAGATCCCATGTTCTCAACTTCAGTTTATTGGAATTGCAAAGTTTTAATGCAGAATGAAGAGTTAGCAGGATAAAGAAGTAATAAAGCAGACAAAAAAGAAACATGTAAGACTATTACTAAGTTTTAGAAAGATAAAAGCCTACCTCAGGGAAGTCGCAGCAACAAATAGAAGACAAAGCAGAAATAGAGGCTGTATTTTACACCACACCATACAGGCATTTAATAACTGTGAATGTGTTTTCATTACTTTTCTTTTGCTAGCATTAATGTTATTAATTTATGAATCCCTGCAAACTTAGAAAATATATGGTAATTGTAAAGCTTAATTAAAGTAGGCAAAGTGCTACCAGAGTAAATGAATAAGTAAAACTTCCAAGTTCATTGTTTGAAAACCTCAGCAGCTCTGTTATTAAAATTCATTGTAATAGATGAATCTTTTTAATAGATACATTTTTGATGTTTTCTTACATCAAGTATGGTATTAGTCTCATAATTCATATAACTATAACCTAGATAACCAAAAACGTGCCTTTTAGCACATTGTTATATATTTGTCCTGGTTCTATACAAATTGAAGCAAGTCAAAGATTGATTAAAATAGTTTAGAAGGAAAATGAATTGGAATTTAAGAAAAAGTTTTCTAAACTTCATTACTAAACTGTGGGTTTATTTTTTTAAGAAAACACATTTCAAAGGAAACTATATTACAGGTGTTATCATTTAAGATCTTATTCCCCATATGTATGATTTATTTTAACAAATTTATTTTGCAAAAAATGCTTAATATCTAGAACCATCTCTTAAAATAGACTATAGTTATTTATTTTTAGAGAGAGGGGAAGGGGGGGAGAAAGAGCGGGAGAGAAACATCAATATGTGGTTTCCCCTAGTATGCCCCAACCAGGGACCTGGCCTGTAACCAAGGCATGTGCCCTGACTGGGAATTGAACTGTCAACCCTTGGGGTCACAGGCCAGCACTCAGTCCATTGAGCCACACCAGCCAGGGCAATACTTCATATCTAATGAGCATTTCTTATGTATAAGATACCATTCCAAACTCTCTCTCTCTCTCTTTCTCTCTCTCTCTCTCTCTCTCTCTCTCTCTCTCTCTCTCTCTCTCTCTCTATATATATATATATATATATGAGCTCACTTAATGCTCACATTTCAAAAAAAATTACTGATATTACTGCATTTTCCAGGTAAAACTTTGTCATAAAGAAGTTAAAATGATCTCTCCACGTTATATAAAATTGGAGTAACATTATTATTAATTGGTTAAATATATAGAAAATTAAATTTTAAAAAGCCTCATAGTTAATATGGCATTTCTCCAAATATGTTTTACTTTCCCATTATAAACACAAAATTTCAGTTGTTTGTTTAAACAATGACAGTCCTGTGATTATATATACATATATACACACACATAAACACATATACATACATATACATACATACATATATATATGTATATATATATACACACACACATATATATAATTTACCTAGCTATACATATTCATTTATATAGCCATATATATGGTGTGTGTATGTGTGGGTGAAGAATTTAGTATTTAATAAGCTAATATATTTTGTGATTCATCAAAAGGAGGGTATAAACATTTGAGTTAAATTTCCATTGAATTCCCACTCCTTTTTAGGTACTGAACTAGGAACTAAAGAGGCAAACAAACATGACAGAGACATATACATAGTTTCAACTGCTGGTGAAGTTATGTATAATGAGGGCTATAAAGAAATGCAAGGCATAATTTAAACATATAAAAAGCAATCTCAGGGTGTTTAGGAGGAAATGACATGTAAGGTTCCTGGAATAAAATCTGTAGAAGAATGAACTGTTCAGCTAAAGAGAAGAGAAGATATTCCAGAATGAAATCCATCTCGTGCAAAGATGCTGAGGCAATAGAGAGAATGGTAAGCAGATTTAGGTAATTATGAAAAGTTTAGTACAGCTAGATTAGGAAGAGTGAAAAGACTGACAGAGGGCAAGCCCAAAGAATTGACAGGTTCAGAGACTTAGTGAGATCTTATAAGGATTTTAATTGTAGCCTAAGTCTAGTAAGGAGCCAGTAAAAGAGGTTTCAGCAAATGTATGCCTATAACAATTATCCATTACATAAAAAGTAGTTGTCACTTACCTCAAGACCTTCTTTAATAATAAAGGGCATATTCACTCTGCCTCTGTTAAGTGGTGGGGGACAGGGCTGGTTCCCTGTTCCTCTCTGTATGTGGCTGGCTCTTCCACTGGTGTCTGCTAACTAGTTAGCCTTGAAGCTAATCCTATCCCAGAGTGCAGAACACTGAGCCCAGGGACAACCAACATAGCAGTCCTTGGCAGGTGTTGCCTTTGGGTACACTGCCTCTTTGTTCAAAGGTACAACAGCCTCCTTTGTTCTAATGGGTCTGTAAACCTGCTTCTGCAGTAAACTAGTGCTCTCCTGATGTCCGGGGTGGGAATATTGCATAGGCCTGCTAACCCCTCTAAGGAGTTGCCTGGCTCCCGATCAGGAGCCTGCTATCCCTTGGAATAAAGCAAGTCAGGTCTCCTGAAGGCTCTGTGCACCTTTTTCTTCGCCACGGGGCCAGGGACGGTCTCCCTGAAATCCACACCTGCAGGGCTGCTCTCCAAGACCCCCTGCAGCTCTGACAGCCTCCAAGGTATATTGTGAAACTATCTGCTTCTCTCTCTCTCTGCTCTAAGCCACCACCCATCTTGTCTCAACTTGGTTATATCAATGACTGGCTAACTGCTTTATTACCGCTTATCACCAGGCACAATTTCTAACCTTAGCTTGGACACAAAGATCATTTCAACATATACATCAGATTTTATACCTTCCCCACTTAAATGCCTGCAGTGATTACCCATTGGTAACAAAGTACAAGCATTTCACCAGGGCTGTTAAAGACTCTTCATGCTTTTGTTTCTAACACTCTGGTCTCACCTACTCCCACTGTAGAGCTCTAGAACTACTGTTCCCTCCTCTGCTTTCTCTTTAGCTATCCTGTATAGAGACATTGCAAGGGCCTTTGGGCAAAGGGAGGAAAAGATCATTCATTTTCAATCAAATGACAAAAAAAATTGTAAAATCATTGCTTTGGCTACTTACATGGTCTCTCAGATGTCTAGAACTCTCACAAGAACTGCCTAGATTACTCAAAATTCTGAGACTCTCAGGCAATTTAAATAGAAAACTAAAGACTTGACACCCACTTATTCTGAGAGAAAAACAAATTTTGAAGTTGGAAAGTACATAAAGTTTATACTTCTCTCAAATTTCTATTTTTTTTATGTTTAGGTATATGTGTAGGAAGAAATCTGCCTATTGCCATTTAAGTGAGGATTATGAACCTGAATTCCGACAAGAACCTAGTATAAAGGAACCATGGACATGGACAACAGGTGGGATTGACTTTGGGGGGAAAGGGTGGGTGGGGAGGGGGACAGAGGGGAGAAAAAAAGGGATGGATGTAATACAACAACAATAAAATTAAAAGAAAAAATAAATAAATAAATAAATAAATAAAAAAGAACCTGAATTCCCTAGTACATGAGATATTATATTGAGACATACTTTCCACTGTCCCTGTTCATTGTGATGTTCTACCCTTAAGTCTTAAAAAAAAAAGTTTCTGCAAAACAATAGATAGAATGCTAATGTCCTTGAATGTGTCCCTCTACAATAGATGCTGTGGTCGGGTGTGGTTCCCAAGTTGATTACTCAGTCTAAGTAAGTAGCACATTCTGTAAATAGCAAGTAACACCATCTGTACAGGCTGTGTTTTTGACTGTTCATAAGCTACAGGAAATCAACTCTGCCCTAATTTCCTATGTGATTCAATACAGTGGAAGCCAAGGGAATACACGCTAATGTGACCTTTAAATACATTCATAGGATATTAAGTTCCAGATGAAAAAAAAAAAAAATTGGAAGAGGTAGACTGCTCTTTAATATCAGGCATATGCATCTTTATTGATAAATAAAGCTTAGCAATTTTAGAGATGTTAGTCTTTGTAACAGGGATTGCTTCAAATTCACAGAATATATTTATACATACCTTGTAAAGCTTAAGTTGTAAAGACTATTCTAAAGAAATTGCAATCTAATAAAGTAGGATTGGTGCACAAATTTAATACAATAAGCTCATAGTGTGCCTTTTAAAACAGTATAGTGGACCCACCCATATCCATGGGGGATACCAACCTTATATAGACACCTGAAACCTAGGATAGTACTGAACCCTGAATACATTATGTTTTTTCCTATACATACATGCTATAATAAACTTTAACTTATAAATTAGGCACAGTAAGATTACAACAATAAACAATAATAAAGTGGAATAATTACAAAAATATATTATACTAAAAGTTGTGCAAATGTGGCCTCTCAAAAAAATCTTATACTCACCCTTTTTCTGATGATGCAAGGTTATACAGTGCCTACATGATGAGATGAAGTGAGATGAATGATGGAGGTAGGCATTGTGATGTGGCATTAAACTACTATGTCACTTGAACACAAGCAGTGCAGATACTATGACAGGTGATCTGATAACTGAGATGGCCTCTAAGTGACTAAAGGGCAGGCAGCATATACTGGATGGATGCACTGGACAGAAAGGCGATTCATACACTGGGCTGGACAGAGCAGGTCAGTGTGAGATTTCATGCTACTAAGAATGGTGTGCAATTTATAGTTTAATAAATTGTTTCTGGAATTTTCCATTGAATAGTTTCACATTGAGGTTGCCTGTGAATAACTGAAATCGAGCAAAACAAATCTGTAGTTAAAGGGGTGCTGCTGTTATTTCTAATGATTCTTTATCTTTACCAGAGACCAGGTTCTTATTAGAATTTTAGAGGCCCTTATATTTTATATCAAAGTATTACATTCTACACCTATGAATTTGCTGTATAAATATCTTAGTTGCAAAGACTGGTTAAAAGGTATATAAAAATGTCCAAAGCAGAGGATAAATTTTCTTAGGAAATGATGACAATATTGATAAATCAATTCTATGCCAATAATGTTGTTGCCCCTTTTTGGGAAAAAGATGTAAAGAAAAGAAACAAAATAATAATAATAACAATAAATAATGCCCAAACCACTCAACTGACAGCTGCAGGTCTCTCAGGGACAGTTGGAAATTCAAAGTAAGAAACGCCAGAAAGTCACTTACATTTTCAGTTAAACATATCTGAATAACACAATGCAAAAGAGGCATGTGCATGTATGAGAGGAAAAACTGAGCCATCTTTTTGTCTAGCTAGAAAGGGATAATAACACATTTATCCCAATTCTAGAATTAACACATACCAATAACCACATTATTTTTCCTCTATTGATTTTTTTCTTGCTGTGACTTATGCATATTGTTTAATCTAGCAAAATTTTTAAACAATTTCATCAAAATGTGGTTATTGCACTAGCATGTCAATTTTCCTTTCTGGTGATGGGAAAAAAAAAAAAAATCCTGAGATAATCTAATTCAGAAACACAAATGTTAGCAAATGTAAGAGAGTGGATTTTTCTAATTCATTTATTCAAAACATTTTGAAAGATATAGTTCAAGACTTTGTCAGCTGGGAATTGTCTCTAAACTCTAAAAAAATGATTTGCCCAACTTAATCAATAAGGGCTGTCATTTGGCAGTTATGTTTATCTTTGGACTGTTCCCAAACTTCAGCTGATTGGAGCAGTGGTGAGTTTTCTGCCCAGGCTGGAATAATCAAATCTCTACACAGCAAATCAGGAAAGTGAGTTCAGAGGCATTCTCTGTATTGCTGGAACTCTGATAGTCTCCTGAGCTCTAGGGTAGCCATACTGTATTTTACATGAGGACAGCTAGTGTGCTAAGAATGATAAAACTAAAGCAGTTGCAAAGAAAGAAAGACAATGGAAAGAAAATTACCCCTTGGCCTCTGTTAGATTATCAGGCACTTAGTCCTGTTTTTGCAGATGACTTGCTGTACTCCAAGTCCCGGTTCCATTCGGCATTGCTAAATCTTTATGCTAGAATGCTCCCTTTTTCTGAATCCATCTTGCATTGTTTCCTGTCTACTATGGGTAAAGGAGTTATTAATGCAATGACATTTTAGTCTAAGGACAAAAGTAATTCCATAATTATAGTACAGGTGTTAAGTGTTCAAAAAAGAGCATAGAGGGGATTATGCACCAAACTAAACTAGAAGGAAGGAGAGGTTTTAGGGGCAGAGTAGAAAGTAAAGATAAAAATAAAATTAAAAAATCTCCATGGAGTGAATGACTGTCCTGGATTGGATGCTTGGTGCATATATTAAGAAATATAGCAAAAAATCAAAGCAGGCTCAGGAAAGTATATACAGGGCCTTAGAGTGTATATATGCCACTCTATATATATATGGTTGATATATGCCAGGTGGAGTTCTATGTTTATAGATGGTATGTCTGGAGAAAGATGTCCATGGAACAGGTGTCCTGATCAGAGGCTTCAGTTTTGTCTAGGGTAAAACAGGGAGATGCACAGAGAAACACACACACACACATTCCTGTTTGCCAGGGCGTCGAGCCAATTATCAGAACAGTAGTTATCAGTTCAGTATCTCTATTTCTTTGTAATGCTGCAGATATATAAAACAGGTAGGTCAGCATAGATGTTATCAATGGAAAATAAAATGCCTACCAATTTCATTAAGAGAAATTTTGTCACTGATGCTAAAGAAGTAAAGAAGTACTTTTTTAAAAAGCACTAAGAAATGAGATTTCTGTAACAGTTCTGTACTGAATTTTCTTCTTATGTGTGGTGACCCATTCTGGATGCCCAGAACTCTGGATAGTACCAAACTCCATGTACACTGTGTTTTCCTATGCATGCCTACTGATGATAAAGTTTAATTATTAATTACACACTAAACTATTAACACAATAAATAATAATACAATCAGAATAATTATAATATATTGTATAAAATTTATATGAACATGGCCAACCATTTCACGGCCATGTTCAGGGGCGTGTGCTCTCAGGTGCAACATGTCGCTATCAGTCAATGCAGTTTATCTTCATGCTTTCCACCCACAAATTTAATGGCTTTTCCATCTCAACTAAGCACCTATACTATCACTGTAGGGATAACTTTTGCAGTTTGAGGTGGAAACTAGAAAGCTAACATGATTTTCTTTTTTACTTAACAACTCTACAGAGAAGATTCTTACCTTAGACCTTACCGATCTCAGCATGTGACGTTTCTCTTTCCTGATGGAGAACTTTTACCTTTCCACACAAAAGAAACACTTTATGGCTTCCTTTCAGCATATCTAAAGTGCCAGCATCACCACTCTTACCCTTCAGGACCATTATTATATAATATAATGGTTACTTAAATACAGCACTGCAATACCACGACAGTACATCTGCTAACCTAGAAAGCTACTTAGTGACTAAGGGTCAGGTATTATATCCAGTCTGGACTCACTGCACAAAGGGATGATTCACATCCCCAGCAGGACAAAGCTGGATGCCATGAGATTTCATCTGACTCAAAATATTGCACAATTTAAAACTTATGAATTGTTTATTTCTGGAATTTTCCATTTGATATTATCAGATTATGGGTAACTGAAATCACAGAAAATAAAATGGCAGATAATTGTTAATTACTGTACTTAAGAACTCACCTCTTTTAATTTTACTTTTACTTTTTACTCACCCAAGGATATGATATATTCATTGTTATTAGAGAGGGAGGAGGGAACAGAGAAAGAGAAACATCTATCTGTATAACATGCGTTCTTCATTGATCTTTCTCTCCTAAAGAAACATGTTTATAAAATAATTATCACAACTTAAAATTGATATTTTATTATCGGTAGAATGTTTTACAGCATATCTCTTCTATTGTATGCTACCCAGAAGTACAATGAGCCTGTTTTACGTGTGCCTTGATCTTGCTTCTTTAGAAATATCACAATCACCTCTAAAATAAAACTGAACCTCAGTTTTTAAAGACTAGAATTAGGTTGGCTCTCTAAATAACCCCTCATTTTCACCTGTCTGCCTGACTTCCATGGTAACTCTAGTCATTGATGACATAACACCATTCTTTTGAACCAACTAACTATATTTCTTTCATATATTTTCAAGTATGGCCCTTTGCTGAAATCTATCTTTTTGTTCTTCCCAACTTATATTTAATTTGTTTATTTTAGAAATACAGCTACATGTCCACTTTGGTTTTATAGTTCTCTCCTTTAATAACTTGGTGCTTTTCAGCCATTTTCTTCTGTCACAAAGGAAAATTATTTTGCAACATATCCCTTTTCCTTCCCTTACATGGATATTCTATTTAAATATTTATCTTAATCAATGACCTCCTACACTCATCTTTTTGAAAAATTTTGAAAAGTGATATATTTTGGCCTCATTGAATTGTAAGCAGTTCCATTTTCCTTCAGCATTTAGATTTTATGAGTTTTTCAAAAAATATTAAATTAACATGCTGAATAATAAAAGAGTCAATAAGATATTTTTACAAGCTTTGCATATAAATTTAAGGAAAAGGTTGTTGAAGAGCTGACAGATTGAAAACAATAATAGTTAATGGACATATAGTGCAAGATAAATTACATTCTTTATGGAAATTTGTAGCAAATAATCTTTTAAGACCATTTTCTTTTATGAGGTTAAACCATAAGAAGAGATTATAAAAAACAAAAGAAACTTCTGTTTTACACTTAAATGAAGGGTCCAGATAGGATTTTAAAAAGTAAATTTACATTCGAAGTGTGATGCATAAAAACATACTTTGTTAATCTGTGATTTGAAAAAACCACATACACTTCACTTGTCCTTGAATTTTAGCACCTCATTTTTAACTTAGTTTACATTTTACTTACAGAGATTAATCTTCTCCTTTGCTAAGTGCATTGGAAACCATGAGCACTAACTATGTAAATGATGTTAGGAAATGTATCCCCCAAGTATGCAATAAAGTTCTAACTAGATAATGCTAATAAATATTAACATGTGAAGATAGGAAAGGAATATTAAATAATTAAGCTGCTCAAAATAAAAATAATTATATACCTAAAGTTCTCAAGGCAGTCATTCAGTATTTTAAGGCTCTACAAATATCAACAAAAGCAGAGTCTGAAGAGAATTGCATGTCCTAAAGCCTTATGATGTAAATCACTCAGAGATGAGGAATGGGCAGTGGCTATATCTAAATAGGTAAAAATTGACTCAGTTGGTTAAAATTGGTAATAAATTCTAATAGACAAAAACATTTACTTTTTAATATTTTAATAAGCAGATTTATTTTTCTATAGAAGTTGGTACACTCCAGTCTTTCCATTTCTTTTTTTAAAGAATTTTATACAGTTTAGGAGCCTCTGGAGAATTTGCTTCTACCCAAACCACATTACCTATTTTTTGGTCTTTAGATAATTGGATAATGACTCTGGGAGAAAGGGGAATGGGCTGGTGTTAGGCAGGATGGGGAAGCCTTAGTCACCCAAAGCAGAAATGAAGTCCACCAAGGTGCCTTATAGCTTTGCAAGTTCACCCACAAAGCATGAAATTGGTGGCATGTTCCCTAATTCCCTAACACAAGAGAGTATCATAGAAGCAGCCTTTTATTTATTATTATGGGTTCCAGTATTTGAAAAATAGCATGCCAGGCCATAACAGATTGTTTCAATTCAAGAGGGTATTCCTTCCACGGCCCTGCATCTGGGTTGTTTCCAATATACTTTACTATTGCTATAAAGCGACCAGATGGATGACCAGGCCACTGGGGTTTTGTAAGAATTTGTACCAGGCCATAAATGTTTTGTTTCCATATTAAAGAAGGTGAAGAGACTAAATGACGGTAATCTTGCTTGAATATCAGATTGATGCTCAAGCTTCCTCCCAAACCCCATCTAAGTTCAATCAAGGAAAAGATACAAAGCTATATTACTGTATATAGTAGTAATATAATAACAAGCTCTGAACATTGTTATAAAACTATTTTTCATCTATGCAATAGTGAGAAGGATACCAATTCACCTGCCCAGTGAACAGTTACCCTGTGGTCTATACCATAAATAAGGAAACTGAGTTGTAGATATTAAAAGTCAGTCGTCCCAATCATAGATCTACTGTTTCAGTTTAAGCTGCACTTTTTGCTTATGGAGATTATGTAAAATCAATAATAAGAAAATGACCTGGAAACAATTGCGTAGCCTTAGTCTGATTGCTACTCTGCTTGCAAAAATCAGAGGAACACAAAAAAGAAAACATAGTATTATTAGAGAAAGCAGGACAAAGCGAGCAACACAAAGCAAAGAGGCTATAGATGTAATTTCAAGTAATTCAGTGCGTCTCTATTCAGTGCATAGCTTTCAGCCTCAATAAAAAGCCAACCATTAATCCAACAATTACCCAGGCTTATCACCACTGTTCACACATGCTGACTACAGCTAGAGTTCTGGGTGATATTCTTTTCATTAGTGTGACCAAAGGGAAACTTAATTAGAGATGCATCTTTTGAATGGACAAGGAAAAACATAAGGATTAACAAATGAGTCCTAACACTTAATTACATTAAAATGTTGACCATTCTGTATAGAAAATACTGACACTCTAGCTAACCTCCTTTTATTAATCTACTCTCTTTTATAACAGTGAAAACATTATTTTTGAAGAGAAACAAAAAGGTGGGATATCCTTCTTGGTAGCTTGTGTACTGAACAGAAAGAAATAATCAATTTAATCTATTCTGGACCCTATCGGTTCCAAAGCACATTCAGTAAATGCAGGCATTTGGAAGAAAACAAAATGTATGCACAGGTAACAGAAACCAAATTATAGAATGATGGTAAGATCAAAAACAGTGACTAAAAGAATCCAGGCAAATCTACAACACAGTCACGTACAGAAAACCTGGCATATTTAAAGAAACAGTCCTAACTTCATCACAAACTTCCATTATCCAAGCCAACAACTAAATTCCTATTCCATACATTGTAATCTGTCCTAGTCTCTCCCAGTTTCTTTTTTTCTTGCCCTTTTCCAGAACTGCATGTACGCAGGAAAGATAATGTGTGTGGTTTCTTGGTGGAGGTCTCAGCTGGTATAAAACCAGCTATATGGTTTTAGAACACCCAGTCGCACCTTGCCGTGTGTGTTGCTTAACTTGACTGTTACTGTTTTGTCACTTAAGAAACAGATGCTTGCTTCTCACTTCAGAAGGCAGACATCTGCTTTTTCAGAATTCCCTCCAGAAACTGAAGTTTTTTAGCAGGAGCCCATTACATGAAAGAAGCTCGACTTATCTTGCCCCCTACTTGTGTCCTGAAATCCAAAGTATTTTCAGAAACAGAAAAGAGAAATTTATGAGTAAGCTTATAAGCATGAAGTCATTTCTCATGTGGGTTAAATAAAGTCTATATAACCGTCCACTCCAAAGTAGTCTATGCTAATGTAATTTACTAGTAAGAAAAAAAAAAAAAAATGAACAGGAAGCTGTGCTCTGAGCTGTGATATATGGAGAGTTGCCTCAGGAGTCAGTCTCAGAACTTTCAGGGGGGAAAATGCATAATTCCCAGGGAAATCAATTCTGTCTGTGTTTATTAAAGAAAATCTAACCTAATCTAAAATGCATACAATCATTTGAGTCTGGTTCTGTCATGTTGAATGCCATGGTTAAAGGGGGAGAATTATCATGAATTGTGCATAAGAGGAGTTCTTCTTGTGTTGTTTAGGCTTTATTTTGGGAGGGGTTCTGTTTTGATTTTATTTGGAAAAGTGGATATTGCTAGCTCCATCAAAGTATTGTTTACAAAAATATGAAATTGCCAAGCCCTCAGAACATATCCAGTTCATCTGGAATTTGTAAATATATTAACTTGCTATTCTTCAGGGGGAAAATGGTATGTTTGAGATGAATTTTGGATGTAAATTCTAAACAGGTGGACAGAGCAGCAGGAGGGCGATATCAGGCTTCCCACACGGGGCCTGCACTATATGATGGTAGAAAATAAACCACAGAGATTGGTGGTAAAGGAAATCAGATTTGCCAAGCTGAATATTTATATATTGAAAGAGCATGAATGCTCAGTAAATTATAGATCAGGGATTCAAAGCTGCACGTCTACAACACAATCATGCAGACTCACTGCAAGCCACCAACTATCCTTCACAACTATGCACACGTATTTTCAATTTAATTCTTCAAACTTTGTGCTATAGCTTCAGTGCTCACATGATGAAAAACATACATATACTCGCATGTGCCTGAGAGTGTAGTTGTTTTTTAAATTACAAACATTTGCAAGCTTCCTGGTGATGATGCCATTTGTGACACTGGCAGGAACAGAGTTCAATGGAGAGGTGATGAACTTTCTATTCCCTCCTAGTTAAATAAGACAGAAGAGAGCAAGGGAATCTTTGTGTCATTCACGAGAAAGGTACAAATCGTCCTGAGACTAAATAACGGATGTTGTTTTTGGTGGCATACTCCCAGTGGGGACATAGATCTTTTTGTGGAATTTCCATTTATTGCTGGTATTCCAAGAAATGGCGGGGTTGTTTTTCGTTTTTGTTTTTGTTGTTGTTTTTTCCTAGTTGGCAGTGTGCAGGAAGCTTGAGAGTTTTAATTAAAAGATGCATTTTAACAATTTCAAGACATCAGAAGTTCAGTGTTTAAATGCCCTCGGTGTACAAGGCTTTTATAAATATGATGAGTTCGTCTGTATCTTCCTGATGTAACTGAAAGAGTCTCGGCAGTATTTGCCTGGTGGTCTTCTCCCAGCCACACTTAATAGGCTCTGGGGGTTTTGCTCTGCATGACAAGGCTTATAATGATAATAATGCAATTAAGATTTACTGAGCATTTACTACTTACAAGATACTGGATTAAATGTTTTACATTCATTATCTCTCTTAATCCTCACTCTCACTCTGGGAGTTAGGTAGCATTATTTTATCCCCTTTAAAAATGGATGATTAAGCTGTAGTTTGAAGAGGGTAATTAATTTCTCTGAGACTACTCATTCTAATCATTCATACAGCCGGACTCAAAGTTTGACTTCTCTGACAATAAAGCTATGTAAGACCTCACAATGCACAGTTTACAGACTGTTTTTCTAAAGTGATCGTTTTAATTTTTACTAATTACAATTGCAGGATATTAGCCTTCAAAAATTACCTCAAAAAGGGTAGTAAGCCTATGTTGCCTGATTGCATGGGAACTTACTTTCCATAGAGCCTGGGAAAGATTACCAACAGCTGACTTTTCCCTCAGCTGTTCCCTTGTCTCAGGTAAATGATCAGGGTGATCACTTGGTACTCATTCCTTAACCCTCAGGTGGTTAATCACCAGCTTTTTCTTCCTGGAGACTCTTTTCTGGACAGCCCAATGAGACAAGACCTAAGAAGACCATGTCTATGTTTTATTCCTGATGGCCTTCATCTAGCTGACCGCCACTTATTCATCTTTGCTTCACCGAAGTCCAAGTTTTCAGTGCTTCTCAACAGAACAACATTTGATCTGATCATCTACCAAGGTAGGGGAGTCAAGAGATGTTCTTAGGTAGAAATTAGACCATAGCTCATCATGCCTTTTCATTGTAGACAGCCATACATAAGCACTCTGTGGATCACCATAGGAGACCTCTACCAATGGGTATGATGAAAGAGGGTAAGAAATTAGCTCAACATTTGGCTAAAGAAGAGGATAAGGCTCAAAACACAACTTTTTACAAATATCGTATCCCAATAAGAACTATCTCTTATTCACTCCTAAAGTTTCAAAGGAGCTAAGAAAACTCAAATTTCTTATTTTTAGAGAAAGGGGAAGGGATAGAGGCAGAGATGCAGAGAGACATCAATGTATGATTGCCTTTCACCTGCCTCCAGCTACAGACATGGTTGGAGACCTGGCTTGCAACCTGGTTGTGTGCCCTGGCTGGGAATTGAACCAGCGACCTTTGGGTTCACAGGCTGGTGCCTTATCCACTGTGCCACCAACCAGGGCTCCCATATAAATTTTTGAAGTATTTTTCTAGATATGTAAAATATGTCATTAGTATTTTAATAAAGATTGCATTGAATCTATAGATTGCTTTGGGTAGTATGGGCATTTTAATGATATTAATTCTTCCCATCCATGAACATAGTATATGCCTCCATTTATTTGTAACTTCCTTAATTTCTTTCTTTTAATGTCTTGTAGTTTTCCAAGTACAGGTCTTCAACCTCCTTGGTTAAGTTTATTCCTAGATACATTATTTTTCTTGTAACTATAGTAAATTGGATTTGTTTTCTAGATTCTATCTCTGATGTTGTGTTATTGGTATATAAAAATGCCTTCAGTTTTTGTATATTGACTTTGTATCCAGCTATTTTGCCAAATTCACTTATTAGGTTGAGTAGTTTTTTAGTGGAGTCTATGGGTTTTCTACTGTATACTATCATGTTGTCTGCAAATAATGAGAGGTTTACTTCCTCCTTTCCAATTCAGATGTGTTTGATGTTTGATTCCTTTTCCTCATCTGATCACTGTGGCTAAAACTTCCAATACTATATATATATATATATATATATATATATATATATATATACACATATATATATATATATATTAGAAGTGGAGAGCTGGGATACCCTTGTCTTGTTCCAAATCTTAAGGGGAAGCCTTATTTCACTCAGGTTGTCAAATTTTCAAAAGAAAAATATGTTTGTGGCACTAAAAATATCACTTATTTGTTTGAACATCATTTTATATTGGATTCTTTTGAATAAATATGTTAAAATGTGAGTAGATACTAACTTAAAGTAAAATAACCTATGATTACTTATTACAAAAGCAATATAGAAAGTGACAATTTTCATTCAAAACATAAAATATATCCTACCCTTTCAAGAAACTTTCTTTCTTTAGATTGTCATTGTCCATTTTATTTCTTTTCTGTATTTTTTCTTAAGGTATGCAGAACTCATTCTGCTATAGTTATTAATGTGTCAGCATTTCTATCCTTTCTGAGAGGTTTATAAATCAGCCATTAAAAATGTGATGCTGGTGTAAACTTGGCATATATTCATAGCCTAGGAGCATTATTTTTTCCACACTTTCTAAATGAAATACTTTGGCTGCTATGAACTTAATAAGGGGCAAAATCTAAATGTGTTCTGATTCTATATGTCTTAGGCCCTTGCCTAAAAAAAATCTGTTCTGCAAAAGGAAAGGCAAATTCAGAGATAGATCAAGATAACAACTCCAGGGAAGTTATTACAAATTTGCTCTGTCAAAGATTCCTGTTAATAGCTTCATTTATACATCAATGCATGCATAATAATAACTTTGGAACTTGTTTGACTTCCACTTAGGAAGAAACATAAAGAACTTGTATGAGAAAATGTATTCAAAAGAGAACAGGCAGAGTACTCTGAGATATTTATTTCAACATTATAACTATGGAATTTTTTCTTTTTATTGCCTATGTTTTGTTAATTAAAGCTCACAGAATATAGCTAATAGAAGATAGCAGAAGAAATGGCAACATATTATTGAAAAGGAACAATATACATAGCACACAAATGTGCTAGCTGTATATGGAGAAGTCTCTACACAGTGACAGTTTCTTTGAGTGGGAAAAGAGAAAGGTGAGGGAAAAGAGGAGGCAAAGAAAAATGAAGTTTTATTACTGTTGTTATTTAAAAACTTAAATTTCATAAAAAGTGAGATATGTTTTATTTTATTTTAAGATTTTATTTATTATTTTTAGTGAGAGGGGAAAGGATAGAGGCAGAGAGGGAGAGCAACATCAATGGGTGGTTGCCTTTCACCTGCCTCCAGCTACAGACCTGGCTGGAGACCTGGCTTGCAACCTGGTTATGTGCCCTGACTGGGAATTGAACCAGTGACCTTTGGGTTTGCAGGTCAGTGCCTTATCCACTATGCCACCACCAGCCAGGGCTTAAGATATGTTTATTTGATCATCCTAATATGTAGTCATTGAAATAAAATAAATTGTAAAATTTTCTTATATCCAATGATTCTATAATTATTTCATTCATAAAGTTTTCATTGAATTATTAGTCACATTATTGAAAAGCAATTATGAAAAATTAAAACATATTTGTCATTCTCTTTTTTCCTACACGTACAACAAATATTGCCCAAATAATAAGAGAAACTTTATAGTTTTACCACACAGTTGATAATTAAAACTTGTAATAATAAAGTAAATCTTTAAGATTTGTTTTGATAAATTCAAGTTTGTATCTTCTATATCTTACATATCAAAAGAGAAAATAAAATGTAATGAGTAATCATTTCCTAAGGAAACTCACCTTTTCAATGAAATATTTACTCTTATAAGAAAATTATCAAAGGACTTCTCAAAAATAGTTCATTGACCTTAAAGATTATATTTCACTTTCAAAAACTGACAGTTCAGTGTATTAAGAGTATGCTACAAGAAATATCTGATTTCATATTTCTTCTCTAGAAAATGTCCTCCCTTGTTAAAAATATAGAAAATAAAAAGGAAGTCTTTGATGGAAGATCATATCATCTAAATGCAGGAGAAAAAGTTTCCTAGTATAATGAAATATTGTCTAGCTCATTATATCTCAGAGGACTGATATGATATCCTTAACCAGAAGGTTTTGACTTATTATCATTTTACAAGGACCCAACCATTTCCAAATCACACAACTCTATTCCCTGACCAAAAATTATCCATCACCAATATCTCACGGTCAATTCTCCAATATGAAAAACACCACCCATAAATAATTTGGGGGTCCATCTGAAAATAATTCTGATTTAAGATTTAATTCATTGCTGTTATGATCTATAATATTTCTGAAAAATAAAAATACTTCTATAGTATACCCATTCTATCAGATTTGTTATTCTCTCTCTCCTTATTCTTCAATTTGGAACCACTCAGGTCTCCAACACTAAAAAACATTTAATTTGCATTTCATTCAACTTTTGATCTGATATCAAGACTCTTTCAGTTCACAGAGACTTTGTAGGCTTCAAATGAGAAAGTTGTATTCAATGGCTTCCAAAATCAGTTTGATCAACTACACTTACTTCATGTCACTGGAATTCCTACCCCTATAAGTGTATAAAAGATGAGAACTAATATTTATGGCTATAATAGATAAGGATATATATATATAATTTAAACAAGAAAGAAGGCATTGTAGCAGGAGGTGGAGCATTTGCACCAATTCTTTATGTTACGTACTTTTTTGCCTATGGCCTGTTCAGGCCCTATCACATATTAATATACTGGTATGCCACTTTTATTTAATGATGAATTTCTGATGTGCACACCAAAGTCTATGGATTGTTGGGCCATATAATGCTTCTTTTATCTCAGGTTGCACAGTAACTTGGTGCCCAGTGGTTAATTGTTGCATTTCTAATAAAGCCCAGTAGAAGGACAAGAACTGTTTATCCAAAGGGAAGTATAGGTATCACCTGCTTTTCAAAAGTTTGCTTTACACAACTTAGTTTTTGTGAAAGGCCTACACTAGTGTCTGTTTTCTGCTAATTGAGCAAAATCCAAAGACAACGGTTGCTGTGAAGGTAAACAGCAAACATCGAAAATAGTGTTCAGCGTCTGTTTTGCAGCAAACAGTTCTAGAGGAAGCCGTTCCCCAGAGGAGTGGGCGTGGCCGCGCCCAGCTCCTTCTGCAAGAGCCACCCTCAGCAGCATCCCGGCAACAAGACCCAAGAGCTTTGAACTGTGTCTGTGAGCATCTGTGCTTTACCTTGATTTATGTTGTGCCTCCTTTAGCAGTAAGTGTACCAAGATCATGGTTCCTTTGCTTTACACCATTTTGGCTTACTAAAGTTTTCTTAGGAATGCCCTACTTTCAGACAGCAAGGAAGACCTGTGGGTCTGTAGAGGGCAGGGCTTTGCTCCCAAACCTTCAGGATCTGCATTGTGATTCTCCCACAGAGCCTGATATCTCCACCTGCCTCTGACACTTCAGGCATCATCGGATCTGCTCGATCCCATGGTCAAAGTGGCAGAGCAGCTCTCTCAGTAGACTGGACCTGTTACAGAGCCTTGTCTGTTCTGGGTCTCATTTGGAACTAGCAACTTTTTGGGTCTCTTGGTAAATAGATTAGAGTAACACACCCAAATGAAGACTATGTTGCTTCTCAGAACCAAAAGGTTCACTAGACATTGTGCCTTTTGTGTGTATGAGTGTGTGTGTGTGTGTGTGTGTGTGTGTGTGTGTGCCTGAATCATACTTCTAGGAAATAGGATATCTCTTTCTTTAAAAAGAGGAAACTGATTTTAGAGTTTCCTGCATCACATAGATAAGGAAGAACAGAACTAAAGTTTGAACACAAGATACATTTTTTGTTTATTTGACAGATTGTATTCTTTCAATTACCTCATACACTTTTTGTGAAAAATAAAAACAAAACTATGTACCTTCATTGTAGCACATATAATAATGATAAGCAAATTTATTTACTTATTCCATATATAGTATTGTTAATTTACTACATGTTAGGCTTATTCTTAGTTTTAGAAATATAAGTGTTAAAAGACAATATAATTTCTATCCTCAAGGAGCTGAATCCAGTGCAGAGACAAATATTCAAACTAAAAGTACATATAAGGTATATGGATTAGCATACAATTTTTCAAGACTGAACTAGGAAGAAGCATAATCTGAACAGACAAATAAATAGCAATAAAATTGAAGCAGTGATCAAAAAACTTATAATAAAAGTCTAGGACCAGATTGCTTCATCAGTGAATTCTGTCAAACATTTAAAGAAGGTATAATACCTATCTTCAAATTATTCCAAAACATTGAAGAGAAAGAAACCTGGGTGAATATGAATCTCACTATTTGAGTAAATGTAATTAAACACAAAACAGGATCTACTGTATGATTTCTTTTACATGACATTCAAAAGCAAGCATAGATATGTACATAAAAATCAGAATAATGTGTCTTAGAGTGCAAACTGACAGGAAAAAGTCATTAGAGAACATTCTAGGTTGATAAAATTTTTTCACATCATAATTAAAGTGTTGGATTTATCACTACATTTGTCAAAAGTGACCCAATTGTACATTTAGAGATGTAAATTTTACTTCAGTATTAAAAATCACTGTATTTAATTTAATTTAATTTCTATTCCTCTTTCTTGCTATGAATATAAAAATGAAAACACGCCTTAACTTAAAATAGCTATCAAAATTACCTACAATTCTCTGTTCATTTACAGTTGCCAGTTGATAATTAACTATTCAAATAACTTGGTTGGCGCACAGACAGTGGAATCTTGTCTTGCATTTAACTGATCATGGTGTGTGTGTGTGTGTGTGTGTGTTTTCTAGGTGACTACTCTTGTATAATTGTATGTATGTAGACATGTCTAATCTACATTACTACTTATTTACATATATTAAATAAATTCAAGAATATCTAAAGAGAAAATATTTAAAAACTCACTTTGAGGTTTCCATAAGCACAGTGGGTGGTCATACATGTGTGCATGCATTCAAACAGACTCTAAATTCAAGTTATTATATTGAAATAACACAATCTTACTGCTTAGTATAAAATAATAGCTTTGCTGGATTCTTTCCTACCTTACAAATCTTCTCAAGGAGAATATTTCTATTTGTTCTTATATTTGCCTTAAAATTTGCTTATAATGTGCATATATTGCTATTAATCAATTCTGCATTTTAAATATTATTCAATAAATTTCTGTTATTATAGATCAGATCTAGCCCTCTTACACTAGTATTTCCATCCTAGAGGTTTTCTACCTATCATTCTAATGTAATCTTTAGATTAAATAATTATTCAAGGTTCATACTATTTTGAATATATAAAAATAATACACTGCTACATCTATTTTTCTTTCTGGTATGATTAGTAGTATTTGTAATTAAAACCTGTATTTTTGGCCCTGGCTGGTGTGGTTCAGTAGATTGAGCACCAGCCTGAGAACTCAAGGGTTGCTGGTTCAATTCCCAGTCAGGGCACATACCCACATTGCAAGCCAGGTCTCCAGCCAGGTCCCCAGCTGGAGGCAGGTGAAAGGCAACCATACATTGATGATTCTCTCCCTCTCTGCCTCCCTCCCTTCTTCTCTCTCTAAGAATAACAAATAAATTATTTTTTAAAACTATTTTTATCTGCATAGTTATTTCTGTACTAGTCAATATATCTATAATTTTTAGTAGCCATTAAGTGCAGTTTATCATAAATTTAGATACCTTATAGAATTTATCACTTTGATATTTTTCCCTAGGACTCTCATTGCTGAATTCCTTATATTTTTCTGATTTATTGAGTATTGGTTATTCTTTGGGTCTACCACATAGCTTTTGTGCTGGAATTTTTATTCCCAATCATCTTTTGATCTCCTATCTTATTCTTTCTTGTGTAGCTTTTTCATTTTGGTCAATTCCTGACCAAGTGTGTAAAGATGGACATTTTTTTAGGAAATTTATATATATATATATATATATATATAAATAAATCTTTTTGTATCTTCACACTGGATTAATAATTATTTTCAGTATTAAATTCCATGGTAAACCTGCTTCCTCCAGAATTTTAAAATATTTTCTCATTTTATTTTCTGAATGTCATTATTTCTTTTGAGAGTCTCCTAACTCTATAAAATCTTTGTATTAGAACTGTCTTATCTTTCTTCTCTCAAGGTTTGTGGTCTTCCCTTAATCTTTTTTATTATGAAAATGAAATGATGATTATGCATTTTAATCATCATTGTTTTAACACATTCATTTAATACTTATTTGATAACTTTCTTCGATCTCATTCTTCTACTTCTTTTCTCTCTTAAATCAAGTCACTAATCATTTTAAAACAATATAGTCATCTCCCATTGTCCAACTCTGGATCTTTCTGTTTAAGATCTTCTTAACTTTTATCTCTCATTCTTCTTCCTCAAAGTAAATTTTGTATATTGTTTTTCCACTTTCTCACTTCTTTTCTACTCCATCGCCCTATGAAACTGCCATTATTAAGGCCACCTTCTTACCAAAACTAATGGATAATTTTTAATCCTACCATCACCCCACCTTCTTATTAAAAATAGTTGATATTATTTTTTTAATACTTTCTACACTGGACTATCAGAGTACTATCCTGTTTCTTATAATTTCATGAGCAGGTACTTCTTAGTTTCACTTTCCAAATAGCCTTCTAAATATTGGTATAACCACTTATAGATAGCTTTAGCTGACTTGACTTAGCCCAATTCTCTACCAGGTAAACCCTCCAACCCTGTGTCTAAATGCCATATGTATAAGAATGAGCTACAAACCCACATAACCAGCTGCTTGTTTTTAAGATCTCACTAGAATAACAACTCATAATAGCCAACAGCAATTGAGTACTTTTCATGAGCCAGAAACTGTTCTAAAGATAGTTTCATTTGATCTTTTAACCACTGATTTTATAAATTATGACATTGAAATATAGAGTGCTTAATTCAGTTCTTAATATTATATAGCTAATAAGTGATTTAACAAAATTTAAACCTAAACAGTCTGGCTCCACCTGCCCAAACTCTTACTGAATCAACTATATTTCTTCTGGCTAATTAACAGCTGGCATTTTATACTAAATACAGCAAGACATTTAAATTAAATTGTTTCTAGTATAAATCAATGCAATGTGTGTTTTTATATGTAAATATATAGCTTATATTTAAAGCTTATATCAATATATATTCAGGACGAAAGGAGAAAGCACTTGATTTCCAAAACAGTTAACAAACATATATCCTCCTAAAATAATATTTTGCCTGTTTTCTATTTCCATTCAGCTGAATGATGGGCACAATAAGTATTAATATTAAGAAACTGTGAGGGAAGAAAGCCTAGTCTCTGGTAGTGTTGGAAAAAATATTTATAATTATGAAAGTAAAAACCTGCTTTAAATGTATCACTAACCATGAATTATTTCCATGAGTGTATTACTGAATAAAATTGAATATGATAAAAATAGGCTATTACAGTTGTCCAAATTTCTTTTCCCTTTGCTCCCCTCCAACCAGCAACCCCTTAAAAATAAAATTTATTGACCTTTTGTTGAGAAAAATTGGCTAAATTTTTTTACAGGATAAATGAGCATGTTTCTTGCTTCACACAACATTTACTATTGATTTCATATAATTCAGAATGATATCATAACTGAAATAGCAATAGACTATATTAATAACTGCAACCAGCACAAATTGATTACAAACAACATGAGAACACTACCGAGTTATAGCAGACAATATTGGGCTACTGATGACTGATAATCATCTTAGACATGATGAATGTCATGTCTTCCATGAACCAGGAAGACTTGGACCATGTATTTGAGAACTTACAAATTGTTGAAATCCACAGTTCAATGTCTGCTCAAATAAGTTACTTTTTTATTATTATTATTGAATATATTGGGGAAAAACAACTGAAAATCAATCCTTTAATTTCATAGGTCATTTTTGAAATTCAGGTGAATTTATGACACATTGATCAAGAACATAAAAGTTATTAGGCACAATTGTTCTGTAATAAAAATTGAGTGCACATAATGTGGTTATAACACAAACATCTGCCACTCATGCAGACATCATTCTGTAAACCCATCTAACTAACTATATTTTCCTTTCTGATTGTATCAGGGTAGCTTGTGGCATGACAGTGATTTGAGTGACAGGTGTCCACCCTGGTGCAGGGTGATGCATATTTACATTTTGTTTGTGGGAATTATCCCTCATTGAAATATGTAAATTTTCAAATTGGGTTTTATTGAAAAGAGGTATATAAAGAAGCAATGCTGTTGTCTTCTCTCCTTAAAAATAAAAGTTATAGTCTCCAGCTTTCATAAAAATTTCATTAACATTTTTAATTGACCGGTTTTGTAGTGAAAATAAGCATGAATTATTTAAAAGTTTCAGGTAGGTTTTAGATAGATATAGATATATACACATATACATATATACCATACAGAACAGCAGAAAAGACATGTTTAAGAAAATGCCAGCATTCACTATATTTAAAAGAGGTTAACACCCTTACATCTACATCCACAGAAAAACCAAAATCACTTTTAAAATTTAAAGTTATGTTGGTCAGGTTATTATATACCACATACAACTATAGTAAATATCTGTTTAAAAAAACCCTGGTTGAGAATGTTAGCATGTTAGATTCGGAGAGGACTTTTAAAGACACCTGATTTGATCATGGAAATAATGTAGCAATTTCTTCAAAGGTACTTCTGTCAAAGAGTCTTCCAGCATTTGCCCAAACATTTACCTGGATAGGAAATTTATAATTTCATAAGGAAATGTTCTATTTTAGAAAATACACTGTTATAGAAAGATTTGCTCATATTAAGACCACATCTATTTTGCCTTTGCTTCATAGAAAGCTCCTCCAAAGCTACACAGCACAACCAAATAGTTTACAATGGGGACCCTTAAACTTTGTAATCATATGAAATGTTATTTTGATGTTGAAATGTAACCAACTATTTTAATTGTTCACACAAATATCATTAAAAACTCTTAACAAGTACAAATTTTAATAGCACTGATAAACTAATCACAATGTATGTATGTCCTGAAATGACTTTTATCAGAACAAATCAATTCCTAATTTTGACAAGACTGAAAAAAATCATAGGCATGTAGGAAAAAGGATGCACAAGGACTTGCATCTCTGCTTTCTGCTTTGGTTCCCTATGACCGTATCTTCCATTTCCTCACAGCATAGCAGACATAATGGGTCAAATATCAAATGTTGTAAACAGCTTTCCACCAGCAGAGTTCTATATAGGCAAAATGTCGTCCCTTGACAATAAACTAATGCTCTCTTCAATTACATCAATCTATAAGTTGGCTTTATACATTCTCTGTTTATTTTCCAAGCAATAAATTGATTTGTGGGGAGGGGAAAAAATAATGCATTCAGACTTCATAGACTTTTATGACTGTATCACGTGCAGTGCTAAAGAAGCAATATTTTTTTCCTTTTTTTTCAATCGAGTATTCTCAAGGACAAATTGGTCCTCATGACTATATTTTTGTCTTTGAATACCTAACACTTTATGAGTAGAGTTATTAATCAGGAAAATATTCCATGGGTCATTTGAAAAAAAAGATAGGAATTTAGACTTTAGCCCAACCACATCATTTTAATGTGGGTTAAACTAAGAAGACATGAGTAAACCTCACTTCCTCTGACTCAAAATTCTGATTGTTTAAATAATGTAGACAAAACAATCAGTAGTTTCACTAAAACATTTGTTGAGTCATGCATTTTTTTAGCTTTGCATAGACAAATCCATGCTATCTTAAGAAAAAAAGACAAAGGCTGACACATTCTTCACTTGAAGCCTTTTCTCCACTTGAGTTAAGAGGAAGGAATGGTAAGCAGGGATCAGGTTAAGACCTACCTATTCCTCTGTCAAGCTCGGTAATGAAAAAAAAATAGGTATATTACCTATTTTTAAGAGAACACATTTTCTGATTTGAATTGGGTACAAAAGAGAAGCTAATTCTCTCAACCTAGTCATTTCCACCACTCACAATCTTAAAATACATGTAATTATTTAAATAAGTAAATCTTGGGAGCAAAGCATAAACAAAAATAATAATTTAATAGAGATAAGAAAAATCAAAGTATTTTCTTTCTTATAGGAGAGTGATGCAGTATAAAACATGGAAACAACTTGTTTTGACAGAATTATAGAAAGGAAAATAGGACAAAAACATGTAAAACATAAAATGTACAGATGTAGCCCATTTATATCAGTGGTAGAAAAAAGATGAATGACTTATCTGAAAACCCAGGAACTGATGATCCCTTTCTATCTTGTCTCCCAGGTAAAATAGAATGAGGATTATTAACTATTAAGAAATGGGAGGTACCTTAGTGAAAGTATGTGTTTTGTTTTTAATGGGTGGTGTTCTTGGTAGTATTCCATTTTTAAAAAGTAATTACTATCCTTTCATAATGATGGGGTTTTTTGAAGGAAAATAGTACTCTTTCTCTCTATGTAGAGAATTAATTAAGGGAAACCTAGAGCCAACCTACCCATTATGATGTAGTTTGTTGGTTTAGAAAACAAAAGCATAATGGGATAAAGCATAAAATTAATAGGAAAAATAAAAAAGTTTGAAGGCTGAATTCAGTGATAGAAGGCAGCTACAGAAACACTGCATTTTTCAGAACACTGAGGATATTTGCTTACTGAAAGAAGAAAGCCTTTCAGCAGTAACGGAGAGATAGAGACAGTGAAAAACATATAAGGAAATATTAGAAGAAATACAGTAACTCCCCTAAAATTTGAGAACTAAGATAAGAAAGAGTGCAGGAAGAAAGGTTGTATATAATAAACTCAGGGAAGGAAGCAAAAATTATTAAAAATAGAAATGACTTGGTACTTGGTCATTGTCAGGGATGCTCAGTATTAAAGTCCCTGAAGTACACAAAGTACAGAGAGAAATTTTAAAATGTCAATAGGCCATCAAAACAGATCTGTTTTGATCTGTTTGTTAAGAATTTGCAGATTTTAGGGAATAGATACACACTCTCCTCATAGGTGATCTTATTCTGTCATTTGGTTTTAAAAGTCACATATGAGGTTAGCCAATAAGTTCAGTTTTTTCCAAAATAAATGATACAAAAACAATAAGACCTATACTAAATGTGATTATGGCAATATTTCTGCATAATTCATTCACTTATTTATTAATTTATCATTGGCCTAGCTCTATAGTAGCAAGTCTGAGGTTTAGAGCCAGGTATCTCTAGTGGGAAAAATCACTTGATTTGGAGGCAATAATGGGAAAATTACTTAACTTTTCTAAATGTGGTTCAATAATATTATCATTAAGATTTGAGGTAAGAATTAAATAGAAAAATATACGTGAGTTACCTGGCACCAAAATGCATATAGCTGTCCCCAAAATGTTAATTTTTCTTTATCTTTCCCTTTGATTGCAGGGCTGTCTAGAAAAGGAATTAAAATTTCTAAAATGAAATGCACAACTTGTTTATAGATTTATTTTTATATTAAGAACATTCAAACTTTAAGGATTCTAAAGAGCACTTTCTACAATACCTTTTGTCCACTACTTGGAGGTTTTAAAAGGTTTTTTGGTCTTCTTGAATATCAAAACAACAGTTTTAAGAATTCAATAGAAATTAATCAGAAGTGATCATATTAAAATTTATCTTAAGTGCATCAAACATTTAAAGCTAACACTAATTATTAAAGACAAGGAAGGTTTTCAAAAGACCTGCTAAAGCTCCAAACCAAAAAGATGAAGAAAGTTAGCAAATAGCCAGTCTTTTGAGCATTAGGTCAATGGAATCAATATACTCATTCTTCAAAGAGAAGACTCATCTAAGACCTATACTGATTTCTCACCTTCAGTATTACTAAGGAGCAGTGCATTAACTTCCAATTCAATAATGGATAAGCTTTAATTTGTCTCTTTCTAGGGCTGAAAGGAACAAATCTATACTTTCCTCATTGGATGCCTTTAACAGAGTCAGAGAGAGAAGGGGAAAGGAAAAAAAAAAAGGATGCCATTAGTCCTATCACACACTCTATAGGGTTTTAATATTACTGTTGTATTATATTCCTCCTGAATGAAAGCACCCAAGGAGAGTGACATGGCATTTCTTCAAAGGAGCGTTTCAAAAAGCAAAGACTTCCATTGATACAACTAAGAAATTATCTTATAATTCCTCCTAAGTGGATATGTATCCTGACCAGGACATATATATAAATTAGTATTTTCCCAAAATTTACATCTTATCTGTTATTTGTTTGGAATATATTTTTCACTGCAAAATCTCCTTGACAAGACTGAATCAGCTTTCAGGTTAAATGTATAAGTAATCAATAATACAGTTCTAAGTTTTTCAATGTGGATTTGCATTTTTATAACTAAAGAAAAAGTACTGGGAGGAGAAAAGGGCTCTTCTTGGTTCTTAGAGAAGCTAGGAGTCATTTGTTCTCATAGAAAGTCTCAATTATTTCTGCAAATAGAAGAGGTAAATTCATGTATAATTCAAAAGCATGAATAATAAATTGTATTATATTTGGCTTTGTGCTACATAATTTGGGAGGCAGAGACTTTACCTTCCTGACATGTAAGGTACAACCAGAATGATGAGTAGGACTTGGACAAGCTAAGATGGGGACACATGGTACAATCTGGAAATGAGGTAGTTTAATGATTTTTGTATAAAGTACAACAGCAAAGCTTTCTGTTATGTTGATAGCTAAATAAAATACATATTATTTCTGCTTCCATGAAAGATTAGAATTATAACCTAATTTTTTCCTGAATGTAAATAACCCTGAAATAATATTCAGAAAATTTTGATTTTGGTCCTGGCTCTTTCATTAACTAATAAGCTTTATGTTCTCATGCAACTAATATTAGTTTTATAGTCCTCCAGAATTTCATGAGTAAAATGTAGGAATTGTATTAAGCCATTTCAAGGGTACTTCACAGATTTTAAAATCAGTATATTTGCAATTACATCTAACACCAAATCTGATTATCTCAGGGAAAGAAACTGAGCATTAGCACTAGTTCTTAAACTTATTTCCACTAGACACATATTAAAAAATGAGATGCTTTAGAGGTTTTTTGTGTGTTTTTTTATTGGAGGGGGGGTGTTGTCCCTGCTTTTCTTTCCTTCTGTTATTTTTTTTTTAAGATTTTATTTCATTATTTTTTAGAAAGAGGGGAAGGGAGAGAGGCAGAAAGGAAGAGAGACATCAATGTATGGTTGCTTTTCACCTGCCTCCAGCCACAGACCTGACTGGAGACCTGGTTTGCAACCTGATTATGTTCCCTGGCTGGGGAATCGAACCTGCGACCTTTGGGTTCACAGGCCAGCACCTTATCCACTGTGCTACCATCCAGGGCCCGTTATTTTTTATACCTATGCAACTAGTCCACTAAAACTGCCAGTCAAGGACATCAGTGACTGCTATGTTGACTACCTAATGATTAGCTTTTTTGTCCTTAGCAGCATTTGGCACAATTAACTACTGTTTTTTTTTTTTTCTTTTTCTTTTTTTTTTTTTTAAAGATTTTACTTATTATTTTTGGAGAGAGGGGAAGAGAGGCAGAGAGGGAGAGAAGCATCAATATATGGTTGCCTTTCACCTGCTTCCAGCTATGGATCTGGGTAGAGACCTGGCTTGCAACCTGGTTATGTGCCCTGGCTGGGAATCAAACCAGCAACCTTTGGGTTTGCAGGCTGGCACCTATCCACTAAGCCACCAACCAGGGTTTTTTTTTTTTATTTTTCCTTAAAACACTTTCTTCATCTGGTTTCTTAAGAAAGATCATTCTTTCTTAAATCTCTTTTGACCCCAGCCTGCTACTCCTAATCTGCTTTTGCTTGGTCTTCTTTTTCTCAACCTTTAATCATAGAAATGCTCAAAGTTCTCACATCTCATCACTTCTTATCTGTACTCACTGCCAAAATGATCTTATCCAGTTCTATGGCCTAACACCCATAGAAACAGCTTATAATAGTATTGCTAGTCACGAACTAACCCTTTTATCCAAAGTATCCATTCGCCTACTTGATGTCTTTATTTGGGTATTGAATAGACTTTTCAGATTTAATCTGTACAAAAGCAGTACCTTGATTTTCACCAGGCACCTACATCCTCATTTTCTTCTTTCTAATTAATCTTCCCACCTAAGTAAAGGGTATCACAGTTTCCCAGTGGTTCAAGCCAACATTTTAAGGCCAACTCTAATTCATCTCTTAAACAGAAGCTCTAGTCTATAATTTAAAAATCTTAGTTAATGTTATATTATCAATGCACAGATTTTATTAATTCTACTTATTGACTTATTACATACTCACTTGTCCACACAAACTTAATTTATTTATTTGTATTTTACCAAGTTGGGCATTTTTAATAATGTAAAAAGCACTCATGAACATATTATTCAACATAAAATCTTATCAATGAATAATTATATATGTATTCCCCATCTTCCACTCTATCCCCCACCACTTCTAACCTAAAGTAACCACCATCAAGATAGCTGGTTCATCATTTCACTTTCTTTTTATAGTTTAATATATTTTAAACTCACCTATATGCATTCCTATATATTTTAATTATTTTTGACTTAATAGAAAGGCTTTCATGAGGAATGCACTCATTTATTACTTAATATTATATTGGTGAGTGTCACCCAGATTATTGCATGGAACTGAAAATCCATTCTAATTGCTGGATAATATTCTATTATACAAATATTCCACAGCTGAGTTATGTACTCTCCTATCATTGAACCCATAGATTGCTTCTAGGTTTTGACCACTGTGAACAGTGCATCTATGAACAATCTTGTACATGTGGGAAGTTTCTCTCAAGTTGCAGAAAGTGCTGTTACCACCTTACCTCAGTTTTCAGGGATTCCTTGTACTGGCTGCTGCTGGTGCTGCTGCTAAAAGCTTATACCTACAACCTTTCCTGGAGGATCAATCACTCTTGGGAAATACATGCAGTCTCAGCTGAGCTGCCAGGATTGTGCCCCAATCTTCCCACACACCTCACCTGAGGCAGCTGGGAGTCAATGAAAGTGTATGATAGTCCTGTTGCCCTCCCTCAAAGCCAGGAAGACTGCAGAGGTATCAGCCAAAATCACTCCCTTGCTTAGCTCCCTTGCTTTCCCTATCTTGCTTCCTAACTCCCACAGTTGTAAGCTTATCCTGCCTACACTGTCTTAACAACTCATTACTCAGGAACCCTTGTTTCCCTTATGGGAAATTGGACCCCAAACAAACCTAAGATTGTAAGGTATAAGAATGTACAATTTTGTAAGACTGTTCCGTTTTTCAAAGGGATTGTATTCCTTTCCATTTCCACCAGTTAGACACCAAGTAATTCTGTGGATCCACATCCTATCACTTAGTATTGTCAGATCTTTAGAAAATTTTTTGCCAGAACAGATACAATCTAGCATCTCATTATGAACTTGATACATTTTTATCACAAAAAATGTTGAGTTTTATTCATTATTTATTGACCATATATGTTTTTATAACATATTGATTCATGGCTCTTCACCCATTTTTAAAATTAGTTTTTGAGCTTTTAAAATGAGATCGTGAGGTTTTTTTAGATATTACTGATATTAATAGTCCTTTGTTATTTTTTAGGCATTCTAAGTAATTTCCAGTTTTAAAATGGTCCATTTTACTTTCTTTAGTATGTTTCACCAAAGAAAATGAAGAAATAACTTTAGCATACTAAAATGAAACACTTCTTCCATAACTAATTTTTATTCTTATTTAAAAAGTATTTCCTACCTCAAGGTCTAAATTTTGACATAATGGTGTATTATTATTCACTTCTCATTAAGATTTGTTAATTATTTATTTATCAGTGTATATTCATTTAATTTTTACTTAGGAAATGTTCAAAATCTTTTGCTATGCACATCTAACCTAACCATTTTGTGATCATGGAACATAATTTGCATATATGTCTTCAATACCTATCCTACCAAAATTTTTGAAGTTTGATTTTTTACATGATCAGTATTTGTAAATGTTCCATGTAGGTCTGAGAAACTTTTCTAGTTTTTAGGTGCAGAATTTTTTTGTGTGTATCAGATCAATTTTGTTGTACAGATTATCTTCTCTGCATTTTTTGTTTGAAATTTTTGTGTTCACTTTCCTATAATTATGGTAATTTTCTATTTTTCTCTTTGCAGTTTTGCCTCATGTATTCTGAAGTCACTTTATTAATTGCATATATGATTAGAATTTCTGTATCTTCTCGGTGAATTGAGCATTCTGTTCTTATGTAGTAAGCTTTCCTGATGCTTATGATCTTCTATTAATAATACATCTCCTTTAAATGATTTACTACATAACAGCCAGAACAATCCTTTAAAACATAAGCCAGAACATGTTAGTTATTTGCTGAAAATTGCAATGTTTGCCCTCAGCATAAAATTCAAAACATTCCAATATACCCTCTCTGTTTATTCTGGCAAGAGCTGCCCCATTTAGCTTATTTCTTACGACTCTCCCATCTGCTCATTTCACTCTAGCTACAGTACTTTTTTACTTTTCTCTGACCAGGCCAAACATATGCTTAGTGAAGGGGCTTTGATTTTCTATTGTCTCTGCCTGGATAACTTCTCCAATACACAACTGAATGTTTATTTATTTTCTCTCTCAAATCTCCTCATCAGAGGAGAATGCCACTCCCCAACAGACACAACTCTCTATGTCCTGCATTTATTCTTTTTATTTTATGTTATTTTTGATGTATGTATATTTAAAGAACTTTCATCATCATTTATTTTCACATCAGTCCAATAAAAGACTTGTTATTTTTACCTTTAATACCTAAGCATCATTTTCTCTTCATCTTCCAACGTTTCTTTGTTTGTTTGTTTGTTTGTTTTCTGCTGAGAGACTTCATTCTTTAACCACTTGTTATAACTGGTATATTATAAATTAGAGTTGCAGAATTAAAAGCATGTACTTGAATTTTGGTTTACCCTTGAAATATATATATTTCAAGAATATTCTTGAAAACATCAAGAAACAAAATAGACATAAATTCAGGAAATTCAATGAATCAAGAACCTTCTATTAAGTAATTAAATATTTTGAAGGACACAGCACAACAGTTGCAGCAGTGGAATAATGTCACTCAGTCCCTTTTTCAGGGAAAACCAGTGGTGAGATATATTCAACTGGCAGCCCCCACCTGCCACACACCTCTGGGACCTACCAGTGTTCAGGTTGAGGCATGTCCTTGCAGGACTGCTCTTGTAAATTAACTGACCACAGTAAGGGTACCAGAGTTGAGTCATTCTTCCCCAGTGCCAATAAACTCTAATGAGAGATCATTGCTCTGGGAGCCCCAAAGAGGTTGCTCAAGATTTTCTCAAAGCTCATAATGGTTTGGAGCTTCTACCTAATCCTTCTTTCTTTTCAAACTACTTCACAGGTATCAGATCCCCATTTTAATCTGAAGACAATCTCTACCTACCTCTGTTTCATCTCCCCCATATCCTTTATAGTTGGCCCCTCCACATTTCCACCAAAATCTCTTTATTTTTAATTCTATTTAGCTTCTTCTCCCTAGAGAACCCAAACTGGCAATAAACAGTGTTTTAGTTGTTATTTGTAACTGTTAAAATATAAAGCACCAGGACTTTACTTGGAAGAGGTTAGAAATCTGCTAAATATTCATTTATTCAACAAATATTTGAGAACCATTAGTATCCATATGACATTACAATTTTAAGATTTAATTAAAGCAATTCTAGTTTTTGTTCTTTGGAATTTAGAGAAAATAACTCCAGTTCTCCCACCGTCTGGACCATACTTGTAAATTATCAGAGTGTTACTTTATTTCTTGTGACATGGAATAGCTTTCATTTTAAATTACTAAGTGTCATTGACTATTCAGGTTTGCTATAAAAAAGTAAAGAGAACAAGTAGCTAACTATCCAATTAAAGAGCAAAATAGTAACAATGCCAAAGATTCTATTTTTGAAATGCTTAGATTCTTTAAGTAATTAAAATTTCAATAGAAATACAAATAACATCAAACCATTATCAAGATTTTGGAATAAAATAAAATCTACTTTTTTTTCATGCAATATATGTGATCTGGAAAGTTTTATGCAAATTGATTTATCTAATCAAATCATGTACTAAAGCTTTTTATTAAGAAAAATTATGAATCTCTCATCAAAGAATTACCCAGACTTTTATACTGGCTTTGCTTAAATCAAGGTGAATTCTCAAGGTGGCATATTTCAATATACTAAAAATGACATATAATTGGAGAGGAAATATCCAATAATTAAATTCAAAGGCTATATCTTGGAGTCTGGACTACTTCAAATTGAAAAGGGAAATGTCCTGAGTGCAACTCAATTTCAGTAAATTTATAAAATAATCAGTTCTTTTAAACCAATATTTCACTCTTTAAGATATCTTGGCCCCTTTTCAAGTTATCTTTCTTTTCAAGTACCCAGATGCTCATTTTTTTATAATACATATTAAAAACCCTTTTTAAAAGAATATTTTTGTTGCAACTGTATAAAATCAAGACACTCTGTTACTTTAGGTTATATTAATATAGTGTTTTAATTTATAAAAATCCTAAAATAGAGTTTATATAAAAGAAATTCTCCAAAAGAGTAAAGGATGGTGAAAGAAAGGTGAGAGAGTTAACTAGTTACTGTAGCAGAATTATGGTCTTCTAAGTAATATCTGCAACTTCTAAATGTCAGAATTTATTATTAGATGAAACCACCTCAAACGCTTCCATTACCAGAAGAAGTTACTATACTAATATTCCAAATTCCATTGAATAACTTTTTTTCTATGGAATTCCTTCCTCATTTTCACAACAGAATCTGAACATAGTACAATGACAATTAGATGCATTAAGGTCAACATAAACTTTGATGTGCCGATTTCATAAAAATGTTTTGCATCTAGCTAGGAAAAAAATATGCCTCTTCTCAAAAGTTTGGAATATTAAATGGAAACCAGATTGTGTTTTTTAAAATTTCAGTTTTACAGAGGGTTTAGAGGGTTTTCTAAAGGATTTTATTTTTTGCAAGCAGATTTCTTTAAAAGAACAGATATTTCTCCTGAGTTCACTTAGTATCTGTAAGAATGATCTTGATGGCTTATATAGTAGATGGCTACAGTAGTTAAGAGGTTGCAGTATCTTCCCATTCAAAGGTAAAGCTAAAGTAGCATACGGAACAGAACTACCTTTGAATTCTCAGTCACTGTAAGCCTTTTATAATAAAATAGCATGTATTGTAGACTTTGAAGATATAGTGGATGAATCCACATGCTTTTAGTTTTCAAACAAAGTAAAAATGTAGATTTGTACAATATCACATTACTGTTACCTAGAGCTGAAGTTCAGAAAACATTGAAAAGAAATAATAATTAACACAAACCATTTAACTAAACCCATCAGTATTCCAGCTGCAAAGGAGTAATCTGATTGCAGAGGCTGAGTTTAACTTCATATGTATTACAGAAGTTGTTCCTTATAATCCAGTCTTTTTTTGAATATTTAATATCTCAAGTTTATTTTGTATTTATTCTGGCACATTCTATTAGAGCAAAGCATCATTCTAAGTTACTATTAGGAGTTTCAATGGTAACATTACAGTCATCTAGTTGATATAGCCACCTTCTGACTGACACAAGGACAATCTTCATTGCTTCTTTTTATGATAGAATATAGAAGTTGATTTTATCTTTTGCTTGTTAAACAACAGAATATTTTTTTCTTTTAAAATGGGTGTTTTGTAAATGTAGTATTTAAACAAGCCAGTCTACTTAAAAATAGCAGTTCAGAAAAGACACATTTGACTACTAACAGTTAGTGATTGAAGGTAGAAAATGAGTGCCTATAACATTTGAAAACAAAATTTAGGATGATCCTGGAGTGCTCCCAGAGGTACCAATAACCTATAGAGCAACTTGGAGGTGTGTCCTCTTGTCTCCAACCATAATTTCTTAGTCCCCCTCCCTCCATTCCTGGTAACTCAGGAAACTCGAAATTCTTTACTTATAAATCTCATCATTTTTCTGTTACTTTTTAATGCTTATTAAGCAATTCCTACTTTCAGTTCATTTTCCTTGTTTTCTATGTGCCTAGATCCTAGCATTCTAGGCTGTATAAAAATAAGTGCTCTCCTAATTTAAATATTTTTTTTTTATTATTGAAAAGGGAAATTATATTCATAGATTACTTTTAGGTAAATATGACCCCTTTGATTGCACACACATGTACTCCTGAAATATGTATTTTAAGAAGGGCACCAAAGACAATAACTATAGCACTGTGTAATAAGTGCTATAATGGTAGAGATTTGAAATGTTGGTATCTCCAGGGGAGGGAGCAGGTAATTCCTCCTGGGGAAATTTGTAAGTGATACCACCCTGAATGCAGGTAATATTCCTGTTTTCTTATTTGTGCAAGATTTTGTAACCTGTAAAATATAGAACTTAAAGCAAAGAACCCAGAGTTCAAAGTCATTTAAAGGGTGATTTTAATTTCAGAGAAGTATGAGCAGTTCAATTCTGAAGGATTTTCAGTGTGGTATTCTTGCTCTTGGTTATACTGGACATGAAGATTTAATGTGATGGAATATGAATTTAGAGTTCTGAATGTGCTAATTTTATAATTCAAGGGTCCTATGGAAAGACACTGCCTAAGGAATTAAGTTCAACTAAATTATGTTAAAGAAAACTGGTAGAGTTGAGCGCTTCAGGCCAAAATGGCTGTGAAATATAATGCAATATTTTTCCAAATAGGAAAAACTTTACTGTTATGGGGGTGAATCTGTGTTCTCCTCTTTTTTTCCGTAACACAGAAATATTGAGGATGTGTTGAAAATCTAATTTGATGTATTTCTTTTGCTTATTTCATATTTAAACATGTATTCTGGTTCAAATTTACCCACTCTTTTATACTGTTTGCGTTCTGAACCCATCACTATTACTTACCTAAAATAACCTCAATATTGAGAGACTTTAAAAAAAATAACCAACTTTATTGTTTTTGATGGTTCACCAGTTTGGAAGAGGCTCAATTATGCTCTTTCGCTCTACGTAGTGTTGAATGAGGTTGGTTGATGTTATTCAGCTGAAAGGAGGGCTGATCTTGAAGGCCCAAGACAGCTTCACTCATCATGCCACGAATCATTTACATTTCTTCAGAAACCAAAATGAATATTCATGTCTGCCAAAGACTTCTGAGTCTTATCTAATTACTGTATCAAGCTCAGGCTCAAGTTTTAGGATCTTTCCACATAAATGAACTTCAAATGTGGATGAGGTTCTCTGGGTAAGGTATTCCCTCATACATTCTCTTGTAGCAGTTTATTTGATCTGCAGCCTTGGGTACCAATAAGACAAGTTATCAGACCCTCCCACATGTGTTCCACAAACATTGATGAGACAGGCATAGGATAATCACAGTAAGCACTCTCGTTCATGGAAGTGGGAGGAGAACAAGAACTACATAGAAGTTATTAAGGTCCATAGAAATTCTAAAATACAGCTGTGCATGTGTTGACCATGTATCCATTAGGGACCTCTTATGACCCTTGGAGGTTGTCCCTTTACTCTGCTCTCTGTTTTTATTTTGTTGTGGGTTTGTTGTTAAGCTCGTGAATTTACTCATTCTTTTCCATGAGACACAGTGTCCCCTTTTCATTCTATTTCCTTTTCGTAGAAATTTAGAGTCCTAAAACCACCTTTCCTGTTGTAATATACCCCTTTTAAACTAAGCTGCGCTCTTAAAAACCTCGTGAGCTTCTTATAAGCCGTATTAAAATTCACTTGAGGCAAGACCCTCTCCCTCACTGGCCAGGTGAGATACTGTTGTGAAATAACTACTTGAAGATTATTAGAAATCCTTTTGTCCAGAAAAGAGGATCTTAAATCTTTTGAGGGCTTAAAAAGAGGCTTTCATACCCACTCAGTTTCTTCTTCACCCAAAGACCACATTTTACTGTCCTAGAGTTGATGTTTTCCTTGAGACCATGTCTTACTTTGAGAATGTTTTACTAGGAGAGATTTATCATGAGAAACAGTTTCAATTTTAGCTCTAGTATGTCCTGGCTCCTTTATGTTTTCTCAATTCTGTGGGAAAACTAAGCCATTTTATCTTTAGGCTATTTCTCCTTTCATATTTTATCTTCTAAAAGTTGGCACTTCCTATAACCTACCTAGAAATTTCTCCAGTAAGATTGGTGAGTTCATTTGGCAACCTTTCTATTTTTCACATTATTGTAGATAACAGAGCTGTTAAATTTTGCCACTACCTGTCAGCTGTGCTCAAAATCAGTGTCATGTATTTCAGGTTAGGGTAAAGGTAGGTTCCCCTTTCCTGCTGCTAAATTCTGTTCTGGTCATCTATTATGGCAAAACAAATCACTCCAAAATTATCAGCTTAAAAAATAATAGTATTTTATTACATCTTGAATTTGGTGAGTTAGGAAATAGATCAGGACTCAGGTAATTCTTCTATTTCATTGCCTAAAGTTACTTGGTACTCAACTGGTAAAGGTGGATATAGATGGTCAAATATGGCCACTCACTTGGAAGGAAACTTCACAGGTATATCTGAAAGACTAGCCTCTTCGGCGAATGTCTTTTGGGATGCCTACAAGTGGCCTGTCTAATTTAGTTAACTTGGATAGAAGACTTCTTACACAGTGTTTTAGGGCTCCAAAGAATATAATATAAGATATTAGTGAAAATCGAAAGATTCTAATGACCTAACTTTAAAAATCTCAGAATGTCACTTCTACTTTGTTCCATTGGCCCCACAAGTTGTTACAACTGAGATTTAGGTGAGGAAAAATAAAAGGTGAGGAAAAACTCTACTCTTAACAAGAGGAGTAGTAAATAATCTTTAGCCACTTTTAATCTACCACACATTTCTACTATGTAAAATAATTTTTGTTAAAATGCATATTTATTTTTAAATTTTATTTTATTGTTGTTGTATTACATCCACCCTCTTTTTGCTCCCCTCTGTCCTCTTCCCCACCCACCCATTCCCCCACAAAGTCAATCCCACATGTTGTCCATGTTCATGGTTCTTCCGTACTAGGTTCTTGTCTAAACTGCTCCTCTTCTTGGCCTCTTCCTCTCCCCTCCCCAAAACCCCCTTTCCCTTGCCCACTGAAGGCCTATTCACTGTATTCATATATCTGGTTCTGTTTGCTTATTGTTTGTTTTGTTCATTATTGTCCTGTAATGGGTGAGATCATATGGTATTTATCCTTCACTGACTGGCTTATTTCACTAAACATAATACTTTCTAGTTCCATCCATGTTGTTGCAAAGGGTAGGAGTTCCTTCTTTCTTTCTGCTGTATAGAATTTCATTGTTAAATGTACCAAAGTTTTTTGATCCGATCATCCACTGATGGGCACTTAGGCTGTTTCCAGCATTTGGCTATTGTAAATAACGCTGCTATGAACATAGGTGAACATAGGTTCTTCTGAATTGGTGTTTCAGGATTCTTTGGGTATAGTCCAAGCAGTGGAATTGCTTGATCAAAAGGCAGTTCCATTTTTGGTTTTTTTAAGGAAACTCCATGCTGTTTTCTATTGTGGCTGCACCAGCCTGCATTCCCACCAACAGTGCACAAGGGTTCCCTTTGCCCCACATCCTCACCAAAACTTGTTGTTTGTTGATTTGTTGATGATTGCCATTCTGACAGGTGTGAGGTGGTATCTTATTATGGTTTTAATTTGCATCTCTCTGATGGCTAGTGATGTTGAGCATTCTTTCATATGCCTTTGGGCCTTTGTATGTCTTCCTCAGTGAGTTGTCTCTTCAGGTCTTTTGCCCATTTTTTAATTGGGCTGTCTGTCTCCCTGGTGTTGAGTCGCATTAGTTCTTTATACATTTTGGAGATCAAACCCTTGCCTGAGATATCATTGGCAACTATGTTTTCCCATACAATTGGTTCCCTTTGAATTTTGCTGGTGTTTTCTTTAGCTAAACAGAAACTTTTCAATTTGATATAGTCCCATTTGTTGATTTGTTCTATTATTTCCTTTGCCCTTGGTGAAGTATCAATAAACATATTTTGGTGTAGGATATCAAAATTTTTACTGCCTATATTTTTCTCCAGGACCTTTATGGTGGATGGCACTGCTTATGTTTAAATCCTTTATCCATCTTGAGTTTATTCTGGTGTATGGTGTAAGTTGGTTGTCTAGTTTTATCTTTTTGCATGTTGCTGTCCAGTTCTCCCAACACCACTTGTTGAAGAGACTGTTTTTGCTCCATTTTATGTTCCTTCTCCCTTTGTGGAATATTAATTGCCCATAGAGTCCTGGGTTCATTTCTGGGCTCTCTATTCTGTTCCATTGATCTCTATGTTTATTCTTATGCCAGTACCACACAGTTTTGATGATTAGTAGCCTTGTAGTATTGTTTGAAGTCCAGTATTGTGATTCCTCCTACCTTGTTCTTTCTCAAGATTGTTGTGGCTATTTGTGGGTGTTTTTGGCTCCATATAAATTTTCGAAGTATTTTTTTTATTTCTGTAAAGTCTGTCATTGGTGTTTTAATTGGGATTGCATTGAATCTATAGATTGCTTTGGGTAGTATGGACATTTTAATGATGTTAATTCTTCCCATCCATGAACATGGTATATGCTTCCATTTATTTGTATCTTCCTTGATTTCTTTCTCCAATGTTCTGTAGTTTTCTGAGTACATATCTTTTACTTCCTTAGTTAAGTTTATTCCTAGGTACTTTATTTTTCTTGTTGCTATGGAAAATGGGATTTGTTTTCTCACATTAAAATGTATATTTTGATATAGGCTTTCTCAGTATCTTCCATATGAAGGATGTTTTAAAACTGACTGTTAATTCTCCAATAAATAATTTTGTTGTGTTTAAGATTTATATCAGTTTTATGAAGAAATTCTTTGAGTTGTGACTAGTCTGCAAATGCCTGTTTAAAATAATAAATACCTAAGTGTTTCAACTGAGTGCAGTTAGCATTATGTTCTGAAGTAAAATATTTCTTCGGGAAGATAAAATGGTAGGTAGGAGTTAAGAGTAATGGTTTTGTTTAGAATTAAATTTGGGAGAGTCTTCCCCTTCTAAACTGAGAATAGCCCATATCAGCTCATATCAAGCTCATCCCCTGACCCCTGAATGAGCCCAGCCAAGATCTGAAAATTAACTAGATAAGCCCACTGAAAATGACCTCATGTACTTGTCACTGAATACTTAGTAAATACTTAGTTTTAAGACACTGAAATTTAGCCTGGTTATTTAGTGTTTTATGGCCATAGATATTTACATTACCTTTAAAGGCTTTTACAAAATATTTCAAGCAAACAAAAAAGTAATGGAAATCCTAAAATTAAGAACTGTATATATAACGATGAGTAATAAACATTCCAAATACATTTGAGGGCTCTGTGTATAACATGCCATTTAATTCTTCTGCTTTCCTATATTCTAGAGATAATAACAATCTTAATTTTTGTCACCCTCAAGAATTTTCATAATTCCACTATGTATTATCCTATAAACAAAATAGAGTATCACTTTTTATCTTTATTGTCTGCAGTGACTTGTTATATTCAACATTATTTACTTTTCATTTTTACCATTTTAAAGCACATTGTTTCAGTTCAATCATTTTTACTATTGCATTGCATTACTTTATATGTCCATATTATAATTTATTAATGCATTCCCCTCTACATGGGCATTATGTTATCATCTTAGGCCACCAGACACCATTTTTTATACTGATTATATATAGAAATTGGGTTTTAAATTTTATATCCTACTGTTCTGAGTTACGAAAGCAATGAAATTCCTTGCACTAGAATATATTTTATTCATGCTTCAGGTTTTGTCTCAAGTATTCAGCTAACAAACACCAGTGGTAATACTATTATTCATGCTGATATAGTCTATACTTCACAACTCTGCAAAACTAGCAAAATTCATGTAAAGATTGACTTCTACCACAAGAAATGCTAAGAAAAAAGTTTTTAATTATTATTGCTTTATTTTAAAATTTATTTATTTACATTTATTTTAAAAATTTTATTCATTATTTTCAGAGAGAAGGGCAGGGAGAGAGGAAAAAAGGGAGAGAAGCATCAATGTAGGGTTGAATTTCACCTGCCTCCAGCAATAGACCTGGCTGGAGACCTGGCTTGCAACCTGGTTCTGTGCCCTGACTGGGCATTGAACCAGTGACTTTTGGATTTGCAGGCCAGTGCCTATCTACTTAGCCACCAGTCAGGGTTTATTATTGCTTTATTTTTAATAGTTTGTATTATATTTCTCATTACTGTATATTCTTTTTATATATACTTAACTACTTTGTATAGATTTATTCAACATGCTATAAATCCTGGAAAATAATTTGAATTATTTGCTCATAATTTAGAAAAATCAAAACAGACTCCTTAGCACTTCACTTCTTAGTTTCGGCCTAGGATCTTTGTTCTAGGTATGAATTAGAATATAGAAAAGTATTTTATGTGAGATTGGTTAGAATCATGTACTAAAAAGACATTATTGAGAGTTTAAGTATGAAACAACACACTTCTTAATAATCATGAAGAGTTATACATTAAATTAAACACTTGTTTCATCATTTAGAATATCTTTTAATGATTCTACATGGTACTTGCTTCTCCTGTGAAGATACAGATATGTTATTTTTGTAATGCAATTCATGTATACTAAGGTGAAGGAAGCCATTTCAATAAGCTCAGAAACATTAAAGGAAAAATAATCAAACTCCATGACTTCTACTCCCAGTATGCCTCATTGCAAAATATTGACTTACCTAAATATCAAAATACTTAAGTTAAAATATTTATACTCTTTAATTCACTGTTAAATGGAATTTAATTTTCAATTATGAGATCTAAATATCTAAACAGATCCATATTAAATACTCATATAAGTAACATTTATATCTCAAAATAATACTATTAGAAAGGATTCAGAATTATAACTATCTTTAAAAAATTAGACTGATCTAAATTACTGTCATTTTTAATTGTAACAACTGTTTCTATTTCCATCATCAAAATATGTAATTATCAAGAATTTCCTTAGTAAACATTTTAAATGACAACAATTTATTCACTTGTTTGATGAAAAGCATTTATAAATGTTTATTTATTGAATAAGGTCTAATTGTATCAATTTGCTACATTATATCTAGATTATTTATTCATTTATTTAAATTTTATTTTATTATTGTATTACATTTATCCCATTTTCCCCCCTGCTCTCCCCTTCCCCACCCTCCCCATGCCCCCCTCCAAGGTCAATCCCTCTTGTTGTCCATGGGTCATCCATGCTAGTTCCTTGACTAAATTACTCCCCTTCTTTGCCTCCTTCTCCCCCTTCCCCCCTCCCTCTCCCCTCTGCACACAAAAATGTCTTGATTTTAGAGTTGTCTAGATCCATCTATTTAAATTTTGTGCTTAAACCTTTTAAAATTATCAGTTTTAGAGCAATCTAATTTTTGGTAATTCATTTAGATAATAAACTGTTTTATAAAGATTTTTCCTTTTATTTTAAATCCCTATGCCTATCAACTTGATATTAAAAATCCCATATGAACATCATTATAGTAGATGTCCCCTGCTTTCATGATAATATATACTATATTGATCCTGAATTTTCAATTTATTGATGATTCTGAATCATATTGCAAATAACTAAGCATTATCAGGCCAAAATCCTTAAGTTTAAGTGTTTACATATTTTTAAGCAGTATTTTTCACTTAAAAACTAAATTTAAGCAAACATTTATTATTACTTTGCTTGTACAATCAATACATTAATATTTATTAGCAAAATAGATTCTAAGGGTTGAATTTTGTAAACAATTTTCTCCATATTTTAATTAAAATCTATTCTGAAGTTATAGAGATTTCTACTGTTATGGATATATTGTTATGTAACAAACTATTTCAAACATTGGCTTAACACAACCTCATTTTATTATTTCTCACAATCCTATGGGCAGTTTGAGCAATTTTTCTGTTTTCTTTACCTGGGCTCCGTCATGCAGCGGAGTTCAACTTTCCGTCAGATCATGGCTAACTCAGCTCAGCCCAGATGGTTGAGACAGTTGGGGTTTTCTTCCTGGATGGTCTTTCATCCTTTTTTCTCTCATTTTTTCCCATTTTATTTATTGATTTTTAGAGAGAGGAAAGGAGAGAGAGAGAGAGAGAAGCATTGATTTGTTGTTCTATTTATTTATGCATTTATTCTAGGTGGTCTTTCATTCTTAAGGAGGCTAATTAGAGAGGCAATATTAAAAATGAATGAAAATTATTACTTAAAAATTTCTGGAAATGTAATATTAAGGGACCAACCATCAAGTTATTTATTGGACTAGATAGAGATACATGCCAGATAATTTACTACAGAGAAATACGTTGAGGTGGGCATGTATGCACCTATTCTATTTTAACAAAACAGAATCCTGCAGTTGCCAGATCTAGTATAAGCCTCCATAAAACACCAGGTTACTGTACTATAGCTCAAATGAAAATTATCCTCCCTAGTGTGCCAATCAGATCAGGCTATGAATACACATTTATGACCTGTAGTTAAAAGAGACTAGTTTGCTTTAAAGAGAACAAAAGAAAACTTTGTAAACCAAAATCTTTTAATCTAAGGAAGAAAGAGAAAATCTGGGGTGCTGTCATTTCACAGTGGGTCAGCCATGTCCTTAGAGCAACAGGGCTAAGGCCACTCTGTTGCAATCAGTAATGAAAGGCTCTTTTCTACTAAAGAGATTCAATTTACTTTTCCACCAACACCTGGATGTTTTTGGTATTATTTTAATACTGTTGTCTGGTTTTATTAACTTTTTTATTTTTTATTTAAAAATTGTTTTATTATTTTCAGAGAGAGGGGAAGGGAGAGAGGCAGAGAGGGAGAGAGAACATCAATGTATGGTTGCCTTTCACCTGCCTCCAGCTATGGACCTGGCTAGAGACCTGGCTTGCAACCTGGTTATGTTGCCTTGGCTGGGAATCGAACCAGTAACCTTTGAGTTCACAGGCCAGTACCTTATCCACTGTGCCACCAGCCAGGACCTTTATTAACTTTTTTTAAAAGCAATCTTACTTATAAAGGAAATGGGTCCCAAATCCTATGAATTCCAAGCTTTCAGTGGCATTCTAACTGCCCTACGTTCTAATTCTAAATTTGCATCACCTTCGCTTTTGATGCCTAAAATCATTTAGAAGGACAGTTGTTTTGGGCCTTTACAATTGTTTCCTTTATCTTATTTGTACAAGGTCAAGTTATTTGTTTAATAGAAGGAAATTGAAATATTTTGTTATAAACTGTAATCATTGTAAAAAAAAAACTTGGTTGGACCTACTATTACTAGAAAGGAAAAGAAGTTTAGTAACTAAGGACCACAGGTTTCCTTGCATCTTCCAAGAAGAGCTCATGGTTTTTGTTGTGACTGCAGTTTTTCCACTTGAGAAGGACACAACGAAAGAGGAATGGGGAGAAATGATGTCTATTTCCAACTTCAGGCTAATGGGGGGATTGGATCATTCTGCTGAGAGTGCACCAACAGGAGGAAAACCCATTACTTGACGGGGGTGCAAAACCCAGGGAGAGGCCAGGTTGCCAGAAACATGGATCTCACAACACTGAAAGCAGCCATGAGACAGGGTGCACCGCAGGTTCAGACAGAAGGATTCCTTCCCTACCCCTATGCAGATCATGAATGAAGCCAAGGAGGCATTGCAAGATAGGCTTGGTGGGAATTTGCAACTTTCCATATGTTAATACTGCCATGTTGCATTATGTTAATTAAACTTCTTCCTGTCCAGCATAGCATAGAAACCCAGGAAGAGAGGACAGGTTCTGCCAATAGATAAAGGGAAGCTCAAGCACTGGAACCCATGTTTTTGTTTATTTGTTTGTTTGTTTGTTTGTTTTTCTTGGTTTGTTTGTTTGTTTGGGGAGCAAGGAGTGTACTCAAACAAAGGAGAGAAAAAGATTAACTGGTTTTTGTACTTGCAAATGAAACCATGAGCTCTAGCTCCAAAAAGGCACTATGAGTAGTAAATACCTTGGAGCCAAACTTACTAATTAGAATGGTCTCAAATGACCCTGCATCTCCTGCCAAGGACATAAGCAAAACAGAGTCTAGTGCTTTCCTCTGCAGGGCTCCTGCATAGATATCCAAACCTCCACCCCCAGTAGATGGTGTTTGAACTAGGAAGTTTCACACTAGTACTGAGAGAATATGATGCTGAAAAGCTGAGAAACAAGATCCCTTCTTTTGTAAACTAATGACAAAAATAAATTCTCTATGTGACTGTAAATGACAGATAAATAAATGCTAAATGGCAAATAGATGATGAGATAGATGATGGATTGATGGATGATAATAGGTGATAGATGATAGATGGATAGATAGATAGATAGATAATAAAGAGATAGATCATTGTTTCATGTAAGCCTGGAGGAAAATAAACTTGTGAATATGAGTTGTGGAAATAGATCAGAGCTGCTATAGAAAAGAAAAGAGAGAAGAAAAGATGAAACAACAACAAAATCAGACAAGAAAACACACTCATTTTTTAAAGTTACAAACATATTCAATTTAAAACTATTTTTATAGGATGATGTTTACATTTGTATATAGTATAACAACAAAATTTAAAGAACCTTATGTAGTCTGAAACTGGTTCTTAAAAAAATAAAAGTTACTTCGATGTTCTTTTTCTGTATTTCTTGACAAGAAAGCATCTGAACAGCCACTAGCAGTTATGATGCATTATTGGGGCCACTAAATAACAGGCATTGTTCAAACTGTAGGGCCCAACAGACTCCTTCATTACTCTCTTAACACATCATAAGAGATTGTAATAGCATAGTATGATGCCTTACAAGCTATGAGCAAGAGGCTTTTCATGGTGGAACCAACTCTACCAAATAACAGCCAACAACAGTCGGGGACAGGGACACTTTCTTGGTGAAGATAAACCATGAAGATGTTTATATATCCATAGTACAAATGTGGAAGATGAAAGTTTCTAACCAGGTCCTGGATACACACACACACACACACACACACACACATCTTTTCTCTCTAGATAAAAGTCTCAAAAATATTAATCATTTTTTAAAATATATATTTTATAAAATATCACTTGACTGGCATTACTTCCTTTTCCTAACACATTTACTGTTGGGTAATGTAGAGTAGAAATAATCCCTTACAACAATTAATAATTGTATAGATAATTGCCCTTCTTAAATGTATATCCACCTTGTTTTTGTTCTCTCCCAAGTGTATAGTATATAATGAAAAATGTGATATGGCTCTTGCCAATCCTGTAAAAAATTAATGGGATGTCAGGATCCCATACTATTGTCCTTACACTGGAAAAGCTCCCAAGGAGCTCACACAGAGCTGTCCTCTGACCTGAGGAGAATGCAATTGAATCCCAGTGCAGAAGAAAATGTGGGCAAATACAGGTGCTGTTTGGCCACCATCGATTGCTCAAACATAGTTAAGAGCAGTTGGGTCCCTAATTCCCCTTGAGATGGCAACCTTAAAATTAGGCATCAGAGTACCAGGAAAAAAGGGCTCTTTTGGAAAAATCTCATTGCCCTTTTTATTTTGCTATTACTGCTGCCATTTTTTATTGTTCATGCATTCTGCCAACCTTATCATGAAGATTAACTTCAGAAATTTAGCTGGATATGAGAGGGTGGAGTTAGAAGTGATGGAATTGATAACAGAGAAAGGAAGAAGATGATGAACATTTGACCAGATGAGAAATGAAGCTGGGAGACAGGAAATAACTTCCCTATGAATGAATATTTTTTCATAGGATCCATAATTACTATTATGAATACAATAGAGAAACTATAAAAACATGAGCTAGCAAATTATGCTTTCAATCCCCAAAGCATTTCAATATTTCCCAAGAAAATAAAATAAGCCTAAATAATTTGAACTTTTCTCTATCAAATGCTATTACAAAATATTTCCTGAAACACAAAATGTTTCAATGTAACACCTGAGTTATTGCTTGAATCATTTCACTTTAATCATGTAAAAGCACAATCAGGAGCAACTAGATTATAAAATAATCAAAGACAGAAAGCATGCTTCCTAGTTATTATATATATATAATCATATATATATATATATTTAGTTGATGATAATTTATTCACTATGCATTACAGAAATTATATACAAAATTTTCTGTTGAAACTTTCCTTTATGATTTAATATTTGGCTAAAAGAGCATGCTTGAAATTACATTTCTAATGAGATTCTATTGAAATGTAAATAAAATAACATGTTATTTTTTTTTCATTGTGATAATAACACTTAACATGAGATCTACCCTTTTAACAGATTTTTAAGTACACAATACAGCATTGTGACCTATAGGCATAATATTAAATAGCAAATCTTTAAAATTTATTCATCTCACATAACTAGAATTTTATGCCTATTAATTAGTAACTACACATTTTGTCCTTATTCCAGCCCTTGCCAAACACTTTCCAATTCTTTGCTTCAATGAGTTTGACTATTTTAGATACCTCATGTAATTGGAATCATTCAGTATTTGTCCTTTAGTAACTGGCTTATTTTACAGGTCTATGGATTTGAAGTCTGTTGTTCTTGATGCTTTATAAAACTAATGATGAAAATAAACACAATAGATACCCACTGAATGGAAATTGAATTCTAGAACTATTATTTTCTCTATGTTTTCAATGCTTTCCAGTTCTGATAAATACTCACCATGAATGCAACTATGGAACAAAAAAGTCCATGCTGAATTTGAAACCAGAAGTCCTCCACTTAAAACCTAATTTGTTCACTTACTAGCTAAAGGGCCTGGGAGACTCAGGGTTGGAATAGAGGTTGTTTAAACCATCCTTCTATTGCTGCACAACTTACTATCAATGTCCAACAATGTGGATAAATATCAAAAACATATATTAGTGAAAGAAACCAGACATGAAGAAGATATATTATATAATTGATAGAAAGTACAAGAACAGGCAAAACTAACCTGTATTGACTTGGAAGGGTGGTTGCTGAAGGGTGGATCAGGAGGATGAGAATAGAGGCAAGGACTGACTGGGAAACTTGATGAAGGATATGCACTATATGTTGATCTTGTAGTGTTCACGTGGTTGTATACATTAAAAATCACCATAGAGTATTACTTAAAATTGTACATTTTATTTTAAATAAATTCTATCTCAACATGATACTGTAGAATCTGAAGACATCCAAGATGATAGCAGAATAAATGGATGATATAAACACCTCCTCCCAGACCAACCTGGAATTACAACTTAAGTATAGACCAATCAGCTCTAGCTGGTTATCTCAGTTAATTAGAACTTTGTCACCTACACCAAAAGGTAGGGGAATTTAATTCTCAGTCAGAACACATACCTAGGTTCAGGGTCAATCCTTGGTCAGGGAGAATATGGGAGGCAACCTGTCTCTCACACTTGTGTTTCTCTCTGTCTCTGTTTCTATCTCTATCTTTCTCTCTCTTTAAAATCAATAAACATATTTAAAATTTTAAATAAAGTAAAAATCACCCTGAATAACTCACTGGAGACTAACTGAAGAGAAGTCTTATAACCAAAGATTTACAGAAGAAGCCACTTTGAGACTCCTGAATAGTCACTGTTTTATTGGGTTAGCCAAAAAGCCCCTTTAGTTTTTTTCCTACAAAGTAAAAGGAACATTTTTTTTTTAATTTTTCACCAATAACTTTATTGATGTGGATATTTTGAGTATGTTGACTGTCTCCATTATTGATTTCTAGTGGGTAGAGGCCAGAGGTGATGCTAAATATCATCCAATATGTAAGATAGCCCCACAACAAAGAATTACTTGGCCAAAATATCAATAGTACCAAGAAAGTTCACAAACTATTATTGATACTTTGATCAGTAATAGTACCTTCCAACACACTGCACATATTTTTCTTTTCATTTCAGTTGTGTTTTTACTTTTCTTCAAATAATATGCCAAAAATATTATGTACTTTCTTCCATCTTCAATATTAAAATGGCTGCACATAATTCAGCAATTTTGATAAAATGTTTATATGCACACTGATATGAAAACCATTACAATACAATCCAACAAAATTGTTTCTAATAGAATTAGAGACAGCTAAGTGCTATTGGACACATCACACAGAAAAAACTAAATGGTCTATTTGCTAACCCAATATATCCAATAACCCAAAAAGGGAACCTATAAGGAGCATATTCTCCTTACAAGTCAATAATTTCATGATAGAGGGTTTTTTCTTTTCATTTTCATTTTTTCAATGTTCTTAAACATACAGAAGTTTGTCACAAACTACAGAAAAAAACCAAGAATATTAAAAGCAACAACAACAACAATGAAACAACTCTCAAAGAACCACTTTTATGTAAGAAGAATTTAGACATGTTTTTAACCTTTGTTTTTCCATGAAAGCAAATTCAAATCATTTAACAAATGGTATCACAAATATTTTTTCAACGAAAGGAAACCTGCACCAATTAAGCAGGCATTGCCACTGTACAATTCTCAGCTTGCAAATTCTCTTAACTAATTAAAAGGGGTGAATTTTTATATTTCTGATGAATCATTGATCATTGTCATATTTTCTAATACAAAAATAATAAAAATAGAATATTGTAAAAAGCATGGAAAGGATAAGAAGGAAATGACAATATAGAAAAGCTGAGAAGAAAGAGCTTGAATCAAGATCCAAATCCTCCAAGAAGGAAATAGAAAATAGATCCAAAATGCCTCTTAGTATCTCCTCCTCTCCCCCTTGGCCTGTGAAAAATGGAGAATGACAAACCAGATCCAAGAGATGCAAGGGACAGTATATCCTCTTGGAAGAGAATTTCTTTCTTGACAATCTCATTCATTCCCATTGTTTCTGTAATTTCCTCAAAGTCCAAATAGCCTTAAAAGGCATGCTAGGATTTCATGAAACAAATATAATCTCTGTTATTTATCTCTATCTGGATCTATAAAAATATAAATACAAAAACTGAAAGAACACTTAAGTCCTTAAATTAAGCTGATGTGTGCTTTTCATATTTACTATACAATGCACTGCCTAATTTTCTACATTATTTTGTCTTCTAATTCCAAGACTCCAGTCCTTTTTCCCCCATCCCACATATGCACAAGCACACCTAAACACACACACACACACACACACACACACACACAGTGTTGCTGGGAAATACCTTACTAGAGAAAGGGCGCATCACACTCAAGGATTTGGAGAGATATGGTTTTGAAGTGCAATATAATTATTCATTAATAATTTCAGAAAATAGATCTGAAGCATCCAGTTATCTCCTTGTCATTTCAAGTTTTTATCTCCATTAAGGTATTCATGTAGTAATGCAAACAAGCAGTAATGCATTTTATTATTCACATTTTAATATGGCATTTATAGTTAATTTCCTATTTCAATAATAGCTGTCATGTATATTCCTATTATTTTCCTTTTTCTATTTTTGCCAGTAATGTTTTAATGATTTTTTCCTTATAAATTTAATTTTTAAACATATTGATTATTTATATAATCAATTTTCCATAGTTCAGTAATGATTGTTTTATAACAGTCAATGGCTTGTTTTATTGCCTTTGTTTGCATTTATAAAATGAAACTGTTATAGTAATCTAAAATATAAATGCATGCATAGAGTTTTCCATATCATTGCAAAGATTTAAATTCACAATTTTTGTGGAGCAATTCATAAAAACATGACAATATAATCAGAGAGTTAAAGAATGATGATTTTTCTGATGAAGTAGTATTTTTGTAAAGCAAACCTATAAATGGATACTGAATGACCTGAGTAATAATATTTCTAGTAAATAAGCAGGGTCTGATTTTCCAGCATCACCATAGCCCAGTGGAATTAGTCAACAACCCAAAATGCCTAAATACTAGTATGCTTAGATTATCTAAAGATTAAGGAGATGGTGTACCTCAGTGGATTGAGCACTGGCTTGGAAACTAAAAGGTCATAGTTTTGATTACCAGCCAAAGCACATGCCTGGGTTGCAGGCCTGGTTGCCAGTTGATGGTGTGCCAGAGGCAACCACACATTGATGTTTCTCTTCCTCTCTTTCTCCCTCCCTTCCCCCCTCTCTAAAAATAAAAATTAAATTAAATAATAAAATAAAAGTAAAAATTAAGGAGATATCAATCAACAAATTACTCTAGTATTTGCTATTTTAATTAATTTACATTTGCTAAAAGACAACAAAGACAAATAGTACATACAAAAAATCAATAGTTGAAATCTTTAGTATTTGCTTCACTGATTTTTCTGCATTTGAATCTTAGACCCACAAACATAAGTGAGAATTGGTGACAAGAAAATTCTGGAATATATTTGCTACAGACAAAAATAAAAATTACAGGTAGAAATAGTCCTAGAAACTTTTAGTATCCAGAACTATCCCTTTGGGTCCAGGCCATTTGTTCTCAACCCCATCTAATTCAATACCTTCTTTATATCACAAATATTTTCATAAGGTTACTTTTATTCTCCCAATATAAAATGAATGGGTAATATATATCAAGACAATTTTTTAAAAAGTGATCTACTGTCATATGAAGGAGAAAATCAGTTAATTTTTAACAAAATACTGTCAGTTTAATATGTGAATTTTTAAGGGGATTTTTAAAATTTATTATTTTAGAGAGAGGGGAAGGGAGAGAGGCAGAGAGGGAGAGAAACATCAGTGTATGGTTGCCTTTCACTTTCTTCCAACTAAGGACCTAGCTGGAGACCTGGCTTGCAACCTTGTTATGTGCCCTGACTGGGAATCGAACCAATGACCTTTGGGTTTGCAGACAGCACCTTAGCCACTCTGCCACCAGCCAGGGCCAATATGTGAATTTTAGATATAATAATGCTTGTACCCATAATGAAACAGATAGATGCTCACTGCTGTAAGTGTCATCTCTATGAATGCTGCAGATGAAAATGTAAATTGATTCATTCTGTTGCATTAGTGCCTCAAAATCCAGAGAAACAGTGACAATGTTAACATGATTTTGAGAGATGGTGACTCACTCTTGGTAAAGGTCTTAACAGAAGGAAGTACGATTTTTCCTCAATTCATAGTAGTTGGATTACTGGAAAAAATCTGTGCATATTAAAACTATTCACAAAAACAGTTGATTTTACTAAGCTGGGCTATTTATAAACAGTTCTTGCACTTATGTGGCTACCCAGCGGAGCATTAGAAAGCCATGCAGGGCCATAGAATAGATCACTGTACAGGACTTTCTCACACACTTTACAAAATCTAGCATCCAGCATCCTTGGCAATCACTCACTACATGACAGCAAGGTTTCTCCACTCATCATGACAGCCAAATACCCCCAAACATTTCCCAAAGGATCTCTAGAGGAGTGTACATCCAGTTAAGAACCATTGTTCTCAATAAATCGCACTCTATCTGTTTGCAACTATGGCCAAATCATTGCTCTAAACAATCACAATAGTGAACTTAAATTATTGTACAAGAGAATTCCTGCACCCCCTTGTTTTCCTCTTGCTCTTAGCCTAATAAGAAACTTGAGTAGGAGGGAAAAAAGCAACTTCTGCATTTACATTCTACTTTATTCACCTTCAGAGAGGTGAATCATGCCTTGTACTTTTTTTTTTTTCACTTTTTCAGAGGGCCACTAGCCTAGTAGGAGTTTATGTGTAATCATAACACATAAGCATGGACATAAACTTACCCCATTATCTGCAGGACTTTGAAAACAAAAGCCAAAATGTAAAGGGGCTGCTGATGATTGTGCCAGATACTGTTCTAAGTGGTATAATAGATATTAAATACATTATCAAAACCTTATAAGAAATGTGTTATCATTCCCACTTTACAGATGATGAAACTGAAGCAGAGCCTAACGGCGGAAAGTAGTAGAGCATCATGATTGAAAATTTGGAAGTCTGATAACCTGGCAGTCTGGTGCCAGTGCCCAAGTACTTAACTACTTATGTTATACTCTTTCTGATATACATGGGAAGAAGAAGTGAAAAGATAGTTATGAAATTATTTATCTAGAACTTCAAACTCGTGTTGTTGTTTTCATCTTCTTTTTTTCAGATGTCACACATAATTATTTATTTCTCTATCAGTCATTTCCTTCTTCTTTATCAGTTATTTCCTCACCTCCTCAAATTACTATTGTTCAAGTTTAATATCTGAGGCCCCTATTGCTTATGTCTCATGGAAGTTACCCTCAGCCTTCTGGTTTGTGGGATGGCTCTGATTGTAGATCTCAGAGGCTTCCAGAATATTCATTGGCACATTGTGTCTTCACTTATAAAGCTTTACCCTCCAGTTTTTTGGGTGTAATTATATTGTCTCATGAACATTTTTCTTCCTCTAATACACTCTAGCATAGTGAATTTATAACTTTTTAGGAAGTCCAGAAATACTATGATTCAGAAGTTATATAATCCAAATCATCAGTTCTATGAGGACAGATAATGTGTTTGTTCCAGTTAATAATTTTTCTGTCTCCTAAAACTTAGCAGGTATATAGTAATGATTACTAAACAAATGAATTAGTAAATAGCATACATAAGATTTTAATTTACTTATCCTGATGCTATTCCTATGGCTACTCTCTCTTCTATCAAATTCTTTCACCTTTTATTATCATCATCCAAACTGATCCCCACATTCCTCCTCCATCAGATACAATCCCACTTATCATGACCCCATAGCTCCTTGAATTAAAAAACAGCATCAAATTTGTGTGGAAATCATCCCTTTAAAAAAAAATTCCAAAATCTTTTCTTCATTTTATTAAGTCACTATATGGTACATATTTATCATGGAAATTAAACCATATAATAGTCATATTGTATTTTCAGCATATTTTTCCTGCTACAATAAAGTTCTGCATATAGAGACATTATTTTCCAAGCACTAAAAGAAAAAAGAAAAAAAAAAACAAAAAAAAAACAGAAGGTAACATTTACATGCATAAAGATCAAAATTGTACTTCGTATTCAAAAACTATTTCCTTCATTTATATAATTTTTGTATGAAAACCAGAACAGAAAACATTCAGTGCTCTATAAACCATTCATTGCCTCATTACACTGGCATGTCTTTGTAAAGGTGTGTCTTTATTGCAGTTATACGTCAATGTGGGATAGTGTGGCATGTAGCCCCATGGAGATTGTTCTCCATGGCATACATTTCCTTGAACTCATGAAGACTTAAAATGATGAAATAAATTGAATATAAAATATGTGTGTGACCTGTCAGAATGGCAATCATTGGCTAATCAACAAACAACAAGTGTTGGCGAGGATGCGGGGCAAAGGGAACCTTCATACACTGTTGGTGGC